>CM023824.1:17449928-18049928 GCA_013266295.2 Branchiostoma floridae x Branchiostoma japonicum | reverse complement strand
TATCAATGTAGCCCATTCATTTACCTCTACAAATCACCTTTCATACAGACTAGTGCAAGGAAGTAAATGCCTTTGGCTTCCATGATATCATCAGAAGATATTTGCTTTAATGTAAGAACAAAAAAAGATAACATAGATAAGGGATATTCTATGTCTCCATAGATAATATGTTAGTGTGAAAGTGAAGAAATTCCAGTTAGAGCAATAATTATAGTATGACTCTGCAAAGTATAGAGTAGGTAAGATGCCCATATACATGTATGTACTTATGTTTATGAGCCACCTGTTTCCATGTTACTGCTAACCTAGTATGTTCTTACTTGTGTGTATGGTCCATCTAAGTCAAGATATAAAAAGCTAGTGTGTTCATACGACTGACTCAGTTGTGATTATACACTCAAAAAGATGATTTAACATTGTAACCTTTTTTCCTCAGTTAAAAATCTACTCACTTAAGATATGACATTTATTTAATCTACCTGCCATGTGGAGTGTACCAAGATGACTACAAAAACAAAATGTGAAGGGAAACTATACAATAGGTTTACTAATGTTACTAATGGTGGTTTACACTTAATACTGAGATTGTAACTTTAAAGCAAGGATTAATGAGGATTTTATGCATATCTATTTATCGCTTATTCTGGCTATAGAAAAATATGTACTATTTAGAGGTTGTTTATTTGCAGCAAAACATATGTAGAGATGATATTATTTGTTTACAGTAGCACGTCTTATATTCCAGTTGGATATATTTTGTAATGATTTGAACCGTATCTAAAAGTTTATGTCCGCCTATCAAAAATGATGTGCGTCAAAGGCAATGTTTTTGTCATTCCTTAAAGCAAGTCTTTTTCTGCACTTGCTGGATTCTAAATCCAGCTGATGTTTGGTTCAGCCCCAAGCTGAGTGTGACTTGGCCTGTGTAACTCTCACTGTCTAGGTCTATATGAGCCCCTCCCAGCCTGACCAGTGGGCAGCTACAAGCATGATTTAGTCGGGCATAATAAGGCTCAGTAAGAAATGATTCTACATATATGTACTATATCATATGTTTATTTGTTATATGTAACAAGTCATTGTTTAATCATGTTCAATTTCCGCATCTATGTAATTTTAGTTATGCTCTGTATCTCTACTCAATGCTGAGACTTTGTACAAAAGATCTTGTGCAATCGTCTTTTATGCTTTTCTTAGCTGGCTTTTAGTTGCAAGGCTGTCAGTTGGCAAAGGTGCTATACCCGCTGTTAAGATCATATATATTCATGTCCACAGGCAAATTTTGATTAAAGTTGTTAGTACACATACATGCATTTGTTGAGTTATTGTGTACATCAATTTGTAGTTGTTTGTGTTGATTGTACAGCAATAATGGAGTGCCACCTAGCAGGTTACTGAAGCATGACAGGTTTACCCACTTGGATGTTGTGATCAGCACAGATGAAAAATCAAATTAGGAGCAAAAGGCCTGAAGTGTTATACCAGCCTGCTAGGTGGCACCTCAACACTACTTGACTTAAAAAATTGGGCAGGCGGCAGGCCACACCTTGTTCCCAGAAAGGCATGTGGGTTGGTTTCATTGTCAGAATTCAAACATCAGGAAGGAACTCACTGACTCTCTAGCTTTGATAAAGATGCTTCTTAAAGTTCATAAAAATTCTTTGGATGGAACTGCCAATCTAAATAAAAAATGATTCCATTATGCAATAAACTTTACTCCAATACACAAACTGGGACTTCTGCCAGTCTGAGGATCCTGTCATTCAGTACATTCAAACAACGTTATTTCACTATGCCTGTGGTGACGACTATTCATTCCCCCCAACTTACTTGTAAGTTACCGGTAGCAAAATTTCTGAAAGGTTTGACCAGCCAAACCAAAAAGCCTTTTCACCAATGCATGTAATAGACTATCACAATCAACACTACACAGTAAAGACGGCAGGACAAAGAAATCTCTGGTAAAAGGAGAGATTTTATTGGAAGTCACATGGCGCATTTTTTTTGCACAATACGCTGAAAATAAAGCGCACATCTTTATGATGTAATAATTTAAATCAAGATTAGTCTGGTAATGGTACAAAACGAAAAAAAACTGATGATGAAACTGATTGCATGTGGCTACCTTGGCAGATCAGACACAGGTTGGGCATTGGTTATCCTTTCCCGAATCTTTGAGGATCAATTAAACAGTCATTGCTGTAGCATCAGGAGAGGTTCTTGTCTTGGCTACAGGGAGAATAATTTGCCAGGGGAGTTTGCATTTGCCCGCACAGTTTTAAGGGGAAATGTTACCCTTACGGCGGCTCACTCCCCTGGCCAATTATTGACCCCATTTTTGCCAAATGCTACTATCCATAACCCCTTAGGAAGGCCTGGTGGAGGCTAAGCATGCCTATCAGCAAGGTACATGTAGGGTTGTCAGACATGAAGTAATGTTCTGAGAAGTGGGCCAGGCAGTGGGAAGTCAATGTGATCTCCCCAGCTAGGTAATGTTGCAAGTTAGTCACTGGTACTTTTGGTCAATCTTTCTACCAAAACAATTCATTTGCAAAACAGGTGATATGGAAAAATAGATGTAATGAAGATTTGGTTTAAAAACTGTTCCCTAGATTAATTGAAATGACGATGGTGAACACTAGAATGCAAAGTAGTTTTGGTATTTTTTTTCCCATAACTTTGCTGGAAATGAAACACAAGACAGCTCTTGTATGTGAGAAATGCCCTATGATTACAGGGGTGAGTCCTATACAGAAACAATCATTGTTAGAAATATGATTGCATAAATCTAGAAGTCACAAACACGTACCCTTAGGTTCCCTAAATGTACCCTTAGGTTCCCTAAATGTTGTGCTCAAAATGGTTGGGAATTTTAGTTAGACAATCCAGTCATACGTCTTGCAGAAGGACTGAAGAAATAATTACCTTGCAGCCTATGACAACTTGAGCACTCTAGAGGTGCCATACAGCACCAAATTTGTACTGGTTAAACTTTTAAGTTAGAGTGCTAAAGCTTAATAAATGCCCAACGTGTGTCTGCATGTACACATTTACAGTGAAAAATGTATGGCAACAAATGAACAGATTCAGATAAATTCACACAAATATCATTATATCTTCTCTGCACAAGTCATCAAAGCTCAACACAGGAAAGGTTGGTCTTCTCATACAACGAACGCACAATGTACACCTGCTCCAAAATTTCATCTTCACATATTTTTCAACAGTTTAATTCATTTTTTTTTGTAGTCGTTGCTGCTGCTGCTGCAATCTTCATATGTACAATTTTAATTGCAAGATCTACTGAGTCATAAACCATGTCAGATATGTCTTCCATGCATGTGGATAATGGTACAAGAACAGTTGTGCAGGGTTGCACCAAATGGCCTGCTTCATTTCATTACATGAGAGAGAAAGTGGACTGGTATGCCACAACATATTCAACATGCTTACAACCCATGTGATGAGGGAAATGTACTGACTTGACAAATCAATGTGGCCAAACTTCCACGTCCTCTTATCCTTTTTTTGCACCACGCATACAACTTCTGTATCAAGCATCAACACATTATTGTCATTGAGACAGTTTCTTCCAGGACAACACATCAAAATTAGGGCCCTTCATAACTGGAAGAATATTTCTTACAGGTTCAAATAGGAACTACTTTCAAACTTAGTCAGGGCACAAAACAGACAATATCTGTTTCCTTTCTTGTTAAACAAGAACTTTGAAACACTACAATATTCTTTTATCCCAAATTTTCTTGTAGTTATTCCCTTGGTAATATCTCGGATTCATGAACTGGACAGCCAGTGTTTTATCATCTACTTCATGTTGAGAAATCCAACATGGTAACATGCAGGTCCATCCAGTGCAGGGAAACACAGCATCCTGTATCATAATATCCACCTGGGAAAGAAAATACCGAGGGATTGTCTCAAAACTTGACCAATTTTCTCCTAACAGACTTGTATGTAAAACATGTAAGGCTCCAAAAAAGGCAGTCTGCCTATTTGGTACAACTTTGTTTAGTTCCTGAGGTGTGGTTGTCATCCTAGGGATCATGTACAAACAGTAGAAGGGACCTATGGGACTCCTCTCTGTCAGGAATAATAGTAAAGCCTTGACACAGTCCCTCAATGTTCCTCATCATACAATTGTCTCCAAAAACAAAAAAAATTTCCAACATTGGGAATATATTCATACTTTTTTTCTGGCTTGCAAAAGACACATCTTTACCCTAAGCTAACACTAAGAAATCTAAGGTTGTCTTTCTCAGAAAGTAAGGGGAGGTGGACTAAGACTCCTGAACAGTCCGTAGGGTTGACATCAAAATTTCGCCTTTCGACAAAGACTGAAGAATTCTCCACTGACCACAAAGCTCCCCACTTGTCCCCCGCCTCGACACTTCTTCCTTGTGAGAAGTAAACATTGACAGCACTCACATCAATTTACCTAACAAAAGAAAAAAACTGACAAAAAAAAAATCAAATTTTACTACTTTAATTACCAGCCAAAGAAAATATAAATTGAAAAGAAAGCAGCTATTGTCAGCTCATCTGCAGCAAACAAACGTTTCACGTTACTGTCAAGCTGTGTGTTCTGTGCGAGATTTGTGGTCAGGGAATTGTGGGTAACTGACCAGGACGTCGTCAGGGTAACAACGGAACAGGGAATCTTGGGTAGAAGTGGGGGAGGCGGGGTTTCCGGGATTGTCACACTTTGTCCTTGTCCTGGAAGATGTACAAGTTGTTAGTAGCGGCTACGGCGATGATGTTTTCTGTGGGATGCCAGGCCGTGTGGAGGATCTTCTTGTTGAAGTCTAGACTGTCCACGCTGATTTCGTCCTTCTTGCGCTTGCCGCCTGTGCACACCCTGCGGGGCTTCAGGATGCACTTTGGTTTCGTGTTCTCCCGTGACGCCTCCAGCGTCAGGTCACGTTTCGTGTTGCGGTCGAACATTCTGAAGAAGTTGTTATAGGAGCCTGTCATGATTTGCCTGCAATGAGAAAATAATTCGTTACTTGAAACAACACAACAAGAAATTGGAGATTTCAGACTTCCAGAAAGTATGCAATCCTCAGCTTCCTGAATTCCCCATGTTGACAACTAATTCCTACTGGCTCCCATCTGGATTCTAAGACCATCATGCTCACCCTATTTCCTCTGACCTTTTGACCTTCTGTCATTTTATCTGCCAATCTTCCCCCAACCACATGCTATCAACCTACTCTGGACAAACACAACCACAGCTCAGCTCTGGAATTGAGAGATGACTTACGTATCTGTTCCGTTCCAAGCACACTCGAACTTGTCGAAGATACAGTCATTTTCGTACAGTGAGCAGAGCTTGCTACGGAGATACTCATGTACTTGGTACGTCTCGATTGGTCTGGAGTCCATTTGAAGGTCCCAGACCTGAAACAGACATAGACAGGTATAAACTGTAAGTACAACATGAGAAAATGACCTTTCCATCACGCATCAATGGACTACCAACAGAAGAGATATACACTAGTAGTAGTATGGCAGTATTAAAAGGCACACAGAATGCTGTACACAAAGTGAAATCATAAGTATATTTTACACTGCTTTACTTCTTAAGCAGACATGGATATGGTTTAAAGATAAAGACAGTCATCATTTTGAAACTACACTTGAAGCCAACTGTTGCCCTTAGCACTACCATGCTCTAGAAACAGGTTGTGGAGGTAGATATTTACAAAAAATATAAAAATTAAGATTAAAGGCACACAAAACATGCTGGCAGACTAGACTAGACAAGGGACGTGTAGTTTCTACTGACCTTGACTGACAAGTAGTCCCTAGAGATGAGGTATCTGCCACTATGGGAGAATTTCACGTCGGAAATGGAGGAAATAATCTCTGAGAAGAAGGAACGGTTGCTTGGGTCTTCTGGCTCTTCAAACACTGTGGGGGGATAACAGGAACAGGAAATTCATGGTGAGTTCCTTTCTTGTGATGGATTAAAGTTAAACTTTACCATTATGGAATCTACCAACACAGATGAGCTTTCATTCTAATAACAGGAACATGTCTAAGGACATGGTTAAGTACATGAGCTGTCCATGCATTTTTAAAACAACAGACTGACATGCATACACACAGAAATTACACTTTATAATAGGAGATAGTTTGAACAGGCAGACCTATGGCACTTGCTCAAGTTCAAATACCATACACTGAGGACTAATGGCTCAAGTGTCTGTAATTGGCCAACATTCCAAAGGAACGTCTCTGCTCACTTTTTGCATGTTGATCGCACAGTGCCCTTTGCCTCATGTCACATAACCTAATGGTGCCTTTGCTACTGCTATAGACAAAGACGTTGCACATGCTGGGGTGGAACTCTGCCGCTGTGATGACTTCTGTCAGCTCCTCCATGTTGGCTGGCTTGATGTCAACAATATCTGATGGAACACTGGTTAAGGAGGGGTGCAGTGTATGAGGTCTTTATGCTCTTCAACTGAATAGGCTGTCATATTGTGATACAATCTACACTCACATTCAGTCACAAGTATCAGTCTGGTGTAAGGATAGATAAGTAAACTACAGTCTATATCAGTGCACTTTACTTCAAGGATCAAGACACTTCAAGAATCAAGAATCTTTTAAATCATGCAGGAAGAAGCACGCACACAAAAGGAAGTAAAAATAGTCATCACAGTTTACGTTTATGTATTAATGCTGCTACGGTTCTTTGAATCACTCCTTTTAGGTGTGAATCACTCCTTTAACAACTGTATCTTTTCTAAAAGAAATTCAAGCTTACCATACATTAACATGAAATTGAAAGCTACAAGAGAGAGGGCCATGATATAGTAGTATGAAATTTCGTGGTCCACATTATCCCAAAGAGCATCAGCAAGGGAACAAGTGTCACACATCTCTTCCGAGAAAAGGATACTAAAACTTCGGTCTGTGATTTCTAGATGCCAGAGGTTGATTCTGAGGTCGTCTCCAGACAGGAAGGTTTCATGGTCACTATTTAGAGATATGGAGTTTATGTGGTACGTGTGCGCATTGGCGTACACTCGGCGGGGACTGGCTTCTACTATCAACTCTGTGGGCTTGAAGAACGGTACCTGAAACACAAGAAGGTTACAGTAAATAATGTGAAATTCTAACTACCAAACCAAACAAAATACAGTAATACCAGTATTTCATGAGCAGGAAGAGAATCTCTTCATTTTCACATTGTTTTAGTATTGCACTACTAGCTGATGAAAAATCAGAAAAGAATAGAGTAACTGCTAAATGTACATGGGTGAATTGTGAAAAGGCACTTAATTTAAAGTCTAAGCATTGAAATTACAATAATTCCACAACAGAACAAGTGATGGCACCGAGGTGGACTAGACAATTTCCCATCTGATGAGTGCACATATGGCCGGGGAAGGACCTCTCCAGAGAAAGTTAACCTACCCGCAGTGCAGTGATGTCATTTGGGTTCTTTATCCGCCCCTCATCGTCCTTCAGGTTGAAGCCGTCTGGGCGCTTGTCTCGCTCTGTGATTTTCCACAATTTGACAGTTTTATCTGTAAAGAAAAAGACAAAAACATTTTGTTGGTACACTCCCTTCAGGACATTATCGAGTTTTTACTTAAGTGCTCTCCTATAGCTACCCAATAATTTGGTACAAGTAGATTGGTTGATTATGGATCACGTGTAATAGACTGCAGAGCCCAATTATAAAGTAGTCCTTTCAGGCTGGTATTATGCAAAATGCCACCATCACAACTGTAGAGAGATGAAAGTAGAAATCTATTCCAGTGACCTTTAGTCCCTAGTCTGTTGAAATCAATAAAAGCTTTAGACATATCTTCTGAGATAGCGGAAAAATCAATGGAACCTCTCATCAATGTCTCATGTCACACATACCAATCAACTACCTTTTAAGGCTTTTATGACTTGTTTGTCACATGGCATGAGTGACATCCATGGGGTCAGATTAACCAACAAATTTTCCTGCTGGTTTAGATGCTGGTCACATGATAGTGATTGTGTCAAATTTGCGTACTCAAATGTGTTAAATAATGCATATATTAGATAGATACATGATACTACTTCTGGTACTATACATGTATTCATGTAGTACAGCAGTTTGTATGCCATCTGTTGCCAACAGTGCTGCGTACCAACACGAGGCAATGGCCATTACACTTTTACAGTGATGCTTCCCCGAGGAATTCTTGACCTGCCAGAAATAGATGGTGGTAATGAGGCAGAATTGGCCCTGCAATTTGGCCAGGACCCCAGCGATTGATTGTGCTGAGAACAAGAGGAGCTAAAATCCCCCAGAAACAGGTGATGAATCCCCTATTGACAATAACAAACATTAAACACAGTTTTCAGCCCTCAAACCCACGGACATAACCAGTGGAAAAGCTCCTCTAAGCTTCTGTATGATAACGGCAAGCTAGTTCCTAAAATAGAATGTACAAGTGGAAGTGCAACAAATTCCGTGTATATCCAATCCACGATAACATCTGATTCAGTTATCAATAATTAAACAATGTGATTCACACCCAAAACTCTCCCCAGACAAGTATTCTCCCTTGTCCTTTTCCACCCACACAACCTCCTCCAGTCAAGCAGATTTATTAACTTCCACATGACCTTGAACCCCTCAGTAGTCCCTGCTGTAAATTTCTTAGTAGCGGAGAATGGAAAGAAGATGAGTACCCTGGAGAATGGCTTCCCTGTAAGACCCTGCTGGTAACTCATAACACGAGGGATTACTCACATACATGTGCAGACTTCCCAAGTCAGTAAAACTGTTACAAAGATTTAGAATGCTATATCTGGACACAAAAGTAGAGTGCTTAGCAACAAGCTTTCAGTCAGTTTGTCAAGTTGAAATGACCCAAAACATTAGGCTCAGTTTGATCATATGAATTTTCTTTAAGATTTTTGGCACAGGTGTGTCTAAATAATACTTAGGCACATGTCTATAAATCTGCCCCATAAAGCAATAAAACACACACATGATTTTACATGCTAGGCAATCAGCATGCATGGGTGGTGGTGTCACAGGGTGTAATGAGGAAAATATAGAACCTACCATTAGTAGATAGAAGGCTATACGCAGCATTCTGTCGAGGTAACCATCTAATTTTGTTGATTTTCTCTTCTATTTCTAAGCTCTTCAGGTAGTCGAACTCTGGTTCGTGGCTCTGGAAAGTGCTGTACACGTTGTACTCTCCTCGTCTAGGCATGGACTGCTTCGACTGGTGGGAACACAGAGAAAGACATGTTGACAACAGCAAGAGAAAAACTGACATTGTATTTACCATACTTTACTTCCTGATGCAGAAGTATTGTTTATGGTGGTTGAGCCATGGGTTTGTGTGTATGTTTGTCTGGACAGAGTAGGTTGATAGCACATGGGTGGGGAGGATAGACAGGCAGAATGACAGGTCGACATGGGGGTATTCGGGATTGCATACTTCGTGCAATGTAAGCGGCAACTGTCGGCTTACAGCCCCAAATGTGATAGCCAATCCAGATGTACCAAGTCTGTAGTTTCCCAAGGCTCGCACTTCAACTAACTTTATAACCCAGGCATTTGTAGTGCTATAATTCACAGTATAAGTACTTTATTGGATAGTTCAATGATCATCACAGGGCCTTTAATGTTGCCCTTATTTGTTGCATGTGAGCTGATGACATTTGCATAAGCAGTAACCCATCTGGCAATGGGACCAAAGGGAACATATGGCCGTCGTCATTACCCTAAAATTTAGCCAATATCTATGTAAATCATTCCTGCTTTGTGGTGCCACCTCTGTAGGGCTGCACGCTTGACATCATATAGCAGACATCAGTTGTATCTTAACAGGCAATCAGTTTGCTTCACATAAAACCATTTCTACCAGTTATATAAGGTGTTGTTTTATATAAAACACTTTTCTATAAAGGACAATCCCTTCATCTTTAATTGACTTAGAGGCAATACTGTCCGTTGGTACAATATGCCAGTGTGATTCTAAATTTCCAAAATATTGATGTTAAAAAGCATGAAGTGCAATGTTTTAACACATGAAGGTCATGGTTACAATCATGTGGTGATGGGACATGGCATTATCCCCCTTCCCCTCATACAGTTCTTGATTATTGCTAAGCCTATAGGAACCCCCAGACACAAGGTGACAGCCATCTTCCTAGAAATCCATATTCTGTATCACCAGGTCTTGGCCAAGTTAATGTCTTGCTTTATAAACATTAATCTTTCTGCTATCTGTGTTTCTTTCACACCCTCAAAAGTTCAAACTTTGATAGATCCTTACATACTACTCTCCTGCATGGAAACAGACTTTAAAAAAAGGGCATGACCTTTTTACAAACATTTCTATGTCTCCCTTAGATAGTATCGTCTCTGCGGCATCTGCCTATGTGGAATCCCGACTACATATCACGTTTTGCAAATATCAACAGCGGGAATGGACGCAGGGAATGGGGTCAATAAATCTCCTGCACCCATCAGGACGGAAACCTTTGCAGAGTTCCCCGCCCACGTACTCATGGACTATCAGGACAGGTCGATAATGCAGACCTTCTCAGCCGTGAAAGCACAAAAAAAAAAACACCCATCAGCCAGTCACAGCCAAGGAACGGGGGCTCTACCAGACTCCAATGGGTTGCTGGAAAATGTTGTATTTTCAAGAAATTTTTGTAATGATTTTATTTTCGCAGCATCCTCTTAATGCGAAATCTTGACAACGCGAATATGTATTTCGTATTTCTATTGTATTACAGAACCGCAAACTTCAAACACCACAAAAACCTCCTCCTCCCTCATACCAAATAAAACCACCGCAAAAAGTAAATGTATTAACAGTAGTAGAAATTGGCCAAATAGACTGAATAAAATGTCAGATGAGTTTTTTTTTAATCAGTTATTTGGCTTATACTATTTTCCAATAACCCATTGGAGCCTGGTAGAGAATATCTTTTTATAGCACACTTCCTCCATTATCATCTGTCCTAGTTTACAGTCAGAAGAGTCTGATCCATACAAGTTGATTGAGTTTATACTTCACAATGTCGGAAATATGAGGCGAGAATTGAATGTGGGTCTCCGAGGCACATGCTGGCTTTTCAATGGGTAATTAGGCTGCACTTAGGTAGAACCCATCTGACTCCCTCCTGTCATCAGCACATGCACTGCCTCCTGCTTCTCAACTGTTAGTCACTGCCGTTCCTGCATTCTTCATCAACATACTGCCAATTAAAGCAAGATGTGCATCAAACTTATGATGCATGCTTTATTGTGGGGGAATAATCAGAGTATGATTAGACTCTGTGGAAGAATGGGCCCTTCTTTTCGTAATGTACATTAAAATGTCACACTCTGATTAGTGGTGCTGCATTAAAGAAAGTCATCCAAAGGAGCAGCCATAACAGCCTGTTATCACTTTGAAATGGGATTTTGTGATCAGCATTTTTTTAACGACCAATCACTTTATAAGAGTCTACTTCATACAATGTAGAATAATGGAGGCACTCTTGAGTTATTTTGTTTATAAAATCTCAAGTGAAAATGGTGGCATCAGCTTCCTTGAATCAGAAACAAGCTATAAAATTTTCAGACTGGGGTTTATAAAAGATGAATACACATAATTAGTCTGGCTACTGCACCATCTTGTATTCTGAAGACTGTGTGTTTGCTTGTGGATATTTTAGGAGCTATCACTGAATAAAAGAAACATCATTACAACTAAAAGTGATAAGTCAGGATCATTCCTGATGTTCAGTCCTGCTTGTTTTGTGGTCTGTTCCGATACATAACATACACATGGAAGGTCACAGGTGCCTTTGTGAGGGGTCACCTTCACACCTGCTCAAAAATTCACTGGTGGCTTTCAAGATGGCAAGATGACGTCAATGTCTTCAAGCCTGTGCCACTGCATTTTCTGGTTTCGTTTAGACGTGTCAATCTTGTCACATACGCTTGCAGCAAGTTAAGAATAACGGTGGCAAAAATGACATGTGTAATGGTAACAAAGTAAACATGTCACTTCCCTGGTTCTGAAATACAAGTCAAGTTATTTGGGCTTATTTATTTTTGTGTCATTTAGATTTCCAGACAGAATATTTTTTGACCAGACATAGGTAAAGACTGCCCCCGCCATGAGTCACTGATCAGCTGTGCCTACAATTGCTCCACTTGTATCCGTAATGTCGGCCAACTCTACCCACCCGCAAAGGTCAAATGATGACATTTCCTATGGTCAGAATTAGCGGCACTAGAGCAATAATTACAACAAAATCGACCTCATTAAGCACAAAAATGTTGCAAGGTTGCTGCTTAAGCGCGAGGATTAACTTACTACCAAGTAAAACGGCATGACCTCACCTCTGGCTCCCTCTTGAATATGACCACACGGCCCCCCTTGTCTCCCGTAGCCAACAGCTCGCCATCCTGGTTGAACTCTACCGTGGAGATGATGTCGGCTGAAACAGACACACAACAGGACAGGTTAAACAGGCTGAACGGCTGGTCACAGCTACCCAGACGCTTCCACATTGAATCACCTTGTGGGACGTTGGGCCCCATCCGAGAGTGTGGCAATTTCCAAAAATAACGGCGTTTCTAGCAATTTCGCCAATTATACCCTCCTTCTACCGAGCACCTTCATCCGATTTTCCCGATATCTTAATCTAATTTCTGCACCAGCAAATGCAATAAGCTCCCCGTCCGACGCTGACGTAAGCAGGAAAATTCAGCTGGTTGTAATAGTTCAACATTCTGGCCCCTGGAACCAGACACTGATATTACATTCCTACATTACAGAGGCCCGTGGATCCTTTGATTGCGGCGCTCATGAATTGCATCTGATAAAAAAAAAGTCATTTAGCTCTGGCCTCGTCTAGACCAGGAACAAAAAACAATTGTAAGGTTTACGTCTTACGGATTTGTTCACAGTTCAACTATACATTATATCCCTCGTATACCACTGTATATAGACAATATAACAGTATAGTATAAAAGTATCTAAAAAAAGTGATAAACACGTACTGGGAAATAAAAAAATCTGCTTTCATGACTCTATATAAACAAGATAACACCATCTAATGCAAGGAACTTAGTATGTTACAAATATCATTCTCTTATAGTCTGGCCAAATTCACTATATCTATTGAATAAATTATGTACAAAATATATGATCAATGTTTTCCATTCAACCAGCAAACAAAATCAACACAAGGATAGAGAGAGAAAACTGTACTGTGTCGTACAGTGTAACACATAATCCTCTAACTAGCAAACACTACCACGTATCAACTGAAATACATCACAACAATCTGACAGATGCTCATGACAGGGAGATGATTTGGTTGATCTTGTCTACATACTGCTATTAGTGGCCATTACAGCACCCTGCATAAATAATGAAGCAGTGTGAAAGGTTACTGGTGACATCTACACAGTTGTTGGTCCCCAGGGAAGACTTAAATGCTGTCTGAAGGTATCATGTTTTAGTGTAAAAATAAATGACAGGCATAGCATTCTCACGAACAGGAATGTTTCGCAAAATATATCTTGTTTCATTTACTATACTGGAACTAATCCTTTTACATTATTCAGCAGGAGACTTATCACATAAATCTAGCTTCCATCTATTTTGTGGATGTGTAGACTATCGTTGAGCTGATGAAGCAAAATGACTCGTTTGTGTTTACAGATTAATGAGGAACTCATGATGGAAATTGGCTGACAGAGAGGAAATGTTGCTGTAACAGTACAATTTCTAAATCATAAACATCAAGGGCCTCAAGGCATATTCCTACATGAAGTTATATCATCCAATATCATTATTGTGTTCACAAATATATAGCCTCATGCTGGGCATTTTTTAAGAGTAAAATATATGCCTGACATTCCATTATTGGAATTGGTGCAATGGAAATTTTTTTTCGTATGTTACAAGAACAGGTACCTTGAACATTTTGTATGATAAACACTGATTTTAAACTGCATTATATTGTTGAGATTGGAAAAAATATTGTCAAAATGACCTATATTGCATTGTATACAACAAACAAGTTTAACAAAATATGATACTGCATGATTGGGTCGAATATCAACATTTTCAATCCATGGTACATAGAACAGCTACATTGTATCAACGATTTTTAACAGGTGGCAAGAGGACTGGATGTGGAGCACAACCTATCACTCGAGTTTTGTTATTTTGTGGAAATGTTCATCCATCCCAATCAAATCATGTGGTAAGGTAGTAGAATCCATTCAAATCATCACATACTCTGTGACAAGAAAGGTCGCCACCATACCTCTAAGAATGAAAGTATGTGCATTTCTACTAGATTTTGCTGCAGAGCTCTTCTTTGATATCTATCAGACAGTACAAGGATAATAGCATACGTCTATACCATGGGTGACATTGCATGACACTGGGTACTTTACAGGCATTAGTTTCCAGCAAGCCAAGACTAAACCCATCTTTGGGAGTCTTTGCAACGGTGACCTTGACATGCCTGTTACAATACTGTCCATCATTTATCCACCTTTGCAGGGCCATACATAATTCAGACTTTCAGAGCTGGTCAGATTAATGAAACCCCCACCACACCTCCAGCCATTATCCCAGCACGACTGACATGTAATCCAGTCGCATCTTATTGGAAAGACAGCCTGTCACTAGGACGTATTCCGAGGAAATCTCCTCCATATGCAAAGATTATGATATATCAGAAGGAACATGGCTGACATGAGCATTACGGCTTCAATCTTTACATGAACACAGCTGGAATTAGAATTAATGATGGCAATTAGCAATGAGCCTAAACATACTGATAAAACATTATGATACTTATAGTAAACGCACATTGTGTAGGAATAACACAAACACTTGATATATTGGAGATAACTGTCATGGCGCCCAAGGAAAAGCGTCCTTGCCTTATATTATGGCGAGCATTTCTCTTCCCTTTTCCCCCCAAGCCTTACAAAGCATGTTGACCATTACGTAATTATAAGAAGCCAGTGAATGTAAGGAACATGAACAGGCCGGGCCTTACCATTGCAAATGTCGCCGTCTTCACAATCTGAGCCTACATCTTCACTTCCTGGCAACATGTGCTCAGTCTCGCAAGTACCGTTTTCTTGAGGAAAAGATAATTATTGGCACTCATTTCTCATGGGGAAAAACCAGCTAGGTATCAAACCACACACTGATAAACCAGTCTTGACGTAGGCATGACATTTTCCATGAAGAACATCCAATTAAAACGTAATATATTTGCTTGCCCAGCAGACATCCATCATTCACACAATGCTGTTGGTCCCGAGGAGGGGAGCCTGAGTTTTCCTTCCCGAGACATTTCCTTTTGTGGTGGGAACAGACTCATGCAATGTACACTCTCAACAATACCAGCCTCTTCTGTCAGGGGCCCAGCCTGGTTAGTGTTTTTCTCCCCACGGTATAATCAAATGCTGGCAGGCTAGAATGACTGTCGTTATCCATACATCAATGCCTTCAGAAAGCCAGTGTAGATTTATTTGCTGGGGCTTCCACATGGCCCAGGGCTAAAGGCACAAGCACAACATCATGCCTGGAGGACAGGTCGAACACAGATTTGCATGCAACGTCAGCCAGGAAGATTTATCTATGGAAACGCACAAAAATGGGGTGAATCAGGATTAATCACAGGAATAACACCAAGATTAACATGCCCTGTCCTAGATAAATGTAGTCGCCACAGATCAATTTGATTAGACGCACGATTGCCTAATAAAAATACCCACAATAGAATTACACAAAAGGAATTGCCATGTGGACAAGAAATACATGCCCGTCCTGTCTTCTTGAACGTCTATTGGTCACCTGTGCAGAAATCTGCCGCATCTCTTCAAATCCATGATTAACTTCTTACTGCCTATTGACCTCCTTTACTGGATCTACCCAAGCACAGCCTGACACTGGTGGAAAAACATCATTGCCTATTCATCAGACGCTGCGCATCCCTCATCATGTACACAGCAGCCTCTCTCTTCCGCCTCCCTCCCTTCCTCCGCATACAAAATCACTACCTTCGCTTTCCTCCATCGTATCCAAGCACATCTTGAGTCTGTTTTTCCCAACAGTAGCATGTCCAGGTGGACAGGAGGTGTGCCTGATCCACAGTGGCCTCCCTGGGTGAGAATGTCCAAGATACAACAGCCCCTCCACACTCACATAACCTCCAGTGCACCTCCACGTGATCCCACAATGCCCTGGGCCTCCACAGCCTCTTGGGGGCTTAGCAATCGATATGCGGCAACCGTGGCGCATGCATACCGCTACTTATCACCACCCCGAGATGGGGGCCAAATCAGTAAACAGGACGCAGTAATGGCCAAGCCACACTCTGCACCTGCCCAGCTTGAATATGGAGCACAGCCCTATTAAGCTCTTTCTAATTTACCAAAATCAGGACACCGGGGACACCTAATACTTGGGGAGAAACTACCTTTAGGGAAGACCCAGTTAGAACTGAATGTTGTATTCCGATGGAACTACCTCGCACCATATCATGTATCTCAAGTCCCTGCACTGCTTTATGTCCTCTAGGGAGTTCATAAAAAATATCTTCTACATTTTCTATCACTGACAATCTGACAGGCCTGATGTTGTGGGTCTTCTTGAGCGAACAAAATAGATCTTTTATGTGAACAGTGAAGCCTTGAATCATAATGCTTGGCATTTAAACCATGCTACAAGGCAGAGCTACATGAATATAAGGAGCAATATATCACCATTTCTGGTGGGAATGGCATGTTCTAACATGCCCACTTTATCTTATATTGTCATAGCTGTATAAACAGCATCAGCAATTTTGCTCAGGGATGCAATATTAATAAAAAGCAGAAGAAAGATTGCTTTTTTGCTTCTCTTTGAACAGCCATGGTTTTTCCTGCCACTATCCATCTTTATACAGACTAAGAAATCAAATTTAGGGAAGCACAATTTGACCATGTCTGTAATTGAGAGGAATACATGGAAAGGCAAGTAGGAAATTTTCTGTGAGGGAAATTGCTCCCTAGTCCTCATCAGTATCCATTAAGTATTCTTTCTGTAACTATTAGAACAATCACAATGTTGATTTATTTCTGACAAGTTTAAGTTAGATTGTCACCCCTGCAAGTGTAACAGCCTCGCCATATGTAATCTTCCAGTTTTCCACAATGTTTTAGTACGGCCAGTAACAATTCCACATTATGTTATTTATCACTAACAACTGTCTCAATAGCTAGTATCAAAATTATGTTAATGTCAAATTCCTGCAAAACCTATGACAACATTCGATAACTTGAAAATAGATTGTAAAATAGACTGTAAAAGTGTTTTCAGCAACACAATTTATTGGCTTATCTACTGTCCTTTAATCCATTATCTCCGCCATATCAGCAATGTCCTCCAGGCAAAACTTTTAGTGTGCAGCACAATTATGGGGTTACAGTTGTGACTAAAGGGACTGATATAATCTTTTCCCTGCAGAACTATGCCAAGGAAATATATCTTGACATTTAGAGCTCAGTAACAGGCCACTCTTGCACATTACCAGCAGAGCTAAGGAATATGGCTCCAAGCTATTGGACATGGGCCAGTGCAGATAAGAAATTTTTTGGGTTATACTTATAGTCATTGTCGTTCTATATTTGGAATTCCGACTTCCTTAACTAAAAGAAATGAAAGCACTTTTCCACATGATTTTTTTTGGGGTGACATTTATGCAAGTACGGTAATATGCAAAGCTCTGAACTACATTTAGATCAATAAAATGACACACCCTATGGCTTTGATAGATGTAAAGTGGCTTAGGCAACCATGGACAGGGCCTTATCTACTACACATTTGCTAGTATCATGATTTTATCCAAAAGGAATGAGGATTCTTTCCATCAAATCTTGCAATGGAACATATGCTGTGCAATACTTTGAGTAAACTTTGAGCCATGACATAGATCCAACTCGGCAGGAGATCTAATATATGGTAATACTGTATCTTTTACATACAGAGTTATATACTCTAATTTTAACTGTATCTTTTACATACAGAGTTATATAATCTAATTTTTCATATCTAATTCCACACAACTGACTAACCCTTTTCTCATTCTAGGCAGCAAATTTCAAAGTGAAGAGCCCTGCCCTACAAGTACAACTATAAATCATAAAAAAACACTGAATCCAGGGTGGATGTGTTATTTCTTCTGATGTACACAACTGTATGCACTTGCTCACATGTTACATTTATGAGAAATGTCATCAACTGTAGCTTACCGAATGTAATAGCCTATGCCATCAGGTACAGTTGTAATCTACACGAACACACCTTTGCTTTGATGCAGTATCTTTTCATTAATCAGTTGTCTCCCCTGATTCATAACAGCATACACCATGGGATGTTTTATGTCCTACTTTGTTCTCCTGCCTCTGTTCCGGAGACATCAAAAGCTTAATTATCCTAAGGGTCTCCTTTCCAGCAGCTTAGTCAATCACCCCCTGACCAGGCGCAATTCCATGCCCTTGACATGAAGGTCAGAGGAAATGGCAGGGCTAACTGAAATGGCCTGTCACAAGCGCCTCTTCTCCATCAGAATACAACTAAAGGTCACTGTCTCTATCTCTGTCTATTTTACCCGTCAGCTGCTCCAGTTCACAGGCTCGGCCTGATCAGATAGTGACTGGGGTGGTCAAAGGACCTATTTTCCCCATGCCTGTTGCTGAGGAAAATTACATCCTACAGCCATTGAAAAGCTGGAATCAGGACTTTGTACGAGTTCATAACATGTAAATCATTTTTGCTCTTTTCAAATACATCAAATGATAGCAGAGACAATGGATGTGCAACACTTTTGATTGTTAGTGCTGATGGATCTTCTGAAAAACATGAAAAGATGGATTTTATAGTTCAAATTTAAAACAAAGAAATCACTAGCTCACACAGCCAACACTAGCTCAATTGGCATATTTGTTCGTTTTGCCAGCAACATTCAGATCAATTAAATTTCCAATATCCATTTAAAGCCCTCGCTGCTTCCAATTTTTATGGGGCTGTTTGCCGCTGTTATATAAGATTCCCTTAAGGAAAGTGAACATATTACATGAACTCACCCCAAAGGCCTGGATTTCCCCAGCTCCCATTAATAATGCTGGCTGTCACTGATTCTGACATGATTCCATCCAGCACCAGACAATACGTCGCTACATCAAAACCCAATAGACCTCCCCAAAAATGAGTCGAACCATTCTACTCCTCACAGAACATCGTGTTATTGAAGAGGAACAAGAAAACATGTATCTGTTTCTCTGCTATTCCCTTTCCCTTAATTCTACTTTCAGGACAAGCAACAGCCTAGTAAACCAATCGTTCCTAACAATCAAGGGCAGGAATTTCATGGCTCATGTAGCACACTTTCATCAGAGCCCGACAAGCATTTTGACCCCTCCCCCTCATTCCTTTTCAGACACTGGCCACTCTGCTGATTATGGGTCTCTGGGGTTACTGTTATTGCTCAATAGTGTACCTAAATCGGAGGAGATGAATAATTGTATGGACAGCAAGTCATTTCCAAGAAATTAATGGGTGGTCACATCCTGACCTTTCTAACTACATCTTTCCGTTGAATGCAATCACTTACTATGTGTCATTTCTAATAACTACCTGGAGACTGCGCCAGTACTTGGTAACTATCTACTCAGCAGCTTGACTTCGATATCGATTTTCGAAAAAGGAAGGAAGGATAGATTCATTTCATTCTATAAGGAAGAGACCTGACTGTAAGGGACCATGGAAGTCCTCAGTACAAAATAAAATTTTGCTTATAAATATTATTTAACAGGAAATACCAAAGAGAGTAGAGGGAACAACATGAATATAGGGGCAGGGCAAAGATAAGAGATTACTTCAGTGCCAGGAATGGGTTCAGTGCCACTTCTGAAAGATTCAGTACAAGGGAAAGTTCAGCACCAGGGACAGATCTGGTACAACGGATGGTCAATCACCAGGGAAAGGTTCAGTACCAAGGACAGGTTCAGTACAAAGGACAGGTTCAGTACAAAGGACAGGTTCAGTACAAAGGATAGGTTCAGTACCTTGGAGGGCAGGTTCAGTACCAGGGACAGATCTGGTACAACGGATGGTCAATCACCATGGAAAGGTTCAGTACCAGGGACAGGTTCAGGGACAGGTTCAATACCAAGGACAGAATCAGCACCAGGGACAGCTGCACAATCATCACTGAGTTTGGAACCAGACTATGTAAGAAATGTAGCTTCAGCCCCAGGAATTAACACAATGGGACAAACCAAAGGATAGTATGAGAGAACTTGACCATTTCCATGTCATGTATTCCTACACAACCGAAACACTTGTCCCAGTTTTCTCTTGGAGAGTAATCGATCAACACCCGTCTCACGTTCCTGCTTATAGATTTGCCACTGGAACATTATCCAGGTTTTACTATTGGCCTAATTTTGTCAGCAGTAGGTTTTATCTTGCAGTACACAGACTTCATAACAGCACATGCAAAAGTTAATGCTTGAAAGCTTTATTAATGACTGTGCCTTCCTGATTAGAAAGGCTATAATTTACCTATTGCAATGCAACCATAATGTGTCAACTCCATTTTATCTCTTATCCAACATACGAAGTAGTTAACAAGAAAAATATGAAAGGATGTATGGTAGACTCAAGCGGAACTTCTCCAGGAATTGTGACTGATGAACAGATTCATAACTTAGTACCATTTTGGTTCAATTTTCTCTCTGTTCTCCATGATTACAGTCTAATATCAAATTTTCTTCCATGTCATGACAAAGTAGTTTACAATCTAATAGGTTATTTCAAGCTTGGAGTGCCAGCTTTCAATTTACCTTTATCTGCTTTCTCTATAAATGTTGTCGCATCAATTTCACATTCATTAATTCCAAATTGCTTTTGCATAAGTCTTGCAATATTTAGATCCGAAACATTACATCTATTTCCTGGCTGGGTTTGGTCCAGACCTATCTGCTTCCTACCGATTACAGCAATTTCTGGGGATCCTAATCAGTCACTGCTGGTATTAGATATTGGAAACTGTGTCATCTGACAGCCTGGCCCGCTACTTCATCAATAACAAAACAACATCTAGCCTGAATACCCAACCTTGCAGACAAATCAAACTTTAATTGCAGAGGTATTTCTATATACACTGGTATGAATAATTCCCCCAGGATAAAACTGTTGATATGAAAATAGCTTGAGAAAGGTGTATGATACTTAGCTGTCAAAAACCTAATGAGTCCCTTGTAGGCCTAACATGTAAGTGAATGAAATATTGCCTGCTGTGCTGATTGCTAATGGCTGTTTCAAACCTGACGAGAAGAATACTAAAACCCCCAAAGGAGCTGGGTATGACTTAAATACCAAATATAATAATATTAATATTGGTTATGTCTTTGTGGTATAACAAGATCTGACACATTGGACAGTTATGTTCTTAAGCAACAAGATCACTCATGGCAAACAATTGGATCATTACAAGAGACAGGCCACAAATGATGGGCTGGGTATCGTTTTTTAAGTCTTCCTCATGCAGGGGTCGAAATACCCCTCTGTGTGCAACTTGGTGCAAGTAAATTTGGTGTCGTGCAACTAATTTTTTGCCGGTATGCACCGCGGTGCAAGTTTGCTTTATCCGCTGTTACTACCAGGTAGAAATACCCAATAAAGAACTGGAAAGGGAACAAAACCAGAATCCACGAAGTTTTTATTAAAGTTACTACATGTACTTTTGGTTGTGTTCGTTTTATTTTTTGGGGGTGCAACTATTTTTCTTCTGGTGCAAGTATTTTTTTTTTCATCTGCACCAGTGCAAGTTGGCCCCAAAATCTATTTCGACCCCTGTCATGGTATGCTATTTACGAACAATTTTCCACGGTAACACATTTACTTTATAATTTTTACATTTTTGCCATATAATATAGATTTATATAGACAAAAGACAGAAGCCGGAATTCTCAAACTACTGGTAGTAATTTTAGAAGCTACTAATAGGATTTTTCATTTTTATGTCTTGTACTTTTCCTTACTGAACAAAACACACTAAATCATCACACATAAACATGATAATTCATTTTCACACTGTTTTGCAATTTGAACAAGCATTAGGAGAGGATACCATATATATATGCATTAACACTTCCTCCCACTGAAATACTAATAAGAAATTCCATCTTTCCATCCATTCATCTTGGCTGACAGGACATGCCAATTTCCGATGCTAAGCACTGCCGGGGACTGGGATGTGTCTTCTTGCCTGAGTGCAGTGATCCATCAAGCTCCATACCTGTAATCCAACCTCAAACCAGAGAGGTTCCCCCCATCTTATATGTCACACCACTTAAGTAGATTGAAGATGGAGTAAGTAATTTTTGGGTCTCTACGGATCTAAATCCAATTATGTCAAATATATCAAAGAAAATAGTTCACCTGGTCAAAAAAAATGTCTTGAATCCCCATTATTTGCTTTATTTTATTAAAAATGTGCCAAAACATACCATAACCATTGACAGTGAGAAGACAATGAAATACCATATAAAATCATCTGATGGTAGTTTCTCCTGATTAAAATCTATCTAGTTCACACCAGCAGCACATGACTGAAACAAATGACATACAAAGAGCAATAAAAAGGCACTGTCTTCACCATTTCAGTGATCATCAAAGCTGTTGGGCACCAGGCCAGACTGTACTGGAATACTTGGAAAGCACAAAAACAATTGTGGTGTACTGAGAGGTTAGTATCTTGATACTACAAATATACTGGTATTGGTACTGCAGCATTGAAATTTACATACAGAAGTTAAGAGGCACATTGAAGACATTGACAGTCTTTATACATATGTGATGTGGGACAGATTTCTTTGCATGCCATCATGCATAATACATAAGGGTGCTGAAATAGCTTGGAAAGAAATTTCTTTCTCCTTGGCTAACCATGACTACTTCTACCTCATGAACAGAAACATGTTTCTTCCATTACAACTTCTGTGGCTTGAGTAACATAAGATTTACCTTTAAAAAGTCTGTACTTGAACCACTATCTTGAGGTGTCTAAAATTAAGAAATTCTCTACCCACATAGGCTGATATCTAATAATGAGAGCATGATCTATAACTATTTATCCAATATTTCAAATTCATCATGTTCAAGTCTTCTCTCAATAACCTGGTAGAGATTAATTAATATGTTTCCATTAATAACAAACGTTTCAGTACTACGGACATCAACAAAAGGTACCAAAAACTGCTTTAAGAAAGAAAAATATGAACACATTACCTTACCAATATGATAAAAGGTTATGAAGAATGTTTCAGAGTAAGGAAGCTTAAGTTCTTGTATTGCTGCTCAGACATAATAAATTGGAGAGGGCCCACCTTGACAAAACCCAATCAACTCCCTATGTTGGAATCTCTTAATAATTAATATTTGATTGCATTTTCTGCAGTACTTTCCTCAAAGGAACAATATGTATCCCTGAGGATGGCTCAGCAGGACACTTGCGCAGTAAGACTGCCAAGGATGTACCTCAGTGTGTTCTCTCTTAATACAAGGGAACAGACCATAGATCTCTATGAGCAAGACATAATATTACAAGGGGGCCATACAAATCTAACTAGCTTTCCACAGGGAATACCGCACCATCACAAACAAGAAAGATAACAAGGTAAATGTGATTGGTATCGTATTGTTAGTGGCCATATCTAACCATGTTTTTGAACACATCAAAGCACGTTTCTTTGAAACGGGCAGGACCACAAACCAAGCATGGCCTAGTTCCTTTGGCCAATATAAACTGGCACGGAGCCATCAAATCTTAATTTTGACCCTGAGCCACCTTCCAATTTTGGTTTCGATTAACCCTAGCAGAACGTTTCAGAACTGGGAATAGAATGCAATTTGAACTTTAATCATCTTCTTCGTAGTGCTTGTGACGATGACACTTGTGTATGTAACAAGTGGTTAATAATGTTTTATGGTAGGCTCTCTGCATTCAATATTTGATTCCCCATGTTCAGATTGTAGGTCTAGGTCTAGTAATAGTATATTCATGAAGTTAAGGTTTCAGACTTCACTGCCTAAAATTGGGTGCTTACCGAATCTCTAGCCAAGAATGCTATACTCTCCAAATTTCAATCTAATCTAAAAACCTTGAACACAGCTGATTAAATATCTTGTAAATCAAAAGACCTGTGTGAACTTAAAACCAATGTCAGGAATGATTCCTTATCATTTTTATTATTCAAATGAGTGATCTAGTGAGACAGCACAAAGTCAAGCCATCTTTTATATCTGCAGACAAACAACCCTATCGCAGCCAAATTACATTCACGCACAACGCCAGAATAACAATGAAGAGCATGTGACTCACATGCGTGTGCCATCTTGTAATGTAGGGTGCCAGCACAAAGACAAATGCCGAAACTGAGCAGGTTCCAAGTCTCATACACATCTAATGTTCAACATTCAAAGCAATTGACTCTTAAACCTATATGAATATACATGCAAAAGCAAAAGTATAATCTTTACTTTTTCAAAAATCGAAAAGGTCGAAGATCAAAATCTCTAGTACCAAAAAAGCAGAACACCATCAGAAGTCCTACAAACATGTAGAAGATTCCTGCATTTGATACACAATTGTACCTGAGGCGTAAGATATCCCCACGCATAAGGAACTTCTTGATCTTATCTTCAATCTACCTTTCAGTATTTTCTAGGTCACGGATTTACTGGTCTTATCACATTTCTTTGATACTCTGAGCTGCTATATTTTATGAGTACATGGCCGCAAGGAATGGTATCAATAGTACTTGCCTGTGTGCACCATATTCTCCAGTTGTTAAAGCCAACAGTTCTTTTGTTCCACAGCGTGCTGGAAGTATTTCTGCGCTAAGAATATATTCCACGAATTCTCTCACAAAGTCAGACCACTCAGATGGAACTTGTACTATATCATGAATCTGGTGTGAACATTACGTGAACACCAGGTTACCAGTCAATGGCGCCTGTCAAGAAATCTTGGCTGCCTCTCAAGAGAAACCCTCCAAGGACTTGATGTTTAATAGAGCAACCATCGATGAATACCAGCAACATCATGGAAGTAAGTTTGGGAGGAACCAATGCTTCCCAAAATGGGGTAACAACCCAGATATTTTTTGTACATATTCATCATCATGCAATTAATACATATGACCTGCTTTATGAGTCTTACATTTGAAGCAAAGACAATTTCAAAAGTTTTTTCAGAAAGATACATCTAGACTTTAACAATCTTCCAGGTCAACCCCCCTTTACCAGAATCCCGTGTCCCAAATCCCTCAGCCATGTACGATATAAATTGGACATGCAAATGAAGTGAGAAGGCATCACAAGTGCCTGGGGAAATCTGCAGAACGCAGATCAATAAGGGAATGACGACCGAATGGCTGGAACCACTGCCAACCCCGCCTGCTGACATTTTGATAGCTTTTAAGTTTTACACCGCCGCCAAGTCCCCAGACGTAGATCTCAGAATAGCCAGCAATCTGCTTTTATCGTACTGCTCTATTATGCAAAGCCAGGAGGAATTTTCACCGTGAAAGTGAAAGTCTTGATCCCGAGTCATCTTCTCGACACAAGTATCATGGGAATGTGAGCTTGTAATTCCTTCAAATTGTTCAAGACAAACAAGGAATGGAACAAAATCAACATCAAGCACTGCTAACATCACTTATCTTTTTGTTTAAACCCCCCACTTGTTTTATATCCCAAGTCTTCTAAAATTCTGAGTACATGTACATGTACCTGAACGTACAATGGATACATGATGCTGGAATGATATTCCACAGTCCTTTATTGTCAAGTTCAACAAACCATTTCTGTACTAGACTTTGGGATATGAATACGTGCATGCACATGATTTCTCTCAGAGATAGAATCTAGAGCTGGTTTTACATCTTACGTCATGACTGATGCAAAAAGCACTGTAACACCTAATGACTTTCTCACATTTTACCTGCGTACCTACGTCAATGCTGTCACTACACTGGCACTGATAATCAGAGGAATTAAAGGCCTGTCCCATTTGGCTAGCTCACTTTATTATTTGGGCTGGCAGCTTTCACTTATCTGTGGGAGCAAAATGCTATGACGAATGGCCGGGGCATTAATGGAAACCTCTTCCCATTCAAGGTCAACCAATGATGGAAGTACATGTATGTTTACTAAGCATCAAGGTTAGGATACTCCTGAGCAATCTTATTACACAGGTATGCAGCCAGAATGCAAAATAAATCCTTTGTTTTATTTTTCTTTATTGTCATACAAGCTATTGATTTTTGGCATATTTCACATATCCCCATGTACATGTATGTTGCTGAATGTAAAAATTTCTCAACCCAAACATTTAAATATTCAATTGAAGTGTTAAATGAATCAGTCACAAGAACATAATGGATTGCTAATCCACAACCCTGATAACTCTGGTATGATGCCAAATTGTGGTATGAGACCACAAAACCTCATAACCGTTGGTAACGTTTTAGCAAAAATGCAAAACCCATCCTAAATATTTTCAAAATTATTACATAACCCTGTGGAAACAAGGGTCAAGTAGATGCAGCATTAGATAGAAAAATCTGATTTGGCAAAATGGTTTTGGTTACGCTAGTAGCAAAATGTAATATCATAAATTGCAAGTGAATATCCCGAGCACTGTAAACTGATGGTAAAATCAGTCGAGTCATATCAATCAGTCAGAAAAGCTAACAAAATTACACGCACCTCAAACCATTAAACAGAATGATTGTATAATATAAGGCAGCACAAGCTTAAATCAAGGAACACTTCTCAACCAACTGTCATTCATTTTGACTTATCCAACTAAGGAAGTGATGCTGACTGAGTGGGGACTACCAATTCTATCAGCCCAGGGGCACTCCACAAATTTGGACGAGCACATCACTCAGTTTATGTGCAGTAATGAGAAACAGAGGCAAAGGCCACTACATTTATCAAGTTATGTAACACTTTTCCAATATTTTTCCCCGCAAGCCATGGTAGAGGCCTAAAATTTGGATACTGTGGGAGGAAGACAAAGGGCTGGTTACGGGATACAGGAAGGCTGCAGGCTGCATAAGTGATTGGATTGCTTTCAAATGCTCTCAGAAATATCTTTGAGGATCCAGCTGTTCTTGTATGAAATACATAAACATTTACTGGTCAATGTGATGAAAGAAGTATCTACTAAAGATACTATTATCCTTATTCTTCCAGTAAGGGTATTGCAAGGGTAGTTTTAGGGTAGAGCAGGTTCAAAATTATCGGGAGATGACCAATGATTTTTTTCAGGTGTTATACATAGCACAACAATGCCACCTGTCTATTGAAGCTAACATTGCACTTGTTAGAATTTTATGCACATGATTGCCTGAAAATAGCACAATACTAAACTGAAATCATGATTATTATCTTGTAGACTACAAATCCTCAGGACTACCTCAAACTGTATTGAGAACTATTCTGGGGCAGGTAAATTTAAAAGTCAATAAATAAATAAATAAATGAATTGAAATTTCCCCAAACATTTGCCGCCACATATCTGTACATGTGTAAGAAAGCCCCCTGGCAGACGAAGGAAAAATTACATGTTAATGTCTACCTAGCTATTTTTGCTCAAACTGCAGTCAGTTCACTAAATATTCTGAACTTCCATGATATTTTTCTGTTTTAGTGAGATGAATCTCTTGCCAACATAAACTTTGCCTTCTATTTCTCCTTATATACGCTTCCTAACAAAATTAGACCCTTCTTTAAAATTCCAATTAGATACAAGACTTGTAAAGAGTTGTGGTCTAATTTACATTGGTTGAAATGATTATTTCATGTGACAATGGGATCAATTGTCAGGCGTTGTGATAGACAGTTACAGTTGAACAACTCTCTTCCTGTCATCGTATCTTGTAAGGTAAAATGTCTTTCTTTTCTTGTTCCCAAGCCATGGTAAATGAACCTAAATTTAAATCCATGGAGCCATTGTGCTATAAATAATTCATAGAAACCGAAGCTTTGAAACATTCAATAATAAACCTGCTGTTGTAGAACAGTATTGTATGAAACAAGAAGGTACATCCCCAGGGCTTAAAATACACCTGCAACCTGCAATTGGTAGGAAAAATTGAGATTTTTATCTGCCAGCTTTATCAAGTAGGCAAAATATCATTATCTTTCATATAATCATCAGGTTTTTCTGAGTTTTCACAATCCTATCTTGTCTTTTCCAGCAAAGTTCACACCTGTTTCATCCTCATCACCTGTGAAAATATACATGGAGCTGTCTTGCCTCAAGCACTTGTAATTAAATGGTGCAGTAAATGCAATCTGTCCATTGGGAATCCCAGGGGACTGTTTGAGCAGGAATGACTTCCATAGATAACAGCACCACAGAAAGGCAATAATGGATATAGATATACTGTACACATTTGCCACATATTGTGTCTTCATAACAATCCTGTTTTCTTACGCTCTTTACTTCCAGTGTGACAACTCATCTTAAATATTCAAATAAATTGGAACAATCAAGTATATTCTTGTTCTATCACATTTTTACTTTTCTTTCAACACCAGGAAGTCATGCTAGCAGCACCAATTTAGTGACAGAATAAAACATTCCTAATCCTATCCAACAAGATCCATGGTATATATATATATAGTAATCACAAATTATACTATCCCTTATAAGTTATGCTTATAGTAACATGTTAAACAAAGAAAAACTTTTCTATAAGTTTTAGCATCTCAATTAAGTCTCAAATGTTTACACTCCTTCATTGTCAAATTCACAGTTCATTAGAAATCGTGAATAATCATGAAATCAGACAAGAATGGGGTTGATGCAGCATTACTCACAGAAAAATAACACAGAACAGTGTCTGACAAAACCCTGTCAGTCACAAAAACTGCACAGTTTTCAAAATACAAAGAAACAAATCTGTTGTTTCCAGATTGTAACTAAAGGCGTCCCTGAAAAATGTGCAGTCCGTTTTTTAATAATTCTTTTTTAAGGTCCCAGGGCTTGAAATTTAACTGTACACAGTTGAAAAAACTAATTAACAGAACAAATGATGGAGCGGCTGATAACATTAACAGGCAACAGAACAGCATAACAGAAGTATATGACAGGGAAACAAATCATTCTGAAGATAAAGTCCTTATGACATTTAATACACAAGGCATCTAAAACTTATCTGTGCACCATTGTGATATGACAAAAATTTACCCCCGTAACAAAAACATGCGATATCAAAGTTGGGATTCGTTTCTATCTTTCTTTACCAATTAGACTAGGATCACTGTAAGGAAACCCTACAGATATGACACCTGTGTGTTAAGTCTATTTCGAGCCCTGGTTCCTGTTAGGCCCGATTTACACGGGGCAAAAAAATAATTTGTCCTGGGAGATTCGACGCGCGGCACTGCGCGGCGCCACAGCGGCGCGTGTCGTAGGACAGATTCTTTGAGCGTATAAACAGGCCCGCCATCACCAAGCGGTGCCGCGCGGCGGTTTTTGTGTGGCACCTCCAGGGTGCGCCACACAAATATCGCCGCGCGGCGGTGGCGGGCCTGTTTATACGCTCAAAAAATCTGTCCTACGACACGCACCTCTGTGGCACGCTGTGGCGCCGCGCGTCGAATCTCCCAGGACAAATGATTTTTTTGCCCTGTGTACATAGGGCCTTAGAGTCATGCAGGTGGACCAACAGAACAAAAAAACAGAAAGGGGCTTGTTATAATTACCGTATTCCCAAGAGTCCCCATCTGAAAAGCAAAACCAGGAATTAGTAGCAGCTTTGCCTTCGGACTAGAACATCCTTGGGACAAATTCAATAACAAAGTATTTGCTGAACACACTGACAGCCAGTCAAACACAAGAACTGTACACTAATTACATACTTATCTTATACATTTGGTAAAACTCTGGAGAGAGAGGACATTAAGATATTAACAACAGTTCAAGAGTTCTTACTTGATTAAACAAGCTAAGTGAACAAGTATCAACTGGAAGTATCTATATATATATGCATAGTTTTACTATCATAGCAATGGTTCTACTCGTAAAATTTGTAAAAAAACAACACAACCTTTACAAGATGATGCAACACTTCAAGTCCTATACTGTATACACTTCTTCAAGTAAGCTTGATAAGTTACAATTCCAAGATATGTCACTTCCACTTCTGATGTGTTGCACCAGTAAACTCAAACAATCCTTTTAATCTACAATCTCGTCTTCTCCTTATGTATTCTGCAAATACACCAGAGTACACTTCTAACAGGGCAATAACCACACCATGGTAAAAGCATGTAATTTCACAGTACATCTTGCACAGAGTGGAACACGCACTTCAGATTAGAGTGTCGCCAAATGTTACCACACCGTAGGGAGAGGCTGACGCATGATGACTTGTTCAGTGAATGCGTAAGATAAAACTTAAGTGTGGGTCTGCACTGGGTAATCTACTCTTCCTCTGCAATTTAATTTACTATAGGACAAAACAGGAAAAGGTGACCCCATTTCTGATATCATGTGGTACGACTGGGTTGTCTTCATGAGGATGACACATTACAGAGTTTAACACTTGTAGTGTCAGGGTCATTCAGACCAGGTACATACATGCTTTGTCATGTCTCATGGATTGGCCACGCTATAGTTTATTGTGCTGTTCTTGTTTTTTTAATAGATGAGCTACAATAATTGGTGATGCTTATACTGTACCAATCTTAATGATATTTCATCCCATGAATGATGTATCAATACAAAGTCTATAATTACTTCGAAAATAACCTAACAATATATGCAGATATAAATAGAAGGTACATGCAACTCAGGCAAGAAGAGGAGAAAAAACGTAGTCCTTGACCAACTGGGTCAAATGCAGTCTGTAATAGCCTATAGCTATTTGCATAATAGGTCACATTTCTCCGAATGCAGACTGGTTGTAAGTTATGCTAAAGTCCATCAAGCATTGGCAAGACTCCCAAGCACACCATGCCAGTAGACTTTTCATTTACAGTTGTACACGTCAGTACACTTACCAGGTACATAAAAAAAAGGGAACCCTGGTTGAAAAATAATGTTATTTTAAACTTCGACTTGAAGCCAACTGTTAGTGTCCCTAACCGCCCTTATATATCTACTCTATGCACCCATTTCGGGTATCATAATGATGACACAAGTAAGGATGGTAAATGAGATACATGGCTAGGTCAAACCCAAGACAGGAATTACACCATCTAATCTTCTACATTCCCCCTCTGGTGAAACACTTGGCCTTTTGGACTGCTTGATGCCAGACTTGTTTAGACCATGTTGGCTAGAAGCCAAATAGAAGACACCACACCCCCTAGCTATAGGGTCTGTGTTCTTAGGGATGAACAATTTATATTTATCATAATGCAGACCCAAAATATCAACCTGTGCAAAATGTTACTCTTAAACATATTTTTGGTGGTTATTTCAAATAATGGTAGAACAAATGTTTTTAAACTTTAAGTTTAACTACTGTAAATAAAACATGTAAAGAAATATAACACCTTCACTCAATATCACCTGGTTTGGAACTTTTAAGCCCACAACACTGAAAGATACTTCTGAACTATTGAGACCACCACACATGTAGTTCTGCAAGGCTCACTTGTTCAGTCTAGTTCGAAAATCGTCCTTAAAACTGAGGCGACTTTACCTTTTGAGCTTATTTTACTTTCTGGACACATACCTGGATCAACATTATACACCCTCACCTGTGCAAACGTTCTGGTGGGGCTAGTACTAGTACATGTAGTAGTAATAACTTAACAAAAAGTCACGCAATGATGACACTGTCCTCGACATTTGCTCGACTCTTCCTACGTATTTCGTGAAATCTCTATAAGCTTGCTTTTAATACTTTTACATGCAACTATGTACTGTGTTAGTGCACTTGTCTGTTATATGATGATACAATCTCCCACAGCTTGAGGAGAGTTTTAACGTAATTAGGATCTAAGCTCCGTGCCAAGGAGTAAGACCACTGCTTGTCAGATAGAACCGTTAAACTACAGACGTCATGCTACTAATTTGGAGGAATGGAGACAACCACAGCATCCAAAGCTTTATATAACAACCAGACCATCCAACTTAGTTCTCCCAAATGGCCCTTCTGAAAAATAGATTCTTGGCCTTACATAATGTTTGAGAATACTGTAGTTTTCATATTACAAATTGGGTATCAGTAACATTATTTGGGTATATGCTGCACATGCAAATGTACCTTAACAACATTACTATATGGCAACTGTCACTATTTTATGCTATGCTGCACTAGATTAACTTGCGCATGGTCCATGACATAGACAGGATGTGCCTGTCCTTGACCCTAGACAATATGTTTATGAGGTACATAAAATCATACTTTGCCCGATACAACACCCATCAAAATGATATATCAAACTGTACATAGCAGGACAAATATAAACTACTGGCAAAAACAAATAAATACAATTATTGGTTATTTTCAATCATATGTCCAAATTGAGTAAAACAATCCACTCCTCGTACTCAATAGAATCTGCGACTACTGGTAGCAACACTGACATAATTTTTAAAAAGTTTAGTTTAACTAGTTAGAGACCAGTATGTCACAGTAGGAAAATGCCCATAATGTGATAACAAGTTAAGTTTTTACATCTCTCTCTTACAGATACATTTGAAGCAGGCAGACGAATGTGTCTACCAGAAGCAAGAATAATAATTTTTTGAAAGAACGTTACATGACAACATACAAAAGATGGGGGAGGGGGAAGTTGACTTGGCCAGTTGTCAACTGTACTGTGGCGTTGTTTCCTGGCATCATTAATGAGATAACGACAAAAACTATACAAATGTGTTAACATACGATTGATTTGACAGACTGGTACATGGTATGTTATAACGCATATGTGTAGCTAGGAAGTACCTGGGTCCACTGACAGGTAGTGATGGGGAGGGGCCTCACCTTCAGTAACGTCCTCTTCCACAGTCCCTTTCACCTGGGAGAAGCACCACTGTATGTCACCACCACCTGGGGAATAAATCCAATATTACATTAGACATTTTCATATGCAATGTGGCATGTTACAAACACGTACCTGATAATGTGATCATAGCGGTTTAGCGATAACAAGTCCAGGTTGCTGGCTCACTGTCAAATACGGTATTGTCTTAGTGCAAGACACCTACCAGCCATAATTGTCCTCTACCAAAAATCTTTGACTCTTTGAGATATTCTGTAGGTGCAGTGTTTGCTCCTAGGGTGACACAGGGCAGAGGATGTCAGCCGATTGTGGCGGGATCCCTCCCAACAAGAAACCCCCGAGCCACAGAGATTTCAAAATGGCGCACTTCTTGAACACTGCTCGGTGATGACGTCAACAGCACAGCATGTTGGGTAATTCTAACTTTCACTTGAAAAGTGGCGGCCAACTTCATTATCAAAGAGCGGAGCATAAGGTTCCATTTCTTTGATCCGATCGGGTTTGGTTTCTTTATTTTGGGCATTTTCTGTGTGCATTTTCTAATTTCCCAATGTCGGCCTACATTCCACTACATATTTGTCCCTCTACATCGCCATTGAGCATAACGTACATATAGCATACAACACGGTGTATTCCGTATTGCCCGAGGTGTCGGCCCGACCGCGAGTCGGATCGCCCGACGGCTATTTATATCATACCCACCCTAGAAAACACGTCTTTCAATGCGAAATGAGCGAAAATTTGGTGTCCCTATAAAACCAAAAAACTGCAACAACATCAATTCCAACGTCCGAATCCTGTATTCGAATTTTCGAAAGCGGCGCACACGGTTGGCCTGGGGCGAAACGCGTTCGAATCGTTCTATGGAAGCCCGGTTTATACACCCGGTCGTACAGTAAAATACAACACGGTCGGGAACACTGTATCGCCGCCCGGATATGATATAAATAGAGCATACAACACGGTGTATTCCGTATTGACCGAGGTATCGGCCCGACTCGCGGGAGGGCCGAGACCGAGGGTGATGCGCGCGGAATACACCGTGTTGTATGCTATTTATATCATACCCACCTTAGAAAACACGTCTTTCAAGGCGAAATAAGCGAAAATTTGGTGTCCCTAAACAAACAAAACTGCTCAACATCCATTCCAACGTCCGAATTCTGTATTCGAATTTTCGAAAGCGGCGCACACGGAGCGAAACGCGTTCGAATGTTCTATGGAAGCCCGTTTTATACCGTGACCCGGTCGTACAGTAGAATACAACACGGCCGGGAGCACTGTTTCGCCGCCCGAGTATGATATAAATACATTTATATCATACCCGGGCGGCGATACAGTGTTCCTAGTTTCACCGTGTTGTATTCTATATGTAAAACATGCATGCATCCCTCTACTCCTTGCTCTTTTGTTGGTCATCCTTCTACTCAACCTCCTTGTTCTACTTGACAGTGTAACTTGTGCCGCCTAATGACCCCTAATCTCCAAGCAAATGTTGAGGGAGGCTACGTTTTACTAGCTTCCTGTTTCTGTGACAAAACTCCTCCTTTCCCGGTTTGTTACAGATACGGACAACTTGGAAAACGTACGCGATTTATAGCCTCCTCCAACATCTGCTTGGAAAATAAGTACCGCCGCCCAGGGCGATAAGGGGCTCATCCTACTCTCCAAGCAGAAGTTTAGGCTTCGGCTTATTTTTGACGTGTTTTAGGCGTTTTTATCGGGTTTTGTTTTTTGTACTGGTATCTTTTTTTACGCCAGCCCAACCGTTGATGGCGTATTAGATACTGTCTGGCAAAAGGATACTCCCTGCAATAAAGTTTTGGATTCTTTAGAAATAAATCTACTTTCATGAACAAGTCATCAAGCTACGATGTGTTAGCCGGCTATGGGCTACCTGCGTGTGCAATTTGTGTAGCCTGCCGGGTACCTGGTGCCATCCTCCGAATACTACTCCTGACTCTCGACTTTAGGTGCTTCCGTGGTAGCACTGAGCCGCCAAGCGAAAACGGGGAGAGCCATTGGTAATTAGCGATAGCAAGCGAAAATGGAAATCATGCAGCAGTAACTATGGGGGATGGCTGTGAACCAGTTGTGGAATTGTGTCTTACCGTTTCCTGCGTCTCCAACAGCCCATTCCGATAGTAAACTTCTCACTCTCCGCCCTACGTCTTCCTTAGCTTTATTACACAATTCGTACGTAGCGGACAACATCGCACACAGGGCAGGCAGATCGCTGCCGCTGTTTGTATCTAAGTATCGACGGGACAACATTAGCTGTAAGCTTTTGTTTGTTACATCAGTATTAGTATCTTCCGGATCCATTCTAGAACCATTGGGTTGACCTCAAATGACCCCAGATTAAATGGTTGAGGCAGGTCTCCTGGCCCTTGGAGATGCTCGGAGTTGATGTTAGTTACGTAACTTTTTTTATTATTGAACCAAATTACCAGTGAGAACATATCACATAACTAACTTGATTTTGACAAGAGTCTGCAAATCATTGTTCGGTCGCTACCCCTGGGAAAATTGCCATAACGAAACACACCTTTACCTTAGCCTCTACCAGGCTTGTGGGCACGGGCCGGCAACTGGATGGCTAACTCCCTCGGCGTGTTATCTCTCTCTATTTGGCCAATTTCTACTATTTCCAGCCGTGCCCACAAGCCTGGTAGAGGCTACCTTTACCTGACACCAATAGCCGGTTCAACTGAAGTGTGTTGGTAGTTTTATCTTGGCCCTGACACACAAAGGAAGGTGTACTCTCCAAATCGGATGTTTAGGCTTCGGCCAAACGGAGGTGCGCAGAAGGGTCAGTATTGCTACATCAGGACCCCTCCATCAGCATTTGCTCGTCTCACCAGAATTCGGAAATCTAGAACATTAGTTTTTCCATAAAGCACAAGCTTTACAAAGCCCTAGTGGTGTCCATACTGTTGTATGGTTGTGAAACCTGCACCGCTGACCACTGTGAGGAGGAGAAAACTCCAATGGTTCGGCCACATAACAAGACACACCAGCCTGGCAAAGACCATCCTCCAGGGCACACTTGAGGGTGGTCGAAGATGAGGTCGACAGAGGAAAACTTGGATGGACAACATCAAGGAGGTTCAAAAATTACTTCCATGACAACATCAAGGAGTGGACACACCTCAGTGTTGCAGATCTCCTTACAACAGCGGAGCAGAGACAGAAACTGCCTTGTCCCCCCGACGACCAGGTCGGTCGAGGGACTAGGTAGGTAGGTAGGTGGAATTAAACCCATAATTTAGCCCAAACGACTGATACTGTCGGAAAGAGAAAACCCTTATGTATACTAGTAATCAGGAAAAGTATAAAGGAAATCCAATAACCTTGAGGTTGTTTATTACCCTAGATGGTACCTATTGGCTGATCTTCAAGGTGAGAATTCAAGATGAGAATTCAAGGTGAGAATTCAAAATCCTAACACTGAGATTTTAGCAATACCTCGTCGCACGAGGCATAGCAACAGCACCCACAGAACGCGGGTTTTTCGGTGAATATTAAAACTATTTGATTATCTAAAACGATCATCGAGCAAGGGGGAGCCAAACTTAGCGTGACAACCACCCAGATCCGGCGATTTACTGCCGCACTAACTCCGACCCGGAACCATAAGTCTTCGTGGCGCGAATCAAAGGTCGCTATTTCCCGCGCCGTGCCACAGGAATGTCGGACAGACCATGAAGGATTTTTACAGGGGAGAGTGCTCAGTGATAATATGGTAGAAAATCCGTGATGTGACGTGATTAGATATAAAAAAGAAGAATAGATAAAATTAAAGCAGCTTATGTCAAAAATATACAGAATAAAGGAGACAACGAAAGCCCAGCTACTTTCCACAGATATTTTATAAAATGTTACCCTCTGTGAAGCTATCTCAGTATCTGGTCGTCCTCAGTACCCATGTGACCCACGCTTTCGCGCCAAAAGTTGGACGACGCTTGGGGACTTCTATGTGTTTTTTTTCTTTGGACGACTGTATTTCGAAGATTTTGTCCAGTACAGAACGAAAGATGGAACACCAAGGAGAACGAAGAAGGTGAGGCAATCGTCGTTTATAGAAGAAATGTCCGGAATCGTCTGGAAGACAAGTAGTAAATGTTGTTGGCATGTCCGAGGAGGGGGTGAGGAACATGGTCACTCGAAACAGTATCAGAAAAGATCTAACTTCGGGACGAAAGATCATAATTTTTATCCATGTACATTTCTTCTTTATATCATATTTCATGGGTGGTAGGGAAAAAGAGAGGACATGCCACAAAAAAAGACCAGACGATATATAGATGTTTGATAGCTCTGTACTGTGGGTAACTCGTTCACATCATCGGCATGATCGGTGCCACCATGGAGGTAAAAATACCTCCTTGGTGCCACTAGCAAATATTTGTCGATCGCCATAACGTCACCGCCAGGCAGTGGTGGCATAAATCGGGTGGTAGTTGGATAATTTGCCTACCAATAATTTTGCACATGCCTTAAAATGATTGATGTAAACAAAAAAAGTTTTGTTGGTTGTTGGTGGGGTTATTATGGAAGGGCGCGGGAACAATTTTAATCACATGACACTGTATACTATTTCTTTTATCATATGAGACTGTATATGAATGTAACACCGCAGACCATGGGGCAAATACTTTGTAGCCAAATCCCCCAATTTATAAGCTCTTTTGGTAAGCTACTAATGAGAGTCTATATGGGGGGATCCTGGCAACGCTTTACTGTAAGTTCAGGAGAGTTGGTAACTCTAATTCAGGAAGGCGAGCAACGCCTACTTATGGTAAATTGTTCTTGTGTAGGGCTTTGGGAAATTCTTAAATAATTGGATTCTTCTTTTGCATTCGTGGGGTGTCTGGCAAAAATAGTCTGCGGACACCGGACGCTCTGTCGTGATTTCACTGCAATCCTGTCTTTGACTTCCATACGAATAATAATGCTATTGGTGAATTCAGGGTTACAAATAATGTGCTACTTGGAAGCGACCAATTACACTTCATGGATAATTTGCTGATAATGCTTAACGATAAATTGAAGCGGCTGGCTACGATTAACAGTGAATTAAAATGACTCGACACGTCTCATGGAAAAAGGCATGCAGACCACTAGTATGAACATTTTATGAAAGAACTTCAGGATTTTTATTTAGTACAGAACAGCTACAGGTTGTAATTTGGTAAATTGTCTATTTCAATATCAACTATGTACCAATTTATGGTATATTTTATATTTCATAATGATAGCAATATGAAATCTGTATTGAACCCACTGTGACCAAAGAAAAGTGCTGTCATACCAGGGAAAGTTTGGCATTAAAGCAGGACTATGTCATAGTTATAGGTACATACACGCCTCATGGATTTTGATGGCATGGCTAAGGTTTACAAAGTGTGGTGTTTGCTGGAAATGTTTTAAGGTTTCATTGAGAATGTTTAGTGCACCCCATTTACGGTTACCTGTCCCAAATTTACATCAACTTTACACTACTGTAATGTACTTTTCGACCTATCAAAGTTTTTATGTTTTTTTAGATTATGTAACTATTTGCTTTGACAACCACATATTACTTTCACTGATCTGAATTTACATTTGGCAGAAACTTTTCTATGAAACCATTATTCCTATCTGTTATGATTCCATATCCATTCTTACAAGCATGGTGCAATGTAGCCCTTGCAGTGGCTTCTCACTAATTCTGATGACGTAAACTGTTTTTCAGGAGTAGAAGAAAAAGACCCACTGATGGCGCCAATGCTTCAAACAAGAAGCAAAGAGCAGAGGATGATCATGAGGTTCAACTACAGCATACTCAGAATTCAAACAATGAAGAGTCTGAGACTGGTAGTCAACTCGTGCCATACCAAAATAGCAACTCCTTCACCATGTGTACCCGACATTTCGAGTGTGGAGAAATATGGGAAAAGAAGGCTAGGTTACATGGCTTGATGGTACAAAACATTTGCCAAAGGTGCACAACAGTGGGTTGGGATTGTTCACAGCATGAAAGAACAATACACATAATATTTGAAGATGAAAAGGCAGCAGACAACTTTGTAGGATTCATTAGTGGTAGTGGTTTCATTCACATAAACAAATCACGGGACACATATGTCTTCTCTGTGGCAAAGAATTGCATTGTTACAGTCAGCTGGATTCATGATCCTGATGATGAAGATGCTGCAAATGTGCACATGAGAGAACTTGAACAATTGAGCAATGGACGAGAGTCTTTCTTTGTCTTAACTCTACCAGGAAGAGTAACAAGTAAATCTAGGGTCGAGATAGGTCAGGTTGTGCCAATTGGAAGTCTGTCTTTCTCCAGTTGTGGGGAGTCCAGCAGGACTTCATTGGCAGAGAGTCGTCCAACATTTAACACACAGCTTAAATGCAATGCTGAGCTGAATGCCTTGCTGCAGTCTTGCACAAGAAAAGATGTATTGCACAAGCATACTCCCAGAGCAGTATGCATAGATACAGATCAGCATGTCCCATTTAGTAAGACCTATGGTGTTGTCATAGACAAACACCCTACTTTTGTGAGGACACTTGTGGAACAGTTTGGCACCAGACAACTGCTGTGTGTGATGGTCGCAATCACAGAACATGTCGATCATGATGGAGTCCCGGACCAGAAGGCGATGCAGAATGCCATCACCATGCTACACACTTTCCTGGCAGCTGGAATAGATACAGGTGAGGGTAAACAGTTTAAGAATTTGAAAGGGACATGTAAACTTCAAAGTAAACAGAATCTGTTGTAAACAGAATCTGTTATCATGTATCATGAATTTTATCCCTGGATTTTAATGGCGGCTTTGTAAGCAATGATGCATTTCAGGTATTGATTTTATATTGTACCTGCTATGTCATTGACTCATTGGGAATAAAGTCTGAATCTTGTATGTATTAAAGGCATTCATAGTCAGTTGGGTGAGCAGTTCTCATTTATCTTCAATGTACATGTATATTACCAGCATAGAGTTTTTACATCTTTTGCATGTGAAACACAACAGTTTTTGTATAGTAAGTACAAGCTTCTTAAGGCTGGACTGATAAGTTTAATCTACTCACACAGACCCCTTCTCTTATTGCCTTGTAATATAGATCTCACATAGATAATCACATGTTAGAGGGGAATCATACAGTTGTAGGGTTAGTGTGCTACTAGCCTGACTAAATCGCGCTCCTGGCGGCCGCCGCCCTATAGGTTGCCGCCCCCTGCAAATGTTCCCTAACTACAAGTACACAACTGGTGTAGTTTCGGTATGGGCAGTATACTAGTTGTGCAACTAAGATAAAAATGTATGTGTGCACTTAACAGAAATTACCTGTCCTTGCTGACTTGTTCATTTTATTACAGTGTTCCCTCACACTGGTCAGGACACCTCAATGTTAAGAAGGCTGGAACAGCCACTGCCGCAGAAGCAACCAATCACCACAGGATTTCAGACTTCAAGATCTCACATGGTACCGGTAATATCATATCTTACTACATGTACAACGTATTTCATTCAAATACAAAGTGAATTCTTGATGTCAACTGTAAGAATTATTGGCAGAAAAACATGTTCTCTTGTGGAAATTGATAAGAATCTTTCTGTTTCAGGTGGATGGGTGCACATTTTCGCTACCAGATACTCCAAACTCCCCAGATGTCCACAGGCCACCATTGCAGACATGCAACTTAGTCACTGAGTCAAAGAAACCAAGTGATGCTGTACTGCTGAAGGTTGCTAGCCAACTATCAGAACCTGATGCTCCAAAAATAGGTGTAATTCTTGGCCTTGACATGACCAGAGTGGACAATATTTTGCGATCATATAGTCAGCATCCTGTTGAGGAGAGGATACGACAGGTGCTAGTGGATTGGATGAAGGAGAGAGGGAAGGATGCTACAGTAGAAGTGCTTGAAGATGCCTTAAGGTCCATTCGGAGGAGTGATGTAGCTGATGATCTTAATTCTTATGTATCTTGTTACACAGGTAACAGGAGTATTGAGTAGAGAATTTAAAGAGGGAAGCCAGGATAGGTATACAGGAGTTTTTGCAGTTGTATCATGTGCTTAGGCCACACCAATTTTATTTGTTGCTTCTCGGATTTTTTCAGAAAAAATATGAAGCGACAGGGCGAAAAAAAAATAAAAATAAAAACAGGCCTGGCCATCCTATTATAGTCCCAAATGCTAGAATAGGTGCCATGAAGTCAACACAAAAGACTGGGTTAAAATTTAAACAATGAATTTTGAACTTTTAATCAAACCACTGCGTTGGTAGATGTAACAACTGTAACAATTAGGAAGAAAATGGCTTTCTTCAACTGTTGGAGGCAAAATATGAGCATTTTTGACTTGATTCAGAACCAGAATTTTTTTTTTTTTTGCAAATCAGAAAAAAATGAAGCGGCGAATCCGAGAAGCAACAAATTAAATTGGTGTGGCCTTATGTACATTTTTAGGAAAATGCAGATTAGTGCTGATGGTTAAATATCTCATCAAACGTTTTGTTTTCTCCTACAATCTGAGATACCCTTCTACACCTCTGAGAAAATTTTAAAACAAAAAAATGCAGTGGTTATTAAAACTTTCAAAATCCAAAGGCAGCTTTCACTGACAATGATCACTCAGTTACAGTTGTCATCAGATATACAGTTGTCATCAGATATACAATTGATTAGACCAGATTACTTGTTAAGTTATAACATGGTCATGTATATGAGCGATTGCTGTTTTTGTTTACATCATGTACATGCAAATTATTTGAAGACGTGCAAATTATTGGCAGGCAAATCAGTCAACCGTCACCCGCTTTTTGCCTATCACTCATGGCGTCATGGCGATCACTCATATAGTGTAAATATTTTGTGTAACTGGCTTGTAGTAAGTTGTACTGATTTATGAGGAAATCATTGGTTTGATTTGCAAGTTTTTGAGACCTTATTGCTCTCATTGTACAAGTGTATTAAAAACAATGCATTATTTCAAATAGTACATTTTTCTGTCATATTCAATTAGTAAAAATTTAATACTTTGCAGGGCTTATCGCCCCCAAATGATGAAGTTTGAGCTTGAGCATTTGCCTTGATCACTATAAACCACCCATCTGACAGATGACACATATCCAGATGCTGATGGAACCTAACTGTTGTGTTCATTAAAGGCTCCCATGGAAGGCCAGTTAAATGACAGCTTGTAAAAAAAAAATGCTCAGTTCCTACTATCTTCAGTACAACGTGCATCCTTTTGTCCACTTGACATTGAACAAAATTGTATTGGTTTGGCAAAAGAGGTTAACAATCACCTTTGTCAGCCATGCTTATGTCTATGGTAGTTTCCTAGTCTTGCACTCGCGAAGTTAGAAAGTGCACACCATTAAACCAATAAGTACATCAGCAACTGACACTTGCAGACCTTTAATAATCATTTAGAACATAAAACAATTTACAGCTTTTCACGTATATAGAGTAGAAACTTAGAACAGGACAGTTTTTGTATGTGTACTTTTGTAAGCAAAGAACATCTCTTTGTAAAATTATGTAACCTTCTAGCAGTGTATTCATGGCCATACAGAATGACTACAGTACTTGTATAGCTTTCAAACACATTTACATATTTTTTCTGTAACAAAAATACAACCTGCACAAGATGCACTCAAAAGCCAAAAATTTTCTGCAAGCTAAAACTAAGGCCCTCCCCCCATCCAAGAAATGTTCCCATCTTAATCTCCACTAACAATTAACACCTTTAACCCATCTATGCTGCAGAAAATCTGAACTTCTGAAGTGATCCCTAAATAAAAATCAACCCAGGAAATATTACATTGCAACAGCAATACTTGATTTAAGTGTGGGAGACAGAATGCTACAAATGATACCTTTCTAAGGAAGCCAAGACAAACATGTTTCACTAAGATACAATGTGCATCAAATGAGTGTTTCCTTCACCAACCACAGTGGTTGATGAATGACTCACAAGAAAATTTCTACCACTTCAGCTAATATAATTGGCAGCATGATATAACTCCTGAACAGCTAGAGGTAACAGTGAAGTGAGCTGTGTGTTTAAGGCATTATGAACAGCCCATAGGTCGTTATTGTTTCAAAGATGCATCAAAGGTTTTAGAAAGCTTTGTGATGTACATGTACCACTAATCTGAAAAGCAAGCACTTTAAGTAGGATATATTTACACATGTAGATCACTGGCCCACCTCTTGCACCAAAGGCCCTGTCGTTAAGAACAAGGTGTTCATGCTAATCTCAAACATCAGACTTAACAATTCTAACAGTTTGATTTCTCTCTAGGTTGAAAATGATGAAAAAGTGTAATCTATATGGTTTGGAAGTATGTTCATGACTACTTTGTTAATAGCACTGTTAGAGATCTATCTATATACAATTCAAAATGTTTTTTTTTTTGAGTGCACTTTTAACAGCAAAGGCTCTGAGAAGCTCTAAATCTAAAACAATGCTAGAATTTTGCAGTTTTCTCCTGCCATGATTTCGGAGATAAACAGTCACAAGCAGTATGGAACATTGAAAGATTGCAAGTTCCATACAACATTTCAAATGCCAAAAGCATGTCAAAAGTTGTATTGATGTAAGTATCGAGCATTCCTTCTTGAGTTGGATGATACACTTATCTTGAGCTTTAGCCTACCCAAAAATGCCCCTTGGCTTAAAAATTACAGCTGTGAGGACAAATAGTCCACCACTGCTCCTGGCTGTGACTCAGTACAAAGAATTAGAAAGATGGTGCATCAGACTATTTCATCGGCCTAACCAGTTCCTCACTTGCACACCTACTGTTGTGGTTGCTTGCTGAGGAATTTTGAACTCTGTAACACAAAGTGGCCTTTGAGCCATTTCTCAAATCTTTCAACCCTCCCTACCACAGTAACATCCTCGTTTGAGTTTCATTGACGTTTTAGCTTCACTGACACGGCTTATTCAGATGTGCCTATATCCTTACCACTTGCTTCAGGTGTAGTGCTCTGCCATTTGAATCTCACTTCTCTGACCTACCACTTCTTCAATCACTTCCGTAGTTTGAATTGTTTTACAGTACAAGCTCTGCTACTGTAAATCTTGACACTTTCGCGGCTGTTTTATGTTTGCTGTGACCTCTCCACCGCAAATTCCTGACAGTGCGAATATGGGTTTCTAATGTACATGTATTACTACTGACTACTACAGAATTGTTTCAGCTGCGAATTTAAAACACAGCGAAAACCTCCTTTTACCTCTTACCGCAAAATAAAACCATCGCGAAAGTAAACAAATTTACTGTACCACTGCTCTTTCCAACCCTACTAAGTTTAGTTTAAAGTTTGTAAACATAATAGAATTATAGCTTTTGTGTTTTTCTAACAAAGTGCATCCCAAGATGTAGTCTATTGCTTTCCACTTGTCTCTATGTTGTCCACAGATAGTTTCAGAGGGCTAATGAAGGTTGAACTAGTTAGCACAAGCAGGCATCTCTCAGTAGGCCTACAGGATAATCACACCAGCAGACTGGACACAAGATGTGCTTCCTGGGATCACGTGCTGTAGCAAAACAAAAGATAGCCATTTAGAACGCAAGGAACTGTCCAATGTACTGCGTGTTATGCAGATATACTGTGAAATTCATGTTTAGATGCTGCCGCAAACAGCTAGCAGAACAGCAATACACAGTGCACACTGCAACCACCACCAGAAAAGCAATGCATATTAGACAGATAAATGTCTTTCAAAGGAATATCCATCAAATTGCTAAATTGCAAGAAATACTCTCAATTTCAACTTGTCACCACTTTTCCTTGACTCCCTTAGTTTGAAGCAACAGGATTACACAAAGAGCACCCTTCTTTCTTGTCACAGCAAACCAAAATACATAAGATTCAGTGGGAAAAGTAGACTTGTCCCACACGGGTTCTTCTTTGTTGGATACTTTTTTTGATTTCACTCTCTTGCAAGACATGCCACAGTGACCACATACCCATCCTCGGTAGCATCCTCTGCAGGAACGTCTACTTGGTCCAAGTACACTTGTTCAGTGCTGTAGTCAACAAGGCCAATTGTTAACTTCATTGGTCGAGTCAAATTTCCACAGTAAATGACGACGATGCACAAAAGTGAAAAATGGATCAAGCATTTCCTGCAGGGGGGGCCAAGCTACCGAAGTCTGAAGGAGGGAAACAGTTGGTACATTTTACATTCCCCTTCCCCCTTGACCATTTCTTTCAAGTTCTTTTATTAACCAGACACAAGATGTTGATCCAATGTAATTGTCCATGTTTTCAAACACAATAAAAGCAGCTGATGATATCTTTTAAACTCTTTTAAGCAGAAGCTGATATCTTTTAAACTCACAAAAGTTTTGACATGTTTCTCACGTTGTTTATAACAGTCATGCAATCTGCTTCCCTGCTTCAATAAACTGAGCTACTGAGATTGGCGGCAGCCAGAAAAAGGTGCAAAAGTACAGAGTAGGAGGTCAGACTCTGAGTGAAGCAGAGTTGGAAAGGTATGGTGCAATTTTTCATCATTTAACTGTTGGAGTTTGCTGCATACTTATGATGTACTGAACATACGTTCAAGTCATTTGAGACTTTGAAAGGTGATAAACAATTTAAACTGAAGACTGTTATGATATCTATGACAAGTGCATAGATATCAGTTAAACATGTTGTTTGCACATCTTCTATTTAAAAAACATCCAATATCTTTTTTAGTCTTCCCATAGAAAATTTTTCACAGTGAAGAATTGCACCATACAAAATTCTTGAGGCACAGTACTTTGTCCCCCAATTTTGCATGGTTTGATCTGAGAGAAACTGCTGAGCACAGGGCAGGTGGTTGAAGAGATCAGTTGGACAGGGGACTGCAGTGTAAAGCCAAGCACGTTCAAGAGACCTCGTCTGATCAATACTGATAAACCAATACAGAGATTGCCGTAAGCCAATAATTACTTGGAGACATAGGTGTAGGTCCGTGCAGGGGATCGGGCGGGTGGGTCCGGCGGGGGCACGTTCAGGAAGTCCCAGATCAGTATGGTGTCATCGTGGGAACTACTGACAATCTGGAACTCGTCAAACTGTAGTCTGAACACCCTTCCAGAGTGCTCCTGCAGGAAAACAACAGACATACAGCCAAAACATTAGACACACACTGGGGTTTAATTGGACATGACATTTGCTGCAATTTGTAACAATGATGGCATCTGAATAAAGAGACTCTTTCTACACAACCAAATGTTTTATTCAGCCGACGTTTCGGTGACCGTCTGTCACCTTCCTCAGGGCAATTCTGACTGGTTCACATTGCACTGCAGCATAGGTGTCGCTGCTGTAGATGCGTTCCCAAATGCCCTGAGGAAGGTGACAGACGGTCACCGAAACGTCGGCTGAATAAAACACTTCGTTGTGTAGAAAGAGTCTCTTTATTCAGTGACTTACCAACCTGATGAAACTATTCACGAATGATGGCATCTATTGAATATGACTGACTGACCAACGAAATTGAGCATTTGGCTGTCTATTGGTCATGTTAACATCATGACAAACTGCAGACATAATGAAAAGAAGCTCAAAATGTGTATCAAAGTTGATAAAATTGCCCTACAAAGCAGACAGCTAAAAAAAATGGAGTGATGTCAGCATTGTCTTAATAAGTCAGAAGTATGGTTTGTTGTGTCCTTCAAGCAAGATTGAAACAAGACAAGAGATCTCTCACCACTAGAGTCCTAAGGCAAAGGGTGCCAGCTGGTGCTCGAGGGTCCAACGCTGCCTGCAAGTCCCACACCTTGATTTTACTGTGTGGAGACAGAGGAGGGATTTATGTGATAAACACATAGACAGGGCAGGAAGTCATCTCAAATCCAGTAAATGTTATTCAAAAGTCAATATATTACTGTTATCATTCATCCATGGTCTGTTTCACAAACTGATATTTTCACCAATGTTTCTCATTACACGCTAAAGGAAACATCAAAAGCTAATGTATGCCAAGTATTTTTTGCAGGAAACTGTTGAGAGCACGTAACACCCTTACCCATCATATGCTCCGCTGACAATCCGCTTGTTGTCAAACCTGATACATCTCACCAACTCCTCATGCCCTTCCAAAATACGCAAGCATGCTCCACACTCTATATCCCATAACCTGTGCAGGAGGGAAAATATATCAGGTGGAATTGTAACGTAACAAACAATATTCCTGGTATGACCAGTTTCTTGAATGATAGGTTTCATGTTGATAGACAGCCAGCTTCCTATTGCTATCCTGAAACTATTTAAATGCTTTGAATGTCACCTCATAACTTTCCAATGAAATAAATTCTAAATGCAATATATTTGCCAACCCTTGTGGTTGTCAATTTTGACACACAATTTAAAATTGTCTTCTCGCTTAAACTGATCCAACTTCCCTTAAATTCATGCGTGAGTCAAATTATTTTGAATCTTCCTCCAAGGCCATGTTGTGTTTCAGTCCTACTCCATCCTACCTTCCCTTCAATCAAGGAACACAACTGACCTTATGGTGTTGTCTGAAGAGCCACTGACCACGAGCCTGTCTCTGTACTGGAGACATGCGATGCCCCTCTTGTGGCCGTTCAGTGTTCTCACAAACTCACATGTTGATGTACTCCACACCTACAAGTAAACAAGTTACACTCGGCAATGTGTTTATGCACAAGGAAAAGGAAGAAGCAAAATGATACTTGTCATAACTCTACCAAGAGACAACGCAGAGAAGTACAGCAGAACCTCGACATTTTAAGTTAGATATACAGTCAAAACTGCCCAAGAAGACCACCTAGGCGTTCAATAGAATCTGGTCTATGTGGACAGGTGGTCACTATAGACATGATTCTTAATGGGAAAAATTATCTAAGGGACCACCAAAAAGGGGTCACATTGGCCAGGTGGTCCACGTGTAGAGGTGGTCACTTGTACAAATTTGTATTTTGGCACATTTTATTTTCAACAAACACTGTTGCCTGTGAAAGTTCTCAGGCTCACCTTGATTGTCCTATCTCCAGAAGCTGATACGATGTACTTGTCATCAAAGTCCACAACATTGACGGCTGCCCGGTGGCCCACCAGGACTCTTCTCAGGTTGATGTCTGTTGGGGATTGCATGTCCCACACAGCTATGGAGCGGTCCTGGATGGCACATGGAGAACATGAAGAACAGTGTAAGATTCAAGAACATTGCACTTTTCCTTACCATAGCAATGGTCAGTTTCTCTCAATGAAGGTTAGATATCCAGGTGGAACATTATACAGAAAGAATGAAGGAACCGGATAAATTCTTGGAAGAGACAGACAGATTTCAGACAGCTCCACTATCTTTCTCTGTCACCAATGAAAGATAGCGTATGCTATATGAAACATCTGACTCTTTGAATTTATCTAGTTGCTTGATTCATTTTGTATTATGGTCTATTTCTCTGTTTTTCACATAAAAAGGTTTTCCAAATTAAGGACTACTCTGTAGTGACAATTTCATTTTGGGAATGCCAAGGTCCTTATTTATCATTAACTATGCAAATACCACAATACATTGTAACTATTTCTCTTTCCTGAATTGGTAGTCTCCTTTTTCTGTTCAAATCCCTTCTATTTCAGTTTAAGACTTTATGTGACATAGACGTGTTTTGGTTACCTTGGAGCAGGTGACCATCATGCCGTGCTGAAACCTGAGGTGCAGCACAGCCTCGCAGTGGTGGATCAGTGTGTTCACCATCTCCCCCGTGTGGACGTTCCACACCCTGCAGGAACAACAGGTGTTAGCAAACAATAACGATACAACAGTTACAAGGACAGGGGATCATCAGCCAATCATAATACAACACAGTCATATAACAGCAGATCTCAAAATACTGGGTGCATATGCTGTGCACCTATTTTGTGTATGTAATTGTGCTGTTGCACACTACTAGATAGCATCTCCTTGACAAGTAAATGTCAGAAAAAGTAATAAAACCTTTGTTGTATTGCTTGTTTGAAATTCTGAAGTTCAAATTCATGCTCTGAGAAGAGACAGTAAGATTTGTAATTCAGTTTTGTTATTCTACTTTATTTCATGTTGTGGAAGTTTTTTTTTTATACACTGTAATTTTTAGGTTAGGGGCACATCCAAAAATGAATTTTGAGCCTTGCATAACAGGATACACCAACCCAGGATGACCAATTCTGTTATAAAATATCAGAGGGGTTAAAATATAAGGGGTTGAAAGAAGATGAGACAAGTTCACCCACCTGACTGTTGAGTCGCTGGAACCGGAGATGATGACCTGGTCGTCGTACTGCAGGCACAGCACTGACCCCGTGTGTCCAGTCAACACCTGCACACACTCCAGGTTGTTTCTATCCCAGATCTATCATAGGAGATACACAACTCGTTTTAGTACAAGGAGCCCAATATTTCATGTTTCTAATTAAACTGTGGTTGGTGTTTCACTAACAAGCACAGTCACATTCGTCGTACAATTTTGATGTGCTGAGATTTCAATGCAGGCTGTGACTGAAACAACTGCTGACAAGGATCTAAGGCAGCCTATTCCGTAACAAGACAGCTGAATTTGGTGTTGAACACATGCAGAACTGTCCAAGAATGCTCTCTGTTTGCAATCGTACAACAAATGTGACCAGGCTCTAAGCAGTTCAGTACAATGTGGATATACTAATAAATCATAGTTCGTACTTTTCTTTTGCTATCAACAGCAATTGAAAACTTGCTTGGTAGAGCTGAATATTACCATTTTCTTAAAAGCCATCCAATGTTACACTTAAGAATGCCTCATCTCTTGAACAGTTTGTACTCCAGTTTAGGAATGTGTTGTTTTGTACTGACCTTAATAGTGTTATCTCTAAGCCCACTGACAATCTTGTTGTCATCATACTGGAGACAGTACACCCCCTTGCTGTTCTCACTTCGGCACTGTATCTTCTGTAGGTTATGTCTGCCACACCGCCAGTTAGTCTCTATTTGCTGCAAACGGCACAGTGCCAAAATGATACATGTCAGATTATGTCCAACAAACAAGCATATTGTCAGATTATTCTGGGAACACATCTTCTTTGCAGAGGTTGACAGACGGAACAAGATATGAAGCATTTCATTTATCTTTACAATTGATCTACAGTACTAAAGACTGATCGATTTGAATCTAAGAATACACTCAGTAACTTTCATAAGGTTATGTGACTCCATCTGAAAGTCTAAGAAGGTACAAAGTTCTTCAAAAGCACTTTCTACAAAGTAAGACGATGAGAAACATAATCAATACCTCAATATCTTGTATAATCCTAGGGTACAGTTTGCGGTAGAACTGATGGTTGGGTTGTGTTTCCCCTGGCTTCGGTCTGAACAGATGTTGTCCCCTGTAGAAGAAGGGAAAATGGCATTCATTCAATCAAAATGTTCTTGTAAGCAGGCTACGATTGTTAACTTCCCAAAAATCTTTGTCTTTGTGATCACTGCACAGAAAGTTGTAGATTCTAAAAATATACTTTTGGACCGATACTGTCCATCCTATTCTCGCTCCAATCAACACTTTCATGGTTAGAATCAGAGTTCAACTATATGGGCATGATAAATCAAAGACCAAGTACATCTACATTAATGTCTTGCTTTATACAGGATTTAAAAATTGGAAAGAAGAAACGAACAGAATGTAATGTATATTTGCTCACCATCCCCTGCGTTCTGCCAGCCCTTTCCACAATGGGTCCGTCAGCACCATTCTTTCTATTAGCTTCTTCCACAGCATCCCATCAGAGATGACCCGGTACCACTCCTTGCACACCAGCTCACATGCTGACAAGGACTTGGCGTCCAGGTAACTCAGTATTTGTTCTGCTACATGGTCTAGGCCTTTCTCTGCAGGGATACAGTCACATGATCAGGACTTGTCAGCCAATCAGGCAAGTTGTAACACTGATATGATCAAGGCTTATCAATCAATCAGAGCATGCCATAGGTTACTCAGGCATCCAAGAGGGTATCTAAAAAGATCATCAAAATATTTCTATGGCAGTCAGTCAATAGACTAATGGTTATCAGCACCGAATTCAGCTGTACCAGTATCAACAAATACAAGGCTGTTAATAGGCTAAGTTGTAAAATGACATACTGTTTCACTGAGTGAAGGCAGTTTAAGTAATGTAGACTTACTGGGTAATGCAGTAATGAAGTCTCTCTGCAGCATGGGCTTGAGGAAGGCATTGATATGTCCATGCTGGTAGTGGCACATTCGAGATATCAGTTGTTCCACAAAGTCCAGCTGGTCCTGTTCTGACCATTGTTCAAAATACTTTACACACAAGTCTCGCTCCTCCTCAAAGTTCTCTGGCCGCTCTCGCTTTTTCTGGATTGGCTGAGATAGGATGGTCATCTGTCGTAACTGTGGTTTAAAAAATTCTACTATTAACAAAAAACAATGATGTATAGCACTACAGCACAAAGCCTAGATGAATTGATGGATAACACTACAGCAGAAAGCAACTTTTCTTGTCAGCTACTGTAGCAAGACATTGACACATAAACGTGGAAAATACTTCTTTCTTCTTCCTGTATGTATAAAAATGCTTGCTATATGTGGAATAACATGTTTTATTCCAGCTGAAAGTGGTTGGCTGGCAGTAGATTCCACTGTCAGTGAAATGTGATCACTTGTGGGTAACACAGAAACATAATCCTTGCAGACAACATTTCCACAGCTGCAAGCCAGGCAGTCTACCTCAGGATCATTTCCACCCTGTGCGTCCAACATGTGAACCATGGCCCCAAGGCCTGGCTGCAAATGATTTAATCATTGAGGAGTCATGTGATCAACATTGATCCAATCAGCTTAGTTTTAGCTTGTTTACCAAGGTCTGCCATTTCATCACTCAGTACATTAAAATTAATGGTCTTGAAACTTAGCTGGTAAACACAGCCCCTCCTTTGATGTAGTAGAGTATTAGCCCACGATAACTTTATTTCTAGATCTTGAATCCTACCATATGTATGCTGGATGGCTTTGTTTTTCTGGCCAAAATCTGGCCTGGTAAACACAGCATCTTCATGTTATGGACCGACTTCAGTCTTCCAACAGGCATCCTCTTTAAATTACATGAAGTCTTCTATTCGCGCTTTTCTCCACAAGTTCTCCAAGCAACTGGATTTATTCAAGATTTTGACTGAAATATCATCTTGATAGTTTAAACTGAAAATTACTGCACATCAAAGGAGTCACTGTCAAGTCATCTTGTTGCATAAAATGCACATCTAATATTAATACTTTCCAGAAAGCCTTGTTTGTACTAAATTGTAGGATTTAAAAAAAAATGTCTCTATTCAGAATTCTGTTATAAAAGAGGTCCACTCCAAACCCCTCCATTTTAAGCCATCTTGCTATGCTAATCAATTGTGGTCCTTAAAATCAATAATACACATGCCTGGCACGTTCCCAATGATTCTTGCGAATCCACGATATCAGCAAATTTCTTGGCCAGCTTTTAGAGGCTTTCAGAAGATCAAACCAATAGTTCTATAGAAATGTCCTTTTTCCCCAGGCCTAAATCATGTCATAGCCTACAATATCTCTTTTCATGTGAGTAGAGCATCTGGCCCCTTAAATGGTCCACTGGGCCAACAGAAGTCTCCTTGTGGGCAAGTATTGATTCAACAATCACAAAGGCTGCAAGTGAACCCAAATTAATGAGAGCCTTGGCACTGTTTCAAGTACTAGAAAACTTGAGTTTTCCCTGGGAAAGGCTCCGGTTTCAAAAACATCCAAAGGAAAATCTACTCCAGCCAACAAACAGCCAAGTATCCCTTTTTACAGGTAAACAATAGGATTGAAACGTGTCTGCCCCAGCCCAATGGCGCATGTAGATTTCAAAGTGTTGAGGCTCAGTCTCCTTGGCAACACATCCACTGGTACCCTGTTGTAATGTTACATATTGTCCGTGCTTTGTTTCTAACTACCACTGTACACATACATGTAGTCAACACCTTTAAATCTTCAGTCGGCATTTATATTTGTGTGTAGAGCCAGCTCTCATTGCAGGATGTGTATTGGAAAAAGCACATATGACTCACACTCCTCAGACAGAGCACAATGTTGACACACTGTCTGGCTCAATGGCTTCTTGCCAAGAACTCAAACTGGACAATAACTTCTCTCAAGGTGTAATGTAGGCCAAAACTTTTTCTTGTTCAGGAAAAAGTTCACCATTTCTTAAATCCATTTCTTAATTTCTTGGGTTCAGACTTGCAAATGCTTCATCTCCATACAAGGTCATTTAATTTTTTATGGATACACAAACTTTCATCTTGGTTACTAACTAGTTGGACATAATTTTGCACAAGGATGTCCAACATTTTTCTGATATCTCAACAGATCATTCTTGTGATTATTTGTGGCTTATCCCTATCAGACCCAACATATTGCATCCAGATGGAAGCGGCATGTTATGACTGTATCATGTATGATCTTTTTGCCTGGAAGAAACTTGTGTGAGAATGCTGCTCTGAAAAGAAATCTACAGCACTGGAGGCAGACAATATCTAAAGGTCATGAATGCCTTTTCCAAGAGGGAAAGATAACAATGCTATTTGTTCCATGTTCTTCAAGTCATCGTACACAGTTTAATCTTGGCTTATCTTTATTACAAGTTTCAATTCTTTGTCACTATGCGAAATATGCTTTTTAGTAAACAACTTTCCCCTCACTTTACAGGACTCCTTGGCCCTATTGCTATATTCAGCACAGCTAATTAGGTCCTTGGAGAATCCAGAAGCAGCTACTGGGTACTTATCAGATTTCATTTGTACATCCACATTAGATTATATTCAATTCGTCTTGCAACATGGCAACCACCACCCCCTTTGACTGTTTGACAAAATGTATGGGCATGTCAGGCAAGATTTTATAGGCTCATAGAACTGTGGCGAATACCAACAGTATTTTTACATTATGGTAGCTATCACCTTAGACCTTAGATCCTCCCGCAACTTTGTTGCATAGGTCGACTTGGCAGCAGATTTTTTTCTCTCCAAAGGTTGCAGTTTTGTGCCACTATTGTTATAAGCTATAGCAACTTGTTTTATTTTTGCTGTTGCTTTCAATATATTGTTTGGAGTCAGTTTTGACAAAACGACTTTAGCTATTAGTAACAATGTGTCCTGAGTTGAGTATATTGACATTGCCACAACCCATCCTAACTGACTGTTCAATGGTGCAAACAGAAGACATCTTGCATAGCAGAGTCAAGAAGAAAATGTTGTGTACACCTTTTTTGCATTATGTGGAGCTAAAAAAACAAGTTCTGCATGAGAAACAAGGATAGGTACCTTTGTCAATATAGAATATCAGACATTCTGATTGAAGGGCTTTCATTGATTCAGTGTAATGTTTGAATACATCTAAGGTATTCCAGAAAGAGGTATGGTTAATGTCCTGGAACACTGTTTTGGAGAAAACCTTCTGTGTCACTGATTTACATAATTGGTACTTCAGGTAAGAAATGAGTTTTGTGACCTCTTAGTCTTACAGCTAGAAAATTTGTTAACAGTAATGTCTTTCAATCATGGTTAACCATGCTAACAAAACCCCACCCCTTTCAATCATTAAAATATGGTAATTTCTGCCATCAGAATACTAGTACCAAATAGAAGGTTAGTGTGTACAGCCCAATCCCAACTTTCAGCTCATATTGATGCTAACTATTCAGACAGTAAAACAGGTTTGTTGCTGCATAATTAAGAGTAAACAAACAAAGAAAGACAAAGGGTCATATCACCCTCAGGTGCATTACGATAAAAAAATACATTCCCTTATGTAGACAAATTACATTTGCAGCATTTATACAATACATAATTCATGAAACCTCATCCATTAAAGATGGTTATTCTGTAACTTGTCAGCTGATCATTCTCACAGTAACAATGTCCACATTCATTTTGAAGTGCTACTGGCATTAATTGATGGCTAACATTCAATTTCAATAATCTGAAAATAGTGCTGACAGCAGTCCAACCAAATGTTTCTTTCTGTGTGCAGCAAACTCTCACAAGTTCACTTTCTAGTGCAGCATTTTCAAGACAAGTCTCATTTACACCTCCTTGGTCTCTGCTACATGTGTAACGCCTTATGTTCAGCTGTCTTACTTTGTGATATGAAAGGATCCAGGGCAACAGTTCTGTGCAATACAGGCACCTATACAAGGTATTGTAATGCTGGTCTCCTTTTGTTGTCATATTGTTGTGCAGTGGTCCCAGACAATAGTGTTTTCCTTCCAACAGCTTTACTGAATGTAATTTAGCCACAGTAATTGAAGGTCTGACAATGTGTACATGTTGACTTTAAACCAAATAAAGGATTCAATTTTAAGTTCCAATTGTTTTAAGTCATAAATAGTAACTCAGTCAGGTTATCTGCAAGCATTCATTCAGTTGGTTGTCATAAACCAGTTAGTCACCTGTGCAGTAAAGGTGAAATTATCTTTGTCATCTGGAAAGATCTTTCCAAGGACAGTCAGTTTGACCATGGTCACGGTTCAAACAAACTTTGTAATTTAACGATATGTTTTGACCTCTACACACAACAAACTGTGTACTAATTGAATTTGAAAATTGAAAAAATGGAGTAACAAAGGAATTTTACTGTGCTGCCCCAAAACAAGCCGCAATAATACCAAAACAATGTTGTGACGTGTTTGCTAAGCATACCACCAGTAGTTGCAGCAATTATGAGGTAGCATGAATACACAAATTTATTGACCTAAATAAAAGTATGTTTTTAGACCTGAATGTTCCAGGGTTTCAACCTTTGATGTGTGTTCCACCAGTAAGGTTCATAATATAAACAGAAACAATTCATATAACATCTGACTTTGAGAAAATGCCAGTGTAGCATTTTCAAATGGGGGAAACTAAAAATTTAAGTATAGAAATACCCAAGGTACAGTACGTAGCGGAAGAGAAACTTTACACTACCACGTCACCCACAACAAATGTTACTAAATTGTGCACAGACAAAGTGAAGGTAAAATCCCGACCGAGTCATTTCCTGTCGGAAGGATATATGGTTTCCCTAGAATGGACACCATGTGGTTAACCAACATTTGTGTTTTCGATTAATTCGGTACAGAACACAGAAATCTGGCTTTTGATCAGTGATACGGTCACATTAAACTCATAGTGCATAAATTTTATGTCTGGATACCCCTTGGTTGAAGTCGCAGGTGTCCACATCTAGCCGACTTCTAGCTTCTCGTTCCTCACAACTTGCCAAAATCCTGTCCAATATTGAATACACAGTAGTCTAAAACAACAATATTAAGGAAGAACAGTTGAACAGCCTTTACAGTCTTGTTGTTTGAAGTGTTTTCGCGAAGCAGAAAGCCCAGGCCACCGCCCTTTGTTTACCCCTACCATTTCCTGCAGACGGAAAATCTATCATGGCGGTCGTTGACCAACAGTGCGAAAACTCGGCGGAAATTTTGCGCCCAATTCCACCATGACGTGAACAACTCACCTTCGTTTCTTCTATTTTTTCATCTCCTATAGTGTCTGTTTCCATGATATAGTCTTCCGGGGACTCCAGGGTCACGGATTTGCGAACAAAACGGAGGAAACGGCAGCGAACAAGAACTACAGGCGGTTTCTCCTCAGAAATGGCAGGGGAAGAACTTGTGACGTCAGAGATATCGCATAATCTCGCACTGCTCGAGACTAGGCTTACTTACCAGGGAGAAAATTTACATCGACAAATTTTGCCATTAAAATCCACGAAATCCATTGGAATTACTCCCTTAATACTTCTACGGGTTATCATTTCAACAATATCCATAAATAAAGCTGCAGAAGAAAAATCAAGTTAAGAGTCACGTGACGCAAATGATTTGGTTCAACCATTTCCGTTCTAGGGGGTAACGTTATTTATCAGTCTGACAGTTTATGATAGCAATAACTGCAGATATTTACGCCAATAACCTGATAATAACCATAACATTTTACTATTCAACACCTTTCTCTACTATTTCTTGATTAAATCTATCTTAATATAATTTTATTACACATTATGTAAAAATGAGATGCAGAAAAGGTTAATAAACTCTTCCACTTTAAAGCCATCATGGCGGACTATGGACTTGGTTCTCTGGTGAGTTTCACGTGCACGTGTGTTTTTCTGATAATCTCTAGCTCTCTGATCCTACTAAGTCGCTACTGCTGTTAACTAGGGTCTTGATGAGCTCATTGCCTCGCCATGACGTGCCAAGTTATGTCTGGCCTTTGATTTTTTTAGGGTTCGAGCCACTTCGAGGAGAGCAAAATATGTTGTAACGTTTACTTTGATATCCTTTCTTTTCTGAATCTGAATCATGGAGGTATAAAATATACCTCCATGATCTGATTGAGTCACTTTTTTTAGTGTGAACAGCACCAATACCAGACACCTGCTTATTACCAGCATAGATAGTGAAACAAATGGTAGGCTGTTGGGGGTTCATTCCACAGCAAAAAAAGTCATATTTGGTAACATAGAGTACCACACATAAATGATTTTTACATATACAACATGTTTTCCTGTTTACTGCTTTGTAGGGCCCTGCTGGATCACTTGCAGCTGCAGGAGCCTTGTCACAGCCAGCTGAGAAATATGTCAACAATGTAAGTAAACTTGGGCTGTCTGATACAATGTGCTGTTTAGCACGTCGGCAGAACGTACTGCGCCTGCGCAAAACCTGGATTTTCGGTCAACGTTGCATCAGAATTTTGCCTGTTGCAGACCATATCTTTTTCTACACAACATTTGAAAACTACAGACGGGATGTCACCCTTATATACGCGAATTCGACCTTATATGAGACGTTCTGAAGAAGTGCTATGCACAATACATGACGGGTTTCGCGTAGGCGCAGTACGTTCTGCCGACGTGCTCCATTGGGGTTGTTACAGGGTACTCTGAAGTAGAAGAAGCAAGGAATCTCCTACTCTCCAAGCTGAGGTTGATTGGGAAGATTGTGACCTTCTCCTATGTACAGTTTTCTGACAGCCGGCCCCATCAATTCAGTGGCCTGTTGTATACTGTCTTGCCAGTTGGTTACAACTTTGCAGTGGGAATATCCGCTTGGAGATTAAGAATCTCCCCATCACCCATGCACTAGAACATGTCTTGCCCTGTCAGGATCTGTGGATCTGTCAATTCTTACTGTTTTGATTTCCCATGCAGCCTGACCTTGAGCTGGCCTGGGCATCAAAGGCCTTCCAACATGCTGAAGTCTATTTCAATGTAAGTGGATAGTTGTCTTTCTTTGGTAATTATGAACATTCTGGACTACGTACAGTCAAACCTGTACAAGTGACCATCTCTACATTAGGATCACCTGGCCAATGGGACCACTCTTTAGTAGGCCCTTCAATAATATTCCCATTGACACATGTATTTTAATGAAAAAGAAAAAAAGAATCCTGTCTAATATAGTGACCACCTGGCCACATAGACCAGATTATATCGGTCCCGAGTGGTCTTATTGAGCAGTTTTGATTTACATTGTATTTGGATGATCAAATTGTCCTTGATCTGTAACACAGATATAAACATACATGTATTACCTTTATGATTAAGTAAAAGTACAGTTGCCATGAGTTACAGATGATGAACCCTTTTCCTCTTTTCACAGCTCATATCATCAGTGGACACTACATGTCTGAAACTAACTGGGACGATGGATGAGGAAATCTATACAGAGTTCAGAAAAGTCTTTCCTGACATGCATGTGGCCTTTGTAACTGAAGATGAGCTGAAATCAGAAGAAGCAAAATTGGTAAGTTATCTTTATATTCAGTTGTCACAGCTTGTGTCAATTCTCTTTTGGTGGTTTGCTTACTCTGAAGATGAGGTGGCTTCTATTCAATACTTTTTGACATTTTTTTTGTGTTTTTAGAAATGGCGGCCTTTCTGCAACAAGTTTGAAGGGAAGGTGGCAGATTTTAACTTCGGAACTCTGCTGAGACTTAGGTCTGACCAGGACTACTCTGAAGAAAATTCCTGTATTGGTCAGTATTAGCATCTAAGAATGCACAGTGCTTTTTTTATGTGTTTGTCTGTAATGGAGAGGGATCAATGAATAAACTTTCCATTGGAACACATGGTAAAGTCATGAAAATTGAAAGACAATGATCTCACATTTACCTATATTTCAACCCCCATAAACTCTTCTGTAACTGATACTTGTATTGGAACATGTGGCAAATTTTGCTGTGTTGCATCCATGCCTTCTATCCCTGTAAAATGCAACATGGCCACAACATGTATGGAAACTTACAGTACCTTGACCTAGTAAGGCAGTATTTTTGTTTCTTTTCAGTGCCAAGAATTCAATTCTATGCCATGGAGATTGCCAGAAACAGGGAGGGCCACAACCTTGCAGTATGGAAGAAGACAAAAGAAGGAACCACTGATGACACAACACAGGAACAGTCATGACAAGCATTGTACTAAAAACTGTCAACTACATGTAGATATTGCTTGCTGTGTTCTTGTTTAGAATGATTCCCACGTGACAGAAAATGGCATTGCTACAATACTGTGGTTTTCTCCTTTAAAGATTGATTCCTTTTATATCTTAAGATTTTGTATGTTCAAATAGCAAGTTTCCATATTTCCAGTTAACTGTGAGCTTATAGTAATTTTTGTATATAAAAAGTCTTCATAAACCTTGATAGACCCTATTTTTACTTTGGGAAGTTTTTCTGTTCGCTTTACACCAAACTACTAAGGAAAGGCTCTCTGTGGTCAGCCTGAAAATACAACATTCTGACAGTGACAAAAAGACGACAACAGCAGTCTCTGGAAATGTTTTATTTGATCAAGTGATGTAGAGAATACACAACAGTGCAAAGGAGGACACCCTCTCACACTGCCCCCGTGGCTCCACAAACATGGGTGGTAGGTGGTCTGTCTATTTACAGCAAACTAAATACTTTAGTAGTAACTACAAGCCAGACCACGCAAAGTAAATAACTTGTTTAACAGAATAGCACAAAAAAAAGAAACGGGTAAACAAGTCATTTACTCTGCATGGCCTAACAAGAATACAAACTTTCATCACAAGAAATGCAGGCAAAGCACAATGCATATTAACATTCACACTGCAAATGCAAGCTGTCAGACCTTGTAAACAGCAGCTACAAGGGTTATATACTTGGCTAGACATCTCCATTGGATCAAAACGGCTTCATTTGCAGGTATGGCCATCAATCTACTTGTATTGACTTCTTGATTGCTATATATACTATGTTCGCTATCACATCATACTACAGTATGTCATACAGGGAAAGCCTTTAAACAATGCCAGACTGGAAGTTCTTGCTAACAATGCCACCTGACCACCCATGTAAATCTATCGCGCTCAACTTGCCTGAGAAATTTCCCCGCCTCGCTAAGAAAATTTTGCTGGAAACGTCAGTCTTCATATTTTGCCTCTTTCTCTTCATGGAGAACATTTACATTATTTGCACTTTATGAAATCTGAACACAAGCATTCTGGCACAGCCCTGTAGTGGAACACTGCATTCATCTCAAATGAGCTAAGGAACGTTCGGACTCAAATTTTAATTCTCAACCGTAAAATTTGTGAATAACCAGTATCCCAAGATTCTCAACAACAAAAAAGGAACGAAAAAAAGTCTCCCGTTTCTGGAAAAGCAACTCAACCGATAGTTAGCAATAACTCAAGAAAACTCACTGCTGTACATTAACTGTACGGCATAACTCATTCACCCTTCACTGTTCTTTATCTGAACAGTTGCCCCAATCCTTTCCAAACATTAAGCAGCATTACATGTCGTTACACACCCTTCATAACACACTATAGGTACTGAGAACAGATCATGCAGAAACTACACCTGTTGAGGCAGATCTATCAATTGTACTACTGGTAACCAAGTGTCAGTATACAGTGTTAAACAGAATGTAAGCTTCAACACCTTCTGGTGTACCTGAGCTTTCTGCAACAGTTCTGCCCAAACAAGTGGTCTCACCCTTCTGATCTCTCTTCAGAAAGTCACCTTAGTTCTGGTAACATATCAACTTTGCAGTGTCTTCCAACATTTCTGTTATACATTTCTATTTGGCTCTGTACTTCAACATTTACATATTCTTTATCTTCTAGTAAAATAGTCTCTTTGGGGACACCATTCTTAGAATGTGTGAACACGGCACAGAGAAAGATGGCCTTACTTCACTGGTTGATGAGCAAGGATTACTGTCATCACTGGCTCTCTATGTACTGTCAGGTCACGTTATGACCAATTGCTCTCATTACTGAAAATTTTTCATCAATTTGGTAGCAAGTTAGCAATCAACATTTAGTCCTGTTTTTGTGGAAAGTAAAGTTCCCCCCCGAGGTCTAATCTGACACATAGAAGTTTGGTATTGACCACTTCAATTTAGTAGGTCTTGTTCCTTTTGCCATCTCTCCTGATCATCAACCAATTGGTGTAGGCCTTGAACCAAAGGGATGAGAACAGCACAGATTCGCTGCAGTTCTTAACATCTTGAACATGTACACTATAATAACTATATCAATGCACATATGGTACCCACTTTTCTTACAATCCCACAACATGGTAAACCTCAAAGCTCAACTCTTTGTGGTTGTACAAGATTGGTTCTGTGAAAGTGAAGAATCAAACATTTCTCAAGTTTAAGGTCAGTATTTTTCTCCTATTAACTTTTTTTTTTTAACACTTTTTTCCCCCTTCTACGCCTGACCTAACTTGTACTGTGGGACTGTTTAACTTCATCATGAAACCAGCAGTGATATGTCTCTCAACTAGAAAGCAGAACACTGGTTACAATGGGTAAGTTTCTTGGACAGGCATACAATGGTGTACATGGTATGTCTATTGCTAAGGATTTATAATAATTTTCCATCTGGAGTTTTTGACTGTGCCAGAAAGTTTTAATCGTCAAGGACAGGAAATAACGTCATATATTTCTTTTTTTTGTTTTTTGCTTCCCTACTCTACTTTGTCTGGGGTACTAGGACAATTACAAGGTACAGCACCAGAAGCCAATTACCTAAACTTTCAGTTGCTAAACATCTTTAGAGAAAGCCATACTAGTACCTTGGTTCATTCTACCACATCTTTGTATGCCCATCTTGAACCGATACCATTGAAACCAAAACATCATATTGTCACATCAGCTGCCCTTTTTTTCTATTTTTTTTTCTATATAGTACATCCATATACACATATATCTCCAACGTACAACATCTTCCCAATTAAGGCAACCGAAGGTGACCCTTGGCCTTGAATTGGTGTACTCATGACCCAAATACAGCTCTCCCTCAAGCCGAGATTGAAAGTGCTGTTGCTTTGTTTGTTATTTTCTCAAGTACTTGTACACAATTACTTGTCCTGGGCTTCAGCAAACTTAACATCACACTAGACAAAAACTGCATCAGGACACAAGTTATTTTACAGAAAACAAAGGAAATTTGTTCTGTTAGTCAATGCTGAGCCTTAAACACTACCAAAGTTTCAAGACAGCTTTTCAAATGGCAGTGGCATCATCACAATGTTAAATCACTGTTAAGTGTGCACATTAAGAAGGTTAGACACTAGCAAAAGCTGATGTTTCACCACAGAAGACCAGGACAATTCTGTCGTAAGTACATAAACTCTTCTACACTTTGGCCCCCTCATAAACAAGCTGATCAATCAAGTCAAGGGCAACAGTATGCCATGGGTCATGTGATGTGTAGCCAATCACGGGTCGGCCCGCCTCACTCCTTGATGCGGCCACCATCACCCTCGCTGACGAAGCGCTTGCGGGCCCTGAAAGAAAATATCAACATGTAAGTGCTTACTTCTAGTCCATTGACTTGCATTAATTTTGCAGTTTCATTAAAACGCTGAATTCTGGATTGGTACACAATTGGTTGTTTTCTTTCTCTTTTTTCAAAATATAAGAGGATTATTGGTTGAGACAACGTCCAAACATAAAGAAAGAGCCTTAAACTGATTTACTACACTATCTGTGACATCCTAAAAAGGAAAACGTATCAAGAAGTTGTGGCAGCTGACCTGATGGGCACCTTGGCCTTGGTACGATTGGTGATGACTCCCTCCTTGTGGCACTCCTCAGAGAACCTCTCAAGGACGGTGTGGGCATTGGGCACATCAAGAACTATGTCAGGCATGGACTCAAACACACGGTCAAAGCCCTGTGGAGGAAGAACATTCAAACCATAAAACAAAACATCATCAACAACACCTGGTTATCCACCGACATTCTTCTAGTTAATTCAATTAAAAGCAACCTCCACCCTTGTTAACTGTTTAATTCACCTTTCCTTGAATAGTTAACATAGTGTTTAAGGAAGAGGTGAATTGGGAAGTGTTATTCTTTTGAGCAACACATCTTAACCTTATTATGATGATTTAGAACACTGTATGGATACGGCATATCTGTATAAAGTCAGATACTCATATTTATCAGCATTTTACAATTCAAACTTTAGTAAGCTTTAGTAAACTTTAATCAAATGGCAGCATCAATGGAAGAAGGTAAACAAACATACTCACCCTGTCAATCTGGTCCACGGTAAGAATGATTGCATCAGCGAGAGACTTAAGCAGCATGAGGATTGCAGTGCCCACCTGTTCCGACCCTGCCTCCAGCACAGTCACCACAGCCTGGAGGAGGAAAAGGTACAGTGCAGATACATGTAACATACATTTCAACTCAGCATTACACTATATACAAGTAGAGAGACATTTCATGTACTTATGTCATGTCCTGACATAATTTCTGTCTATCTAGGCCAATACAAATATACTTACATGCAAAAATAAAAACCATAAAATAACTTCATTAAGACTATCAACTTAGGTAAGTGTACAGTAGACATACAACTCCTCATTGTGTCTTCTATCAATATTGTAAAGCTTAGAATCTACGTGTACTAGATTAATGTAATTAGCTAGTAGTCTTATACACCGTTTTGCCCTACATTGTACCTGTTACAATTGTGGTGCAGTAAACTATGACTTGTTCTTGCCTACCTCATAGACGAGCTCGTGGTGGAAGTGAGGCACCTCCAGCTCCTGCAGGCAGCGTGTGGCCTCCTGGATGTCCCGGGAGGACAGGTACTCCCTCAGGAGCATGTTCATCTACAGGCACAAGCACCAATGGAAAACGTCAGTCAGATGCAAAAATGTATACAGTCAAACCTGTACAAGTGATCACCTCTACATAAAGACCACCTGGACAATATGACCATTTTTTGGTGGCCTATCAGATAATTTTTCCCATTGACACAAGCATTTAGAATCCTGTGGCCACCTGTCCACATAGACCAGGTCTCCCAAGTGGTCTTCTTGGACAGGTTTGACTGTATCTTATAATGCACTGCTGCAGAAAAGATTTCAACAACACTACCTTTTCTCCACTTCTAGAGTCAAAATTTTTGTTTGATCCTGGAAAAGCCAGTCCAGTTCCACTAACACCCTTGACTTTTCAGACAATACAAAGGTAGGTAGAGATCAAGAGGTAATTTACCCATTTGTCACTAATCTACTGCAAAATTTGGCTACTGGTGCAAATGCTAGAGGATGCTCAACAAAAATATCCTCCATGTCAAAAATCCCTCACAATACTTCCATAATGGCACTTGACTGCTATGTTACCAACATGACTGGGCCAAACTAAATAACCACCAATTAGCACACATCCTACCCAAAAGGTTGCTTAAACAGACATGAGGAACGGTGTTTACTTGGCTCTCCTTTCCTGCACCCTGGACTTGGAAAACCAACAGAACCACAGCACACGCAGGCTACGTACTGACCTTTTTGATGAGGTATTTGACGGGTCGCTGGCCACCACCAACACCCCAGACATTGTCAAGGCGAACCATCCCATGTTTCATACTCAGCAGCACGTGGGCACGGTCCAGGGCGGCCCTGAGATGGAAACAAGCCGCTTTTCACAAGAGAATCTGTTTTGTCAACTTTTCTAACAACATTCCAGTGCTGAACTTACTTTAATGAAAAAAAATGTAGGAGAATCATTTCTTGGCTGGGGCTAATCGAAAAAGATGCTACGTTATGAATATTTGATGCTACATAATGGATATCTTTCAGCCTTCTACAACCTTCGAATACTTTGCAAGACATTCTAAAGACGCTTTAATGAGGCAACCAACACATCCTTATCTATCAGATAATGCCACAGAATGACATCTGACCTTTCCAACACTTCTGTTTTTCTTGGCAAGCAAAACCTGATAAAGGTAAGGCACAACAGCAGCCTAATGCCAGGTACTGCCTTCTTTCATGTTATTTATTTTCAAATTTGTAACATGTTGGTAAAGGGCGACACTCACTGAATATCTGGAGGGAGGGTCGCACTGGAATTACTGGAACAAAAGAGAACACAAAATATTCAAGGACAGTAGTTCACAGGCTTGTTGCAACAAAGCCTGTGGCATGTTTTTACAAAAAATCAATAATAATGCACTGAACAGAGTAGACCATTGAAGATGGTTGATATTTGATCATCAATAGGGGAGGAATGGACTTTTATGTTCACTTCAAATCATTACATTTTTTCCACAATTCATGGGATTGTAAGTTTAATTTTTTTGTGGGGGGGGGGGGAGAGAAGGCAAAAACAAGGCATCAGCCCGATGTTGCCCCTTGGGTTTCCACTCAACACTCACATCATCTGTTCCGTCAGACTTGACCCTTCACTGGAAGACAAAACGTGACGGACTGAAACATGACATGCCACAACCACAGCAAGGGAGGGAGGGGTTACGTACAGAAGGAAACCAAAATTACTCCACACTTCTACTTCACTTTAAAGGATGGTAACACTGAGATGAGTTGAAAACAGACTTATGCATGAATGGGGTCTGTTAGGAAGAAGACTTACGCATTTCCAATATATAGTAGAAAGAAATTGAACTGATTTTTCTGGTCTCAAAAACATCCATAAACACCAGTACTGGGGTGAAATGGGGGGGCAGCATTCAGGGTTAGCATACACAATGATCACAATGAAGGGTCAGGACAGAACACCATCAAAACACTCCATGTTAGTTATAACTGATCAGTCACCCCCTGACCAAGTGAGAAGGACGCATACCTGTTGTGTACCTATTTAACTGTTCTCCAACTCAAAACAAATGGACTAACCGGAATTTTCGACTGACGCCATCTTCAGCTATCTGGCCCAATCACTCAGGACATGTGACGTTATGGACATGTGACTTTATGGACACGTGACTTTATCATATGGACATGTGACATCACCAGTGGGTCAAAGGTTGTTGGAAGCTGATATCACCCCCCTCATCCCCCCATCCTGGTTGAGAGAAGGTTGGTGCAGCCTGATGTACATGTTAGTGCATAAAGTCACATGTCCTGATCTATTGGGTCAGATAGCTGAAGACGACTGAGTGATCCAGTCGAAAATTCTAGTGAGTCCAATTTTTTGAGTCGGAGAACAGTTTAATGCACTTTAGCAACTTGGATGAACTTTCATGATAAGACACATACCTGGTTTGTTTGGAGTCACCACTCCCCCTGTAGTCAGTAACATACTTGGGAGGAAGAACATCATCTGCTACAGCCCTGGCAATGAAGGAGCCCACCACCTGTGTGTGCAGATCATAAACTTTCAATGGTTTGGTGCACCACCTAGCAGTGTTTCAAGAAACTGCACTGCATGTGTATGTGTATGATTTGACTCTATATCTGTACCTGTACTGGTCAACTGACATAACCACCCCTTCAGATAACACTTCAGCCTTGCAGGAACTGAGGGATAGACCCCAACCTGACCATTTTATACTCAAAGATCTAGACAATTCAAACTCTACTACTGGATAAAATACAGAGATTACTTTCAAATGTTTTGAGTGACATGCATCACTCTTCTTCAGCATCACCAGATCACTAGAATGAACTGGCAGAACTAGTCAACATTTATGTATAAGGTACTGGAAAGTCAGGTTGAACGCGACTATGTCACTATCTCGTGTCACTGATATGTAAATCAAGTTAAGATAGAAAGACACCACCATATTGGAACTGCTACTGTCCCTTGGGTGGTGGCAGGGCAGGGTCCCATAGTATTTGTCCCAAAGACCATTTTATACTTCTCAGTTCTGTAGCGACATAACTCACATGTGGAGCGTCAGGAGTATCCAGGGTCAGGTCCGCCAAGTCGTCCAGGATGGAGTCAAAGGCAGTGGCCATCTCCTTCTGGGTCAAGATCTTCCCGTACAGGTCCGAGATCAGCCGCGACGTCATCTCACGGTGAGAGTCGTGCTTGTCCAGGGCCATGCTCACAGCATGGGTAGCAATCTGAGGAAGAAGGGGGTTCATTTTCATGAATAAATGAATGAAAGACCTTTATTGTACGTTTCTGCTCTTATAAGCTAAGAACAGGTCATGGTGATAATGCAGTTCTAGGCACAATTACAGTGGTATAAGAGTGTGGTATCTTACCTACTGCATCTACTGTATGGCTAAAAGTCTACAAATATGTACAGATTCAACTTCTGCTGCTATAAATGTAAGAAAAGATGTAGCTTATACTGCCTAGGTAACATTCTATACCATTGGCTGATGTCGACATTCTGCCGGATCTGGAAACATTCTGGTATGTAGCATGTACATCTCTGCTCTTATGTAAGACAGCAATAGCTGTACACCTGCTGCCTTTATGTAAGAGCACACTTTGCATCAAGAATGTGCCCCAGAAAGGCCGCCCACTCATGCAAATGTTTTTTCTCTGCAGACGCGAGACCTAGCAGGACTTCCTCAGCACCAGGAAATTAGACTGGTAAGCAGGATGGAGAACCCACTCAATAATCACATGTACATCTCTTGCGTAACCATTCTTTGGGACTGCCTGTGATGCACAAAAAGGGCCAATTACACTAGCAACCTCCCTGTTCCTGCACTTCTCCTGCACTTCTTAATGCAGGGTCAGTACCTTTCTTGTTTGTGGCACAATGCCAGCCTTGCAACAACATTTTATGAAGCTATAACAAACCTAAATGGATTTATTCCTGTAAGTGGTAACTTTTTTCTTTCATCTGCCATCAAAAGCTTGCATTACATGCTGAGCCTGAAAGGGTATATAGACATGAATCCTATGAAGATCAATGTAAGAATGTTGCATAATGGTGTTCTAAGAAAAATAGGGGTGTTCCTGGAAAAATAGGTCAAAGATCAGGGCAAGGGGCAACCGTATGAACAGTAACATCATCATCTGCTGAACTGCTTGCAGAACCTTTGAGAGTCATTTTCCTGGAACAGCCATTAGCTAACATACATTTACATTGCAGTAGAAAGAGTGGCCAAACTTTTTTCATTGACTTGTTAAGTAGGCCAGATTACAGTCCTCAAGTTTCGTTTTTATCCCTAAACAAGATTTTATCTGCCAGTGAGACTTCCATGAAGAGTACTGAAACCAACTTGTGCATACTCTTATCTCCTTTTAAACTTAAAACTTGGGACATGTCAGACTTTCTGCCTTGAGAAGTTCTGTACTAGGAAAAAAGATAAATACCTCATGTTTCTTGTGCCCAAGGTTCAGCTCACCAAGTGTCACCTGCAGGGGAAAACAGGATATGAGGATCACACAAAGGAAAATGGAAAGCTTATTCCACCTAAACAAAATTAGCCATTCTGTACAAGGAGCTGTAACTATGGATCCCAAGACATAACACACTTGACGACCCTGGCACTTTTCCACATGCTACAAACACCTGAAGGTTTGGGTAGCCAGGCACCCAATCATGCAGTACGAATGTATAAAACTGCATGAGTGATTTGACTAAAAATCTGTGGTCTTATGGATTTTTCATCTATCATCTATCATCCTACAGTGTGGCTAAATAACCCTTATAACACAGTAGGATACATGATTTTGAAGATTCCCAAGCAGGCTGTGACAGAACCAACTGCCTACAACGATCTCAGACAGCCTTTTCGGTCACAAGACAGCTGAATTTTGTATGACACATGCACAAGTATCTCAAGAATGGTCTCAGTCTGCAATTGTACAACCGATCCTGTGACCGAGCCCATAGCATGACAGATGGCAAGAGCAGAATCCAAATGTACTTACTGCAACTTCATTTGTATCTCCATGTTCAAAGTACTCCTGAATCACAGGCTTGATGGTCTTCTCCACTTCCTCTGGCGTCAACTCCGGAGCAATGGTCTCCAGTTCATAGTTACCCTGGTGGCAAAACGGTCACTTTTAACATCTTTAAGTACATTACTCCATCATAGACATAGTTATGCAACTCCTCTGCCTATTCTCTTTAATGCTAGAGGCTGTAGAAGAGTGATGGTAGTGTAGCATGAAGGATGTTCACGCTTCCCTCCAATATAACGTTTGGTCTGATATTCTAGGATTGAATCCCACTACTGATGCATATATTTCACATTTTCACTTGAGTTTCAGTCATTTATAAGGTACTGTTATCACACATCCAGCCTTTAAGCAGCATAGACGTTCACTGTAAATACTGACCTGAGCATCCGAGTCGTAGTTGGGATCCTTCTCGTCAATGACTCCATCAATGTCCAGTTCACAGCCAGGCTTCCCCCAAACACCCTTGCCTCCAGCTCCGCCTGCATTGTACACAACAAAGATAAATCAGCAAATTACTAAATTACAAATACATGTATATGATGCTATTACCTACACAGCAGATATAGCAAGTGATGGTCAATCAACAGGTAACAAACTAGTTGCAAACAATGCATCATATTTGTGCAAACATACATCTATCCATCAGTTCAAAGATGCCATGATGGTAGTCTGTGGCAAATCTTAAACACCTCACTTTCTACGTTTATTTAGTCAAATACCTAATATGAGATTCATTTGAAAATGATTACTATACAACTCTTTTTACAACTGCAATACATTAGTATTGGCAATCATTTATTAGTAACATTCATTAGGTTCACAATCCTTTTTGTTTTCCAAAGACCCTACATAAAGGTTAACCATGGTCCCCTTAGTTGAAGAAGTCCAGTTATGATTGCCTTGATGTATTTTTAGGACTAATGCACATGTTGGAGATGTTTGACCATCAAACTAAAGCCTTTAAGCTAGCTGTGCTGCACTTAATCAAGTTAATGCTCTGCAAACTACCGAATGTGTGTCTGAGGAAGGACTCATATGATAGAAACCTGTGATCCTACCCACTTCCAAAATGAGCTCACTTTAGACAAGTGTGGTTAATGGGGTTGCCTAGCAAATAAGCTGCTCTGCACTCAAGACATTTACTTAGCCTAGAAAGCTTAACTTGGGGTTTCACAGAAATGTGCTGTGGGTCTCAGGCCAACAGTGGCTTCTGATGTTTGGTCTCCGAACCATTAGCCACCCCAGGAAAATGGGAATAAACATGAACATCTGGTCCCAGAAACAGACTTAAAACGACTTAAAGTTGTCATGTGAAATTTCTTTCTGATAGATGAGCGAGAGAAGTTTCAAAAGCAATTTGATTTCTTGGTTTTCAAAATTGTCACATCCTTACAAGAAATGGGGAAAATAAAATATACTCAAAGGAATTTCTAGCTGACTTTCTTGGGATGCTGTCCAATCATGGTGTGACAAGTTACAGTACAGCACAGGTGTAAGAAAGAACAAGCACAGGATAGACCAAATACAGGTGGGGTTGGAGGGGAGTCTGGTCAGGGTGTTTCCATTTTACTTCTTTGGCCTCTGGTGTTCAAATATACTGCAGCATTTATGTGCACATACTAGAATCAGGTAATAAATTATTGTCACCGAAGACCTCAAACCAGTCTATGTCACATGAGGAAAAGGGGAAATGTCACCAGTAAATGTCACCTGTCAGAATAGATAAATCTATCACCACAAATTGTATGCTCAAGAATGTTTACGTGGTTTTAAAAGTTTTTGTGGGACCTGACCTCAATATGGACCTGCGAGATGCATACAAACACATGTGTTATGCGACCTTAGACTTCATGGGTCAGGTCATATGATCAGACACACCCCATACAGACACCAACAGGCCTCCAGTGCTGTTTACACAACACATAACAGGGTTCCATATTACAATTTTTTGACTAAGCTGATGCAGGGATTGACACATTTTCCCAAACATCTGACACTTCATTTACGTCATTCTGATTCCTATGTTACTGTAAATCTTGATACTTTTGCGGTGGTTTTATTTTTGTGACTCCATTGATTTTTTAAATATGACACCAGAATACAAGTTGATCAATGACAGGATTTTACAAAATCCTGGCAAAATTAACTTACTTACTTACTTATAAAAAAACTAGGGATCTGGATCCACCTCCATTACTGGAAACATATTCTGCCTCCCAATCCCAATCAGGTCACAAAAACAACATTCTGGGTCATAGTAGTCTCTCACAGAATCCTTCACCCTGCATGGTTGGTTGATACCCATCGAACTTTCCTGGTCAATTATTTAGTCAACTATTCTGGCCTTTCTTCCCAATTTCTATTATATTTTTTTTCATCCCCGTTATTATAAAGTATATGTCCTCATTCAAGCTAGGTTCAAGGTTTAGGCAGGAAAGGGAATCGGGGACAGGGGTCTGTCGGTCAGAGACTAGAGGTCACATGGAAGTCACTGATCAAAACAACAGCACCATGTGACTGGTGTACCACATGCCCTCAGGGCATAAATAGGTTGTTATGTTTCTTTTGCTTCTCTCTATATACACTACGATAATATTGGATACAACTTGACTTAGTTTCAATCAACAAAGTAGCTGCTACAGTTGATAGCAAATCAAAATTTGGCATTATTACTTCTATCCACATGAAATATTCTCTTAAAAAATTTAAGTAATTTTCTTCACAAACATCAAGGAAAATCAATTCACCCTGTTGAATATTTACCCAAAGGGGTCAAATGCCACCTGTCTCAAATCCTTTCAAATGTACCAATGTCATGTTTTTCTTGTTTGTCAATGATACATTATGTATTCTCCAGTAGAGAGGACCAAGATTCGCCTTCTAGGAAGGTCCACATGTAACAGCTGTTTACAGCCCTTACAGTAGCAGAGAAAAACATCCATGTCTGAGATCATTAATCAACGAGAAGACTTTGATCAGACACACAGGATATCTGAATTGCAACAGCTGAGGATATGCTGGCAGCACAATATTCACTTGTATATTTATGCATCCAGGTCTTCTAGGAGGCATTCACTGAAGCGAAAAACCATGGGTCAAATACATTTCCATTTACATTACCAATGCATCAATAAAAGCTTTTTCTAATATAATGGTGTTATACATACAGTGTAGCCTTGATAATGTTGTGTAAACTGAAAGGATAAAATACAGTACATGCAAGTGAGCTATCTTTGATATATGACATCACCAGCATCCTGGATATGCTAATTACATGTAAAAGCTTTTATCAGCTGAAATCTTGACTGTCCACCCTGAGGGTACTACTACTAGTATGCAAGTGGATCCAATAACAGGGAGAGTAGGGCTGTGATTAATGTATATTCAAAGGCAGTTTCATATATCAAACAATGTCCACATATTACCATTGAAAACTATACATATACATACCAAAATCGTTTCAAACATTGGGTTAAATCTTACTTATTACCTTAGCAATATGAATATTTATTTGCCAACTTGCAAACCAATCTTTTTTCACAAATGCCTCTTTGTCACAGTGTGTACGTGTCATTTACTGGGTACATGTAAAACTCAAGTGCTTACATCATAATGTCTTTGGTGTTTGCAGTCATACGTCTCTCTGAGGTATTTGTTGAATGTTAGGCTTACCTGGTCATTTTCCCATGGTGTGTCAACAAAGAAGCTAACAACGTACCATGTTATCTGTCCACCAGACCTACCTTCACCTATGCTAATGTTTGGGCCATGTATGCATCAGGACTGACAACAATATTCACTTGTTTCCCCATGACACACTTGTGCAGGGTTCTTGGCTGGTACCTGCATTCTTTTCACTGTCTGGACCTCATCCGGTCTGTTTTGTCAACAAAAACATAACCTATATGCCAAGGACAGATTCATTTGCATAAAAAGGTATATAGGGACCACTATTCTCCTAACCCAGGGCTCGAAATACTTTTTTTCTGCATACCTGCACTGGTGCATGTAACATTGAAAATAACATGTACCTGAAAAATTTTACTTGCAGCTGCACTACTCAGTACATGTATTAGAAAATATGGATCATACTAAATAATGTTCAGAAACCATTGCCCCTATTTCTTTTATAGTTCATAGGTGGTCACAGTCACTGCAGCAAATAAAAAATCCACATACATGTACATTTACATGTATATGGCCACTACAAAAGGTTCATGGACCAGTGCAGGTAGACATCAGAAACATCTGTACAGCTCCAATTTTACCCGCACTAACCTGCATATGCAGGTGGTATTTCCAGCCTGTAGCCAGTGACACTGTGCATATGCTGACAGAAATCAGTGTTCAAATTAATATCATATTTCCAGGCCTTTTACATAGGCTCTACATCATCAAGATAATCAGAAAACACATTGTCTTGTTAAGGGCAATTGTGACTCTACCACCATGGTAGTCTGAATTCTTCAAGTGTCATCAGTTGGGCCATGTGCCAACCTTCCAGAATATTTGGGATGTCAAGAACATTGGATCCTTGCTTCACAGTTTTGTCCATGGCTCCCACCTTCTGAACAATTACATAGGATAGAGTATTAATTATATAATGCCTAGTTCCAATACTGATGCCCATTTTCAGCATAGGGTTTGCTACCTCAACAACATTCCATGTTGTCTTGGATATAGAACAGGAGCCATTCTCCCAATTTCGTAGCAAAATGACAGGCCAACAACGGATGACCTACTTTCCTGACTTCAATATTTATGAACCGTTTGCCAGATAAAAAGTCACTGACCACCTGTAACCCCCTTCCTTGTAAGTTGGGGATGAGACATATTAGGCGGCCTGCATTCCCTTTTACATAGCATGTAATCAGCTGTTTAAATTCCATGTAATTCGTAACTGGACAGCTCAATTCTATCCCGTGCATAAGTGGTGCCCAAATTTTGCATAAAGCAAAGTCTGCCTGCCAAATTTAACGTACATGTAGCTGCTGCCTTTCTGACTTCAGCATTTGAGCTGATAGTATCCCCCCCATGCAGACCCCATATTACAGAAATCACAACACAACAGGCTGCAATAAAATAAAAGCCATATTAGTACATACATTCATGCCAAAATATTAAATTTTATTTCACTGGTTATTTTTAAATACCCATAACTTCATTATTCAAAGTTCAGTTACTTAGCATTACTTAAAAAGTACTACAAAAGATGTATACGAACATGTTCTAACATTGGCGTAATATGTAAACTTCTTCAAATGCCCTTGATCTTATCAACAACATGCCCTTGATCTTATCAACAACATCCTTGAAGGTTGTGCAACTGTCCTCCGTTATCTGATTTGTACAACCTTCCTCCAGGGAATAACTTAACAGATAACCCCATTAGACCTGCCCATGACCCAGTTGAATATGAATGAGTTTTAACCAATTATGTTGAGCACAGACTGAGAGGCTATCAGTTCAAAAATAAAACGGAACTTTTCCCATTTCCCTTGTGAATACGGGTATCTATCTTTTGAATTTCGATTGTTCATGCACGACACAGCGCACAATAGGCACTCAGATATTCTGATAAATGGGAACATCCAGTTTTCAGGTCACTTGGTAGATGAGCCCTTTTGGCCTCGACCTAGAAAAAGTATTGGGAAAACAATTTGGAAAGGTAATCTATTTCCAAAGGATTCAGACCCGTGGGAGGTTCAATGTAATTTACCTACATTTCAGACAGGACAAGACAACATTGGCAGCGAGTGTAATCATACAAACAAGGTTATAATGAAATCACAAAGCCAAATTTCAAGGCCAGTATGTTTACCAATAGTTCTATTTGAAGAACATGTAAAGATTTTACTTTACACATCATTAGAATCAATGTGTGTAATAACCTAAAAATTAGTAAAATTCCAGTTCAGTTCTTTTTCTGCACAAATTACAGACTCTTGCAAAAGACTTGTCCATTAAGTCCTGACACTTGAGCTGTTTTAATCCATTTTACTAAGACACCTCAAAGGCTTTATGTACAGCCAAAACAAGTCTTCTAGGACTGCCCTTCTAGGACTGCCCTGAACAGCCCTGGCCATTTTAAGGGCAGATCAGATGTCCAAAGTAGCCATTGAGCTGCAGAAAACACCCATACAAACCAACTCTTTTGTTCATTCGGTTATGGGTGGAACAGGAACACAACTCATGGGGTCACAGAGTAAAACCCAACAAAACCTGAACGGGAAAGATAACCTCAAACCACAGGCCAACATAATGCAGTTGCTCCTTTGTGTTCTATCCGTCATACAATATTTCTTTACAAATGTCGCTACTTGTGTATTTCTGCAAAGGGAACATCAAGCCATTTCCATTACAACAGAAACATGAATATTTTGCACATAACGAGGGCATTTTGTACATGTAAGTACTTCAACTAGAATCAGGGCTGATATGCAATGCATGCAGCTACGGTATTTATATATCTAAAAAAATTAAAAGCTCACTACCATGTTTGAATTGAACGTCATCCTTACAGCATATCACAAAGCCTTCATTCACAGTACTGTTATCCTATACCTTTGTTATCTGTTCTGTATGAAGTCCTGTACATCACAAAAATGCAGGCTCAAAAATGGCCACATGTTCAGGCCTGTCAGCACATAGCTGACAAATCACACCTCACAAAAGACAGGATCTGCTGACTTGACTGGGAATTGTTGTCTTCTCTTCCAGCCTTTCATTGAATCAGTGAGCACTGAGGGCAAGGGTCACAAAAGCTGGAACTACTTGTGTGGTGCCATGTCAAATCTTTGGGTACAACTACAAGTTCCGCAAGAGAATGTCACTGGCACTATGAAACTTAAGTGCTGTTTTTGGAAATAGCATAGCAGGGGTAATGTCACTGCAAAATAAATGCATTTTTTTACAGGTCACTATTTGCACATTTCAAATTCAATTGCACAAGTTTTTTCTGCATCTTTGGCAACATTCTTGTGCAAATAACCATGTTTTTACACTGCAATGATCCTTTTGGGTGTGTTAATAAGGCAAGTTTTCTGGCAATTTGCTGCACAAACTGACACTCAGACTGACAGGTTTAACTTTATGCTTGAGTTGTAAACAACAAAAAATAGCTATGGCTGACCAGCCACCTTGCCCACAATGCTAAAGGCTTGACTACAAAGAGAGAAAAAAATTGTAGCTTTGTCAACTTGTACAAGATCAATCAAGTTTAATTTATTGATTTTATAACATAAAACTATAAACTAATAATATATTGCTCACCTTCCCATAGATCTGCTCCTGTGAAAGGATCTTTCTAAATCATCATTATCATTGTTAAATGAATCAGAACAAAAGCTTTTGAAATGTAGAAAATCTGGTGACTTTCACTTTTTTGTGAAAAGGCATCAGATTGAAATCTTTTGTCATTAAAATTAAAACCCTTCATGGGGTGAGCAATGTAAACCAATCCTTGTGTAAGCCAACAAACTTTACGAAAGCCACATAAATATCTTCCTCTTTTAACAATACATATGTATGCTGCCTATCACATAATATCAACAATTAAAATAGCTGTGGTTGAATTGCGTGGCAGGTGTGTAAGTGAACGTGTTGCCTGGGGGACAAGTGGCCTGTTTTGTTGGAGCCTGGAGGCAAAATTCCTCCACTCGACAACAGAAGTGTCGTGCCACGTGGTCAGGGACTTGAGCTTGTTTGGCAACAAAGTCCATCAGTTTGCGCGATCAGCTGACCTGAGGAAATCCCGCAGACGACAGCAGAAAAACAACACCTTACCATGACGAACAGATAACGACTTTTGTCACAGCAGTGTTAGGAATTTTGACGATGCCTTTGCACAGTACCAGCCGCAGTAGGACAAAGGTATTTAAATGTACAATTTCGCGTTTGCATGTCAATACATGAACCGCATGCATGCTGAGCCCCAGTGCTTTCTGGCCACCGCGTGGCGTGAAAAACATCCAGTCATGTCTCGACACATTCTCTCCGCTTATACATTACAAAAACAACAACAGTGCACTACAGCTGACACAAGTTTGTCAGCAGCTAACCTTTAGACAGACTGCACTGCACGTATTATTGTTTACCTTTCTTGGGGAGCCCCCGTCCGTAGGCTGTGCGGGACTTGCGGTCGTATCTCGGCTTGGATCGGCTCAGTTGGCTCACATTCACGCCGTTGGTGGATGACAGCTGCTGCTCTTCCTTGCTGGGGCTTCTCTTGGCCCTGCGCTTGGCTTTCAGCTTCGGTCGGAGGTCGTTGAGGTTGGGAGAGGCGGCGGGAGACTCGGAGAAATTCTCATCCACCTCCCCTTCGACCTCGCCATTTTGTTGGAAAACTTCCACTTCAGGTGAGAGGACGTCCCCGCTTGCCATCGTTGTTGTTGCGTTTCTGGAGGCTAACAGGCAGAAGACTGTGGCAAAACACGGTTAGCTAGCTTTTCTGGAGATAGTGACGAACTAAGGAAGGCTGAACAGAAGAAAAGAGATGGTGCGAGGACAGATACTACGGAGACAATATAGAAACACGACTTTACCACTGGAAAATTTTGGCTGATGTTTGTGCCATCAGCTCCGCCCCCTCACGTGACATTTCTAACATCTTTCTATTGGTCAATTTGTATTACGACATGGCGACTATGAACCAATAGAAGTCCTTCATTGCCAATAGCCAATCAAATTCTCTATTTATGTCACGTGAATCATGACGTCTTCGCTTCTATGTTTACAAAAGAAATAGGTAAACAAAGATGACCACATGTTTTCACAAAGGGGGCGGTTTTCTTCGTAAGCAGTGTTGTTGTTGGCTTCATCATGGCCGTTGAGAACATCCAATGACAAATGTAAGAGACATGCATCAATTGGGATGCTATTGTCAACCAATTTTTACAAATGGTTATGTTTAGTTTTGAGAATCTAGGTGCACAGCGCCCTCTGAAGTCTGCTCTAATGTTACAACATCCTTGGAGCATGGAGTTACCCTATCGATCGTTCCGAGGTCAATGACCTACAAATTCCAGCCTAATCTCGATGCTTCCCAGCGAAATCCTGCTGTCAATGTCTTGGTGTTATAGAGCCTTTTGTCCCGCGATCTTGTTAATTAACTCCAGGCTGAGGTTTGGCGTGTGAGTTTGTTGTGTCCTTTTTTTATCAATCTTCTTACGTTTTGAGAGGCTGGACTTGTCATACCTTTTTACAAATTATTTTTAATATATAATGTTGTATTTTGAAAAATTTCCTGTACATCAGCCTTACATCATATCGAGACAGCAAATAAGACATGATTGCTGGGGAAAGCATCCGATCGGGAAGTCTGATATTAAACGTAAACCAGCGTGATTCCGTGAGAGAGTGCCATACTCCTATTTGTGCAGCTGGATGTCTGTTACACGGAAATTGATATCTAGTCATTTCCTGCACTGTAAGAAATATCATATTATTACATTGTCGCCAAAATGCCACATTATGTGGTCGCTTAGAAATGACCCAGGAAATGTGGATACTTTGTTACGTCACGTTTGTTTATAAACAAGGTGCCGACACCTACATTGAAAGTTAAGCTAGAAGCGTTCAGGCTCATTCGCTCAACTTTTTTTAGTCGTTATCGACTTTGTTTTCTTTTTTTTTGTCTATTGAATCCCTATATTACTGCATACTTGTAGCCATCTCACGGTGGCACCACTACCACCCAGGGAACGGGCAACGTGACTGATGACGTGCAATTTCTCACGTATCCCTAGCTGAATTTGTCAACCACTATTTATGACGGTCAAAATATTCTACCTGTAACGGTTACCTGTAACGTTACGTAACTATAACGTTAGAATATATCATGGATTCTTAACAGTTTATACTGTTAAATTAAAAGGTACATAGAACGTATAATAAGCCAATAAGTTAAACAAACAATGATTTTCTGTTTTGCCGTGTATCGCAAGCAGGAACCATGGAGTTATAAAACTCCATGCAGGAACTGAAATCAGATAAAACGGTTTTTGAAACTGTACAACGGAATGTAATACAATTCAATAGTATTCTAAAATTAAACTTAACGATTTGGAGAGTAAATGGCACTTCTTTGTGACGATTAAGAAGCTGGAAGGCTAGGTAAGAAAATAATGTAGCTAATGGCCAGGAAAACAATATTTTCTTCAATCCTCCCATTTCCGGAGAAAATTTCGCTTCCAGTCCCACCAAATGGGCCCCAGATAAGTCTTCACGGCGGTTAGATACTTGAATACTACAGATCGACTCAAGCATCTGTTATTTTTCGCCTCTGGATGTAAACGTCCTTGTCCTTGACACTGATATTGTTTTTGATAGCCTGCAAATAAATTGGTGCAATTATACAATCGCTACATTTCTTTGAGCCGCTTTAGTTTGGTAATTTTACTGCGGTGCTAGGACTACGCCGCCCGGCATCCGAGCGCTACACACAAGCGTTTTGTCACTCAATGTTGCCTCTGTTGTGTATACTGCTGTAAAGGGCGGAAACTCGGTGAAGGTCACCCCTCGGGTGGCCCTCCCAACGGGGGGTCTGCAACTCCTCAACCTTACCACAAAAAGGGGTCAATGACCTCATATCTACCCTGATTTTCCCAAAGAGCCGATGGTGTGATGCGGTCCACGTGTTAGATACTTTCATTGGTTGCTAAAGACAGCCTACGTTACTTACTAGGTCAAGTCTCAGTTACTTACCTTTCACGTCAGCAATCGTACTTAGCTGTCGCGGATTAGTGTAGACTGGGAGCCGTTAGCTGGGGGATAATTACACTGAGGTCTCGCAGACTTTTACTGCGTTGCAATGACTGACGCAATAATCATAGGCAGAATACGATGATTTTTGTTGTTAAAACACAGCAAAACTAACTACAGTTTCGGTGTCAAGTTGAGCCGCGTAGCCCCTACCAGGCTTCAGAGGCGGTCTGAGCGGCAAACTGTAGTCCTTTAGCGGACTACCTCCCCTGGTATGTTATTTGTCTATCTATTTGGCCAATTTCTACTCTTTCCAGCCTCCTCTGACGCATGGTAGAGGCTTTATTTTTATGTGAGATTGAAGCTGTCAACCTGATAAGGACACTTCGAGAACTATTTATATTTATATACGCTAAAGGGAGAAAGGGAAATGCTTTTGAATGGTGTGTTTCTCATAAACCAAGGAGGTTGATTTTTAACCTCCTTGCATAAACCAAGTCCTCAAGTCAGATGATAACTTTTTTTCACGTTGCAAGTACTACGAACTCAGATTTTGTAATTTCCCTGAATATTTGAGCCTCGAGCTCAAAATCACCTTTCCGACCCTACAAGACGATGAATGGAAGAATATTTTTGAGATCTTGGTGCATATTTTGCGTGTGCTTGTAGGTCAGTGAGTTAGATGAAGGCTCGACTTCATAAATTCTCATGCACATGCGCTGTCCAGTGGTGTAGTTCTAGTACTTTCCTCGCGTGCCATCTAGCGGATGTATAGTAAATTGCACCGCTGCAGATTATCAGCTACAGTACTATCGTTATAACTGCAGCTCTGTTCATTACTTAAAATGGACAACGACCTCGTTGTGGCGAAATAAACATCCTCAATAAATCTACCCCTCTTCAGGAAAATATGTCAACACTGGCGCATACGCGAGTGAACGGACCGGCCTGGCATTGCGTTAATTATATGCAAGTACAATGTAACATAGAGCACGTGAAACAAAATGTTTATTTTTTCTGGTTGGAAGTTGTGCATTTCATTTTTATGCCTCTCTGTCCTTTTTTTCTACCAATCTTCTCGGCCAGGGCCCTGACTACATTTCCTTTCTGTCTGCACCTGGTAAAGCAGATTTGTATGTACAATGTACTTATGATGTCTGCCACAAGAGGGCGCTATTGCAGAGGCAAGTTCATTGCTATGTACTTATGGTCCATATTGCAGGGAGGCGCTAATGGTCTATGGAAGAAATAGGCCCACTTTCAAGCTGGATGGATGGCAATGGTTGAAGCTTCAGAAAAAAAAATGAGATTGTCAAATTTTGAACAAAAGGGCCATATTTATAGTTTTTATTGCAACAGTTATTGTATTAAATGTGCACCTGATGTAGTATATTGATACTGCCACATTACACAAGACACATAATATCTTTATACGTATGGTATTACCTTGACATATCAATGTAAAGCATAATCGTACCTAAATGTCCTAGAAAAGAGGCAAATGATATTTTCTGCTGGAAAACTGATTTTGTTTTCTTTGTGACAAAATTTCCACTCAACTGATATTGTCGTTGTCATGTAGAAAGTTTAGCTATGGGTTTTAACTTTGATGAAATAACATGTGCTAAAAATGACAAAATTGGACTTTCCTAGTTAATGTGGAGCGTCTTTTAAATTTTGAAATGAGGTTTTCTGAGACTCATTTTTATTGGTAAATAAAGGCCATTGTAAGGGATCATACATGGGAAGTTTAAAAAAAAACAGCACCATCTATCTAATGATAAGCTAATTGTATGATACATTATACACTGTCCTGGATTTGGATTTAATGTTGCAAAAGTTGCTGCAACAAAAGTTGCTGCAGCTGAAACTCACAGAAATCTCCATATGCAATTCAGTACACAGTCCATTTCCCATGAGGCTCTCCACTGCATAGTACTGACTTAACACCACTTCTTCTCAGTGCCAGGAATGTCTGCTGATCTAGAAGTACTGTCTTGCTGTCTCAGAAGATTTATAGCAAGCACATCCTCTCATTAGTTTGTCTTGGTCCTTGGTCTGACACTTAACATTTCTTCTAAAAGCCATCTCCAGTTTGAGTTCAGGTCTCAGAGGCAGCAGGAGTTGATCCTTACCGATTACCTGCACTCTAAGTCTTATCACACCACTTTGCGTTGTCACAAGATAACTTGCTACCATGGGACTCTGCTTCGGCCTCTAAGCACAACCTGGATCCATCCATTATTGCCAAGTCAAAATGATGACAGAGTACTTCTGGAGTTTGATCAGTGAGGTGTCCAATAAGGCTTCTGCAATTAGCATGAACCCAGAGAGGATTGATGTGGAAGGTTCTGAGCTGCACGTTTGAAGGAGACTTCTTTGCATGCACTAAACAGATGCTAGATACGATTTGTGATACTAGCGGAGCTACAGCATGTTCTGAGCACAGTCCGCTGAGCAGAAAAAAGGATCAGCAAAGTATCTGGGGATGGCTAAGGTGTAAACTTGTTGCCAATGAGAATAGAAGTCGGAGTTCAACAGATTAGATCTATGAGACTGGAGATGGTTATGCTTCTTCAAATTGCATCTTTTCAGGAAAGCTGCACATGAGCCCTTTATTACATAGACTTAATGCAGACCTCATGAGAAATGGTCCTTTGAGTATCCATGTCCATTGCCTTGATCGGTGCATGCAAACTTTAAGGTACTTGAACTGAACGTCCAGTAGTACATGTTTGTTATAAGCTGGAGAAACATTGGGTGGAAATATTGCCATGTTCAGCAAATTGTTCTGCACCTGATCATCAGATGAAAATTGCTATGGTGTGTGTAAATTGATGAAAGCCATTGGGCACACTTAAGTAAATGGATGAAAAAAAGTATGGAAGGTTGATAGTGAGGCAATTGTCTTATTCAAACCATTTTAAAGTAGAATGTAATGGGCTTAAATCATAGGGCTGCTGGGCCTTAGTGGATTCTGCCTTCTAATATGCTGTTTATTATGAATAATGATGTTTCTGAAATGTTGTGTAAGCACAGTTCACTATATGATTTTCTGCAATTTTGTAACAAAATTAAGTTCTAATGTTCACCTGCTGTGAGAAGATTAGACGGTCAGAGGTGAACAGATTAACAACATGGTCCTCGGAATACATGGAGGCTGGATATCGCTGGCACAATAATTATTTGAACCTCTGTCCATCTGACTGTTAGTGCCAAATCTCTTTTCAATAAAAAACCTGGGCATGACAATCAAAGGTTCTATGGCCCAACATTGAAAAAAAATTTTTGCAAGAGGATAGACTCATTGATAGTGATTTTCAGGCTTATATCATTCTATACTGCTAGTACAGTAGATGTGAAATGCAGGAGTAGGTTACAAAAAATGTAACGAAACGAGTCACTTCCAATGAACTAATCAGGGCTTTGGATATTGCATTTCCATCTGGCATGCATGCCACTTCAGCAGCTTGAGATATCAAAGCCAGGAGGTTCAAGTCTTATTAGTACCTCGTGAGGTTGGCTTGATGAAAGGAAGACATTTTTCCAGAAGTTGTAATCTGCAGCACGCATCACTTCGAGCTTTGAACCCTCTACATCACTCTCTAGGACACGGAGCAAGCCCTTCATCTGTGTCACTGCACATTATGTACCAACAATCACCCTTCTTTCATGTAGACAGACAAGTTAAACCTGAGCACTTCCCCTGCCACTGTCTGCTGAGTCCTGAGGCAATTGTAATTCTAAAGAGAGGCAGCCTGATTCCTTACTGTTCTGTCCTATTAAGGAGCAGACCAAGACTGATCTCAGTGGTATGTATGAATATTATACAGTGTATGTGTGTGTGCTGTTTACAGACTTATCCACTTGTTTAACTTTAAAGTATAAACTTTTCTTCCAAAATGACTCTTCTTAGTACAGTCCTACAATGACTAAAGCCAAATGGGGGTGGGAACGTTAACGTTACAAAAATTGCAAATCCAAGTGTAAGATGCCCTCTGGGTGATTTGATGCCAGGAATGAGGCAATCAAGGGTACCCATTATTCAGATAGAATTGCACATCGCAGCATCATTCATTCATTCATTCATTCATTCATTCATTCATTCACTCACTCAACAGAAACACGACACCATCATCAGAAAAAAAGACGCAACAAAACAGTTTTGTGTAGCTTTTGTCTTCTTCTATGCTTGCTGTATACGATTCCCTTGCACTGTCAGTGATTTCTGTTCATTGGGTGCTACGTTGCTGGTACAGTATGTACACCATAAACTAGACTGTTCAAATCCTGATCCCTGTCCACCAAAGAGTTAAACTGTCACTTATCATGATAATAACAATGCATCAATCTGTTCTGTACAACATAAAGACACAAAAGCATGTTCTCCACTATAGCATTGGTTTGCTATTTAAAAAACAAAACAAAACAAAACAAAACAAAACAAAACAAAACAAGACTGTACTGGTAACATCTATTTCTATTTAAATAGCCAGTATCTTTGATACAAGCAAAGTCATAACATTTTACAAACAAGTAAACCTCAGTCACTGATATAGAAAACTTCAATTTATACTGTCCAGCCTGAGTGGCATGTTGTCAACTTCAGTCACTTCAGTTGGGATTGCCATCTTGGTAAGACAACTACCCACACAGAGCACTTGGGCTGCAAAATGCCACTAAGGTCAAAATGACCAAACTGATAGGAGCTACAATGTTATCAACAATAATCAATTTTACAAAAGCGATGCCCTTTCACAATTACGTGTAAAGACAATACAAAGTTGTGACACTTCAATACAGAACATCCAAGTCAGAAAATCAGTTCACAATAAATTTTACAATATATTGGATACAGTAGTAATTCCTGGTGGACTCTACCTGTGTTTTGTATACCAGTGGCCTCCAATGAAGTTTGAAAGATTTAATTGTTGTGTACTTTTTGCATCAGATATTTTGAGTGCAGCATATCTCCTGAGAGAAAATTTCTATTTCAATTTTGTAGCTTTCATTTTCCCCCGCACTCCCCGCAAGGGAGAACCTAGAATTTGACGTGACCTCAAAGTGTTTCAGGAATGTTACCCTACCCTAGTACTACAGGAACCACCAGCTTAACGTTACATGAACTACGTAACCACAACAACATTCACATCACAACTGACATCACAAATTCCTCGGGCGCTGGACCTAGCTAGGACATCAACATGAAGTGAACAAATCTACAAAGAAGCCCTTAAAAATAGGGATCTTGCAGTGTAGTAATTACAGGTACCGTTAAGTCTCTCTTAATTCCTACTGCAAAGCTGAAAAGTTCTTCCAGGTTACATAGACAGGTGATTATCAGTCTAGCCTATGTACATAGTTTAGGCCACACTAAATTAATTTCTTGTTTCTCCAGTTTTCTTGCATATTCTGATTGGAATGCCCCGAATTCACGAGGGCTGTTGATTTGACAGTCTCCATGGAGACGGCTCTACCATTGAAATGGGGGACGATGGGTTAGTGATGTTACATGTACATTTGTACACACAATCACACACACATACATATACACACATGCGCACATGTACTCACTTTTCAGGATGAAGCTAAAAACATCATGACGCACACAAGCACCATTTCAGTAAGTATAAAACTCCCAGTCCCACAACTAGCATTGTAAAGCCTAGCTCAACATCTTGGCTAAAACATTGATGGAATGTGGAGAATATCACAACCCAAATTCAATGTTACAGGTGTTAGCTGGATGGAGTTGAAGACAGTACAGTGCTAGCAGTAGCAGGCTGCTCGGTGGTGATGTACGAATTTGGTAGGAGACAAGAACCAAGGAATGAATTCTGCATGGCCTCACCATGGAAAAACATGCTGCAGTTGCCTATTTCACCATACAGCCACCGGGTGCTCCATTACTATCCTTACATACTAATATCACATCATTATGTACACACAACAAAATTCCTACAAAACAATCTACTCAGTTTGATACACATTCAATATACAACTTCACCAACTTTCAAGACAAGCAAAAATTGGTGAGACTCAAGGTCTTAAATCCAGATGAACTTGACTTTCAAGTTGCACTGAAATCAAAAATAGAGACAAAAGATCATGATCTTGAACTGAAAGTCACACAGAGTTTACTGATGTGCTGATTCCAGTTGATTTAGAGTGATGATAATGGCCAGTGATTGTTACAAAGTCATTGGAATGCAGGCTGGTCTCCATTATTGATTCCCGGTCAGCTTAACAAGGCTGACTATGAATGATGGATGCAGGATGGACCCTGGGTCAGCAGAGAACATGACCTTCTGTACAGGACAACCAAGGCTGGGTATCCAGGGGGTCAAATGTCACCGTTTTCAAACAGTGCAGGAGCACGCTTTGTGTGACTCCAAACACCAGAGTGTAAAGCAATCACCGATGTTCTGAGGGGAGTATATAGGGTGTGGGTGGTCAGTGTGCCTGTGCTGAATAAGGACTGCTGTAGATGACCTATGGCCATCTTTCTGTTCATTACAAGATTCATATGAATGAAAAGAAGGGTGTGGTGATATAACTTTTAATGGGCAAAGTTTTTTTTGTTGAAAGCACTTTTTGCAGCATACCAATCTGCTACTTTCTTAACTACCTCTGAATAATGAATGCGTCAGGCTTCACATTAATTTCTCTGTTTTATGAAACAGTTATAACGTTTCGTGGAGTCTACAACTACAGATAATGGGCCAACTGATGTGCTGTGTCGAAATTAGACATTCCCTGGGGACTCTGCAATGAAGTCTTTAAGTAGTCGTAAAATGGGTGTGAATTATGGTAAGGGCTGGTTCACTGTTAACAGCACACTTATCTTAGCACAAGAAACATGCTGCCCACGTAACATGGGACTTCTCCACAGGCGATGGAGCACTAATAAAGCTTCAGTCTTGGAAAGTTAAATCGTTTTCAAAATGGCTTTGGCAATAATGAGGATTTTGCTCTCAGACAGCATTTTTCATTGCAATGGCACAGGACTATGCCTGTCGATAGGATAGCATTAAGCCTGCATTAACTATGATGTGCGTGAAGTGCCTTGGGAGTTTTGTCTTCCCAGGAAGTGATATTCAACTGGAATCAGCATAAGGAGAACAACTAAAGATTGTGGAATACAGGAGCAATTTCAACAGTAAGCTGTTATCAGCTACAGGAAATGATGAATTAAGATGTGCACTCAAAAGATACAGTCCTTGATACCATGTTAATGTAGTAAAACACAATTTTGTTACTAGCAGCATCAGGACAATTCGGTCTTAAGTACAAACCATGCCACATCTCTTGGCAAGCAGACCTGTCTGTATTCATGGCTGGTAGGGTGTATAAATTGAGATATTCACAAAGTGATCTTATACTTGGCATAAACTGGGTGGTTGCTATAGATCTCACATATCTTGTCAGATATTATTCTTGCCAAGATATGTTGCTTTGAGAATTGCATATCAATGCATTAGGTTTGCAAAGATTTTGAAAGTTTAAATCTGAGTCATCCAAACAATGTCATCTGCTTTAAAAAAATTTACTTTTTATCCTTATTCCAACAAATGCTGAAAAGCCATCCATCCCCACCATGGATTCTGACAGGCCCATGCATGATCACACACTGGACAACATAACGTGCTGGGAAATGTTATGTACAAGAGCACACACAAACATACACACACAGAACACCATGAGTACAGAATTCTGATGATTTTCACACATTGAGCATAACTACATAGTATCATTGACATCACCTGACACTCACTGTTCCAATGCTTGAACTATGAGAGACAATATAACACCAATGTCTAGTTGTGAGTATGACTTCTTGCTAATGTTCTATATCCTAAATACAAGTACTTTCAGACCTGACTGTCGAGGACCACACAATGTTACCAGGACACAGGGGTCAAAAGTGACACACGAACATGGGCCCCAGCCACTTCTTCATTCTCGTCATCCTCTTTAAATGTGTTAAAGTTTCTTTTTCTTTCCTTGTTTCTGCAGAATATGACAGGAGGCAGGACATGAATCCAGCAGCTGGTGACGCCATCTTGTTTGCGGTGTGTCAGTAGAGACCCCCTCCCCACTGCACATGGACGAACTCACAGGTATTTCTGATACATCAACTTGTGGGCTGATGAAATGGTACACAGGATCCTTAATCACATTCATGGAAACTAAGATATTGTCTATGTCTACTCGATACCCACAGCTAAGTTGGACAGACTGACTACCTTCTGTATGGGTTGGAGAAAAAGCAGACAGGCAGACCTGGTCTACCAGCTCTGTGTTTTTGATTACTCAATTACACCACTAAGTTACTGTCCTGATGATCCAATGCTGTGATTTTCACAAACCAAAGATGCAGAAATGCTTCAAGATGCCACATCCATCTTTATTTGAAAATCACAGGGTTTCCAGACTTGGAGAAACTTTGTTGTTGTTTTGTGTTACTGATTACAATAATTGATGGATTTTCTGAGACAAGTAAGTTTGCTGGCCCACCATGAGTAGGCACCAACATTTCAGCACCAAGGACAGGCATGCTTTTTTGTCACAAGACATCACAGTTTTAAATTGTAAATTCACATCAATATATTTGGGTTATTTTCATTTTTAAGAAGTTGCTCAAATACAATTTCATTTCAGATGTTGTAAAGGCTATTCACAGGGCAATCATGTGATCAATAACTCAGACAGGACTCCTAGGCAATGCTAGATGTTCATGCTAGCAGACCAGATCCCCTTTTCTCTCAACCCCATCTGTACATTTGGTTTGCTTCAGTTTCCATGCATGGTAAAGAATCTTTAACAATATTCAGTCCAGAGTCTCCAAGCATTTCAGCAGCTCATAAAATGTATCCATGGAACTTTTGTTCACCTCTCACTGGGTAAGTTCATCCCACTGCTGTCATGATCATTATATCAAGGGTCTCTTGTTTTTCATTACGATCATGGATGATAAGTTCTCCTTCCCCTTAAGATAAGCAGCGACTGCCCATGTCAAGGAACCCAAACAAAAGATCCAAAGAACCATCTTGAAAGACAATGACACACATACATGGATGTGTAGACCATTTTTCTCTGCCATTTCCACTATTTATTACTAAACTTCTCTGCTATGCTTGGAAACTTCTCGGAGAACATTTTCCACAGTTCATCCAGAGGCCCTGAAAGAAAGAAAAACAAAGGTTAGGCAATGTTTGACATATGGACATACTGCCCTGACTTACATACAATCTGATAATATTATATAACCATGTATTTTCACCTTATCTTCACCATATAAAGGATCATAATCTAGGAGTAAAGAATAAAATAGATCTTACACCAAATGTAAGAAAGCTTATTGACAAACTGTATTGATAAAGTAACAAAGCATGCAGAAGTAAGTCAAAAGTAAGCATGATTGTGGTGGCAAATGAAACAAAAAGGAAGAAGATCAAGAAAATATTAAGAAGAAAAAAAGCAACAAAACTGTACCTTTGGCAGAGGAATGACTAATGATAACTGGACGTCACAGGAGAGACTGTACATGCTACCGGTGAGCCGGATAAGTGTGCAATTTTGTGCAAGTGTATTCATTTCTAACCTCCAAGCAGATCTTTTGGTAGTTAAGACAATTGGCCAGACTGTATTCAACAGGCCAAGGTAGCCCATATCCATGGTGGCCCTTTGGATAGTGTCTTGGCTACTGAAAGATCTGCTTGGAGATTATTCATTTCACAAAAACAACAAAATGCACACAAGAATGAACAAAAAGTAAAACCTAGTGCAGCAGATAAAGAAAGAAGATTCTCAATGTTTATTGTTCTGGTGTAAAGAAATATGCAGAAGGACCTGTATGCAATCTAACTTTGCTACAAGATGAGATGTGATTCTTAACAAGATGACATAATAATATACAGAAACAACCAAAGTATTATTGGACTGTGAATATTATCTTAGCTCACAAACATTTCTTGTACATCTATGTACTTTCAAATGTTCTAAACTAGTTGATGAAATAGGACTTTTTTAACATGTATATTACAGAAGACTCAATCTCTTGAAGTGAATATACAGATAACATAAAGACACAGAGTGATAACACATAACATTACAACAGAAACACAAGGAGGAGATCCATCTGTGTACTGTGTAAAAATAAGATTTTGTATCTGTTATTGTACAGATATGGATAGCTGTTCAAATCCATCAGACACAAAATATGTTTTAACATTGATAGTTTTGAAACAGTAGACTCTGTCTTCAAGTACACTTCTATATTCATTTTTGTTAAGACTGCTTTAGAGAAATTACATTCACTACTGTAACAGTACATTGTACTAAACATGGTTATCACTTACATTTGATCAATATCTTATAGCTTTATCATTAAATCTCATACCTGTCATATCATGATAGATTCTTAATTTTCTAAAAATGAATTCTGGTAAACATAATCAATTGAAAATTAATACTTAAAAAATCAATCTTCTTCCTTCACCTAGTATATCACATCATTGCATTTATTGCAGAAACTTGCACAATTCTTAGCTTTCGCTAAGAATCGTATGCTTTCGCTTTAGCTTTATTATTCATATTACAATTGCAAGACTACAGAAACTGCAAGTTATCAGAGAACAAAATCATGACAATGATGAAACAAAAATTACAAAAACCCACACCTGTTATCTTTGTTCATTTGTTTACAAAGAAATATTGCACATGAATACTCTTGCACGGTAGAACCTACTAGTATACTTAAAAATATGCACTGATTGATTAACAGCAATTACTGTTCTATCTATGCAATGTTTGCCAGAGGGAATATTTCCTTGGAATTTCCAATTTTCTTTTGTCATTTATTGTAACATACATGTACCTTCCTTTTATCCTATATATTACAAAACAATATTATTGACATTCTGGAGAATTTGCATTAAAAAATTTCCTTTGAATCACCCACCCCATATAACAGCTTCCCAATGCTCATATGATTTTTAAATTGCACAGTAGAATTGTTAATAATTTCTATCTCTTCTGTAAGTTAGTTTATTTTTCCATTCAACAGGGACACAAAGTTTTGCCTTACATTCTTGCAAAAACGAATGCCAAGGACAGCCCCATGGGCCAAAGTCAGTGGAAGTCAACATCTGTCTTAGGAAGTAATTATTCTGCATTTTGTACTTTTCCAGACAATCATAAGTGCCTCAAAGCACAGCTTGCTTTATTTTACATATTTTATGCCTCTATTTACATTGTGTATTCCTACAGTGAACTGATGAGCTAATCCATCTTATGTCTGCACTGCGGGCTGCCAGCAGGCGCCATATTCATTAGACACTGAAGGGGGCAATTTTGGGTTTCCCATTTGATCTACACCTGACAGTCACTTCATTCTGTGGTTCACAGGATGCCAACAGTATAGACAACTTGGTTCTATTTTCCTAAATTATACCAAAGGGTATTGTTGGCACTTTTTCTTTTATACAGTGCAAACAAGATAATTAGCACCCCCAGTTCTCATTTTCCATGCAGAATCATTTCCTAATAGCTATTCACCACAGGCTTGTAATGACATACACACCTGTCTAGAAGTTTAAGTACAAAGTTGTGCTTATCTGCTTTTTACACTTTGCCTCGATGGAATGCTATGAACAATAGCTTGTCTTAAATGATCTTTATCTTGGTTTTGAAATCCTGCAGTTGCGAGTATGATATGACACAGGCGTGGATAAATTTGACAAGGCAGCATGAAACTGTGCTTCTGATAATCTAACTGGAATGTCGGACAAATCAATCTGGATGTACTGTTTGCTGGGAGATTGATTGGATCATTAAATCCACAACTTGCGGTCTTGCAATCTGTCTGCCTTCTTGACTTTGATTGATGCTCAGGATTCCTCTATTCAGTCATTGGAGACCGTAATCAAGTTAGTTCTGAGAAATACTTTCTCCAACATTGATCTCCTATCATTCAAGGTATATTCATATCTTCAGATATACTCTATTTTAGCCAAGTATCCAAACCTATTATAGCTGCCGAGACTCCTCTCCCCAAAGAACAAAAGAGACTCAGTCTGCAGCTATGATAGGTTTGGATACCCAGCTAACTCTATTCAAGAAAAAGCTAAAAGTAAAAGGTGACCCGTCATTAATCTTTCCTCAAAACTGAAGAAATCAAATTAGCAACAAGAGTAACTCATCTCAGAAGTGAACTCGTCTGCATTGTTTGGAAACCCAAGGTAATGTTGATTATATATGATGGGGTAGTTATAAACAAACAATACAAAAAGTACTATTACAGACTATTTGATGCAAGCTGTCATTCAGTCTGGTGAATATTGATTCAAAGCTCCCTTATGGGGTTTGACTTAAACCTAACATACAAATCTCTAAAAGTATTTATGGCTGAAAGGATTTTTGCTGCTGACTAGGGCAACCTTTTGCTTTGATTCCTTCATTAGTCGTGGCACTTAAAAGAAATGTTCCACTGCTTCCTTATGGTTGATAAAGTGGACTTCCCAAACGCAGTTAACTGCTTGTACAATGCTGTGAAGGTCCCATAATTTGCATCTTTCCATCTTGCCCACAACCAAACATTTGCTGTGCACTTGAATGCCAAAGCAGCTTGCAGAGAGGGGAGAGTGATTGGCCTTGTGACAGGTGCAATCAATTCTATGTCCCGGGCAATAATCCAGCTCCAGCTTTTGATTCACTCTGCATATCTCATCCTACAAGTTCAGGCTCCACTCCCACCGGAGCACTTTCTCCTGCTACTGTGGAACTCTATTCAGTTGCCTTCTGTGGGAAAGACCTGATTTTAATGTAATATCCCAGCCTTGACTGGAGGGAACATAGCAGGTTCCTGTGGGAGGATTTCCTACAATGAGAACAGAAATGAAGTTGCCAAGCCCTCAGGACTATCTTCAGTAGTGTACGTGCCTTTGTTAGCCACACGGTGCCATTGGACTAGAAGTGAAATATACATCCCGAGAGAGCTTTGGCTATATTTACCAAAGTAATGGAATGTAACCATCTAAATGAGATCTTGTTCAGGGAAACACAGCATGTAATGTTCTCTAAAGCTGCAGAGACTTCAAACCAATTCCAGACCAATCCCAGCCCATTGAAGGGAAAATCCCATACGACATTTGGAACTGGGCACTAGTTTTACTCTATAAAACCAACTGTGCATTGTTACCTTCTCTATTGATACTTAAAATACAATTGAAATAATTCATATTAAAAATATATATAATAACATAAAGTGAACTCTAGCTAGTAGAAATTCTTGATTTGAGCAAAAGTTAAGCTAAGAGATTATTTTTTAAGAAAATACAATCTTCTTTACAGTTGAAATGTCATGTCTTGTGACGATGTAGAAAATTTGTTGTACCTTGCCAAATTTACTAGAAACCTTTATGTTAGTACAATGATAGACTGGATCTATATTATGTATACAATTCTAGAAGAGGATAGTCTAGTGTTTTTTTACTGCATTCTGATTGCTATTATTTCTATTGGGAGCTATCCTAACAGGGCTTTACCATTGCGAGAGTCTTTCAGTTGGGTATCTTACTAGCACATGGCTGTAAAGCCTACCTTCAGAAAATATGAATGCCTGTTTTTGATAACAACTTCTTGACTTGTGCAAGTGACAATTATTGTAGTATATTTTTGACTTTGATCTCCAACTGTCACAAGAAATTGAAGCAACAGCAGAGTGCAGAGGACCAACCTTCCTCCTCCTCTTCCTCTTCTCCGATCCCTGGGGGAGGTTTCTTCTCCCTCGTTAAACTACGGACCCCATCTTCGTCCTCCTGTTGCTCCTCGCCCTCCTGAGGTTGTTCTTTTTCCTTCTTCTTTAGTCCGTACTGAAATGGCAACAATTAAAAAATTCAACAAGAATTCAGAGATTTCAGACTTCAGGGAAGTATGCAATCCTCAGCTTCCTGAATTCCCCCATGTCAACCTCTGGCTCCAGGCCAGATTCTGCTGTAATTCTGCCTGCCAATCTTTCTCTGACAACCTGTCAACCTACTCTGTCTAAACAAACAGATATGTAACTTTATTGTAAGCCCACAGTTCAGCCACCCAAAACAATATTTCTGTACCCAGAACTAATAACTCACAACATTCTCTCATTTACCCAAAGCCTCATCTTCTGGGTTTGAAGGCATACAGTATAGGATGTGGTATGGACTTTGCACTTCATTGAAAGCAACAGTTACTGTAATCTCCAGTTGTAGATGTATTGGAGTGGCATAAATACTCAGCTACAGTCCATTATAGTTAAGGCAATTCTGAAAATGCTGCCCACCTTTGAAATCCCCATCAACATCAATGCTCTAAAAATGCTAAGAGCCCTTATAAAATATATGTTGTGCCCCCCAGCACTTTTATACCGACCCTTTAATGGCTTAGGTCATCATCAAAGTCTTTGCAATGACCTCCACTTAGCTGTGAAATTTTTTCCCTCCCCGTAGGCTCATCCTGCTGGCCAGAGAGACAGCCCTGAATGACCACAAAGCAAACCTTTATGACAAGGAAAGGCCTAGACTGTTCCTGCCCATCAGCAGGCCCAACCCAGGGTTACAGGATAGAAATGGAAGAGGCTAAGTGAAGGTCACTTTCGAAAGGCAATATGGGTTCACCCCTTTTGGCAAGAAGCAATTATAACACAGGCGTGTGTATATATATAGTGCTGCTGTGTGGGTGAAGTAAGGTTGATGCGATTCAAGGCCTTCCCATGACCTTGATGTTCATAGATTTGGTTAGCCACACTTTTATTTGATTTAGTATGTCTCTTGAGACTACAATGGAAAGTGAAACAAAACTGTTGTGTTGCCTATGATAAGCTGTTCCTAAGCAACTATTTTGTCTGAAATAAATATGGTTATAATGTCTGATGATTTCATCTTCATGTACAGTGATGGATGGTCGAATCCTTACATTGCAGGAATTTGCTATCAAATATAACTGCAAGAAAAGGAAGAGACCCAAATCATCTTTTGTCTGTAACACATGAGACTGAATACCCAATGGTCACACATCCTAAGCTCCAAACAGATATAGGAAGGGATGATTATAACAATTTTCTCCAATAACATTCTGTAGGTTGCCCTATGACCTAACCTTTACTTGGAGACTGACACATACCATTGATCCTAAAATGTTTGCGGTGGTTTCATTTTTGCTATTTTTGCAGCGTCTCCTTACCATGAAATCATGACACTGCAAAATGTGTTTTGTATTCGTATTGCACAACAGAATTGTTTCAACTGTGAACTACAAACACTACAAAAACCCGCTATTCCCTCATACTGCAAAATAAAACCAGTGCAAATTAAAGTAAATGCATTAAATATTTTACTGTACCAAGCTGTGCCAAAATCATGATTGCACCTCTGCCTAAATCATTCTCCTGAAGTGTACCAAGATTGTCCAGGTCTCACCTTGTCCCTGATTGTTGACCTGACCTTCTCCCGTTCCTCTTCCATTTTACGATGTTTCTCCTTCCTGGCCTCCTCCTGTTGCCTCAGGGCCTCGGCCACCTCTGGGTCCTGTCCGTCCTCAGTCAGTTCCTTCTTCTCTCCATCTCCTTCTTCATCTTTTCCTCCTCCTGTTATATTCTGCAGTTCTGTAGGAAAACACAAGGTGTCCCCATGGAATGTCATTTGTAGAAGTCAAACATTAATTACATTGGTGAAAATGATGATCTTGTTTAACCAATGGGTTCTAGCATTAGAGCTTAAATAGCAAACATGAACATTGTTTTCAAGTTATTATTATTGTATTAGCATAAATAGAGTTATAAATAAATAGAGTAATAAATAAATAGAGTAGTAACAAATACTGATGAGGAGACCTCAACAAGCACAAGTATAAATAGAGTGTCTTCACTGTTATTTATGTGTAGATTAGTAGATTAGACTGTCAGAATTAGATATCAGCAATAGTTTAACTTCCATATGTACAAGTTGCCATACGTTGTACTTGTACCTGCCATTGTCATGCATTAAAGTTCTTCATCATCTAATATCAAAAGTCACAACTGTCATTAGGACTCTGTCACACTGATATGTCACTGACACGCCTGTATCTCTTGGCTGTCCTGATCGTGAATTGTTTAGGGAAAGATAAATAGATATCTTCTACTGGTATAACCTAAGAATACCACAATAGAGCAAGATTCATGATCGTATGGTACAGTGTCACAAAGTCTGGTCTGATGATTTAGAGGAGGCACTTGGTCCACAGGAAGGCCACATGATCAATGTTCCCCCTGGGTGCCATTGCAGGCTGACAGACACATGTATCAGTCTTCATGCTTCTGTGTTGCCTGACACCATCCTCCCACGGTTTTCCCACATCCACAAGCCATGTAAAATTGGAGCAGCAATTCTGTCACATCTTACCATCAATCTTCCTCTGAGCCCCACGACAGTCATTTGCAGTCAGCCATTAGACCATATCAACATAATATGTTCTATATATGACTTTCTCAAATGTTCTGATTCCAATGCCCTCACTTCCCATTTACTGAGTGCTTCCATTTATTGGACATAGGAATAAACCAAAACTCCCATACCATTCTGTAGTTTTCAAACAGGCAAACAAGGAGAAACTTCTCTACAAACTCATGGCTCAAATTGGGCTTAGAGGCTGCCTCCATAAGTGTGTCTCCACCCAACCTTAAATTCCTTCCACATCTGTGACCTTGTGAACCCTTTGAAGGAAATTGTTCCTCTCTCTAGTAAACTTTAGATGGTGTGATCTGCAGTTTATTCCGTTGCTGCATGATGCACTCAGCTGATTGGGGGATAAACTTCCCGGCAAAGTTACGGCCAACAAGGACCTGCCGGTTATTAAGCGGTGTGCCAGGAATGCTTTTAGGGCAGATTTTCCGTGCCTTTCCAACCGTTACGGTGTTCATGTGCTGGCCTTTTACCGATTCCATGCTTGGTTGATGGCCATGCTCTGGTGGTGGCATGGCCTGTGTGATAGCCTCCTGCACGTATATATAATGGTTTAGTATAATGCATGGCATTTATGGTTGTAGTATACATCTTACCACCAGATTCTAAATATTTCCTGGAAGGATAAAACTTTAACTGCAAACCCAGTTGCATACCAGCAGAGAATCTAACAGGATGGGACTGAATTTTACATTGCCATCTTTTTTCCATAAAACGTGTGATGCCCATGTTGGAATCTCCAGAAGGGAAATGTTTTTCAATATAGACCAATAGGCAGCCCAGGGAATAACTTGTACGATTTCAGATATTACAGAATAATCCACATGGAATCAACATGAAAGAAGTCATAAAGGATACACAGTTAATTGTTGACATAAATCTGTCTAACAAAACGTCATAGATAGCTTTATGGTATGAATATAACCATATTCATGTTGATATTTCAATTTAACCTAAGCTGACTTGTGTAGAATTCTTACAGAGGCTGGAATCTGACAAATCACCTTAACCTATAAGTTCAAAAGCAATATGTGCACACCTCTAATCACTTCTCTCCAATAACCAACCTGGACCTGACCCTGTTAGACTGCAATATGTTGCTATCAGTGAAGTGCAGTACTAGTATTTTGCCCTCATGATCCAAGATGTAGAAAACAACCCTGAATCTCAGAGGCCATTTTAGTTGCGGTACAAAATTAGTTTGGCATAAGGTCAGAAAACTGCCCCATTGCTGCTACAGCACAGCTAACATCAATTCTCACAGCTAATTCCACCTGGTACCCCAAGACTGCCACATTAAGAAAGATGGTGAATTTAAGGAGATCTACTCATGCAGCATCACCAATACCCAACGTATGCGCACTTCAGATATTCAGGTGCTTGTTCACGACATTCTTGAAAATTCTGATAACACCACTTTTAAAAAAAAAAGTCGGGGTCTTAGCATATCTGGCAGAATTATGCGAGTTGATAGAAAATGAGCCCAAGCTCTGCGATAGGGCGTGGTTTCTCAAAAGTTTGACAACCACATCTTCAGGCATTCAGTTTCATTTGCCAGTGTGGTCATGATACGTAAGTGCTTTGCAGACTGCAAGATTGGCACTTTGCTGAAACTGCCCAGCATTTGCTTGTCATGATTCCAAGAATTGTCCTGTGAGAAAATTACTTAAAGCTCAGGGATAGAATGGGGTTTTCAAATTACGATAATGGCCTCTGCAGGCAATTAGTTCTTTTGTCAGTTTGGACATGAAACTAGTCTAAGATCCAGTGATTTTCAGAATGCAGCACAAACCATGATGCATTTTAGCTTAGTCTGTCATCTGCTGTGCCAAGCACATAGAATGAGGTTTTGAATCATGAGTACGAAACCTATCCAGGCACAAGGAAAGCCACAATTCTGGATAAGGAGGTCTGCAGTAATATCTCACACTGGGTATGTATATGGAAATTCTAAACTGAAAGTTCCACATACACACACTTAGTATCTTGTTAGTGGTCCATAAACTATCTGAACTTAAAATGGTACATTCTAAACTCAGCTGAGCAACTGTGAGCTTTTATGAGTAGCTATGTACAATGTGTCTGAGAACGATGGATCATAAACTTATTAGATAAAACAAGGCCACAAATACTTTCAGTATCTTTGGAGAATGGAAACCATTTGGATGGAAGCAGCAAGGATGTGAAATCACTTCATTGCTATGTTCAATTTTTGGCAAACAATTTAATGTACAGAACTTTTGCACCCATCGCTTGGGTTACTGTCGTATACAGATCCAAGTAATACCTCTGATTGTACTAGAATAGACCCAGGGCACTAAAAGCCTAAAGTATGTGTATAAAGAAAAATTGTCACCATCAGCCACAAATGGATACACAAGGCTTGCAGGTAAAAGGCAATATATCAGGTACTGAAGCAGTGTATTACGTGCGATATTGACAGTCATTTTCTGCTGTAGTGCATTTAACAGTCAACTTACATGTACTTTAGTCATATATATGCAGCTGTGAGGATTAAGGTTTGGTTCCTCTTATTCTTGATGTTCATTGTTCTGATACTTACCCTTTTTTCATTTTTTCATATTCTTATGGTAAGTCCCAGAAATCAGCAATACAGTTCTATGTTATCTGTTGTTACCATACATGTTATGGACAAAATATGCATTTTTTAAATGTAAACATGCTGTTACCAATAGTCAGAAGCCAGAAAAGCAGCTTCAGAAAAACACCTTTGTAATTTGTTGGGACAAAATCTATACCATATTTGGTGGTGAAAATGGCTACAGGGCTCAAGCTGGATGGTAGTCTCTGAACCATTCAGTTGAAACCAATCCTACCTAGTCCCGTTTATAGCTGGGTGGACTTAGGCAATGGTGTATGAAGAGTTTGACCCAGGAACTGCATAGCATATACCCATGAGGATTTGAAGCTTTCTGCTCAGTAACCTAGTGATTCAGTCAGCCACAGTCATCACAAAAATCAAAACAAAACTGTGTACTGAGGAGATGAGGCAAGGATACATGACTTAACCATGGAAAAATTCCCAGTGCAACAATCATTAAGAACCAACATCCAGCCTGCTAACAGCAGCTCATCAGCACCAAGGACAGCAGCTTGCATACAACCATTACAAAGAGTAACGATGGATGGACCATCTCTTGCAATAACAACACATCACTGCCATCAGCACCAAGGACAGGACCATATATCCCCAGAGAGAAAAGAAAGGAGTGTTAACAATGCAATATTTTTTTTTCATCTGAGTATTTCATGAATGTACCACACAATGTGCAGACACTTTGACAGCATCTCTCTTTTTTTGGCATATCTCGCTTCTGCTTGATTCATTAACTGTCTGACATGCACAAACAGACGGCTTTACCTCCAGTCAGGAAGAGTTATTTTTCATCAGTGGCCACCTGACAGGTAACGAGATATGGCAGGAAACTCAACTTCACTAGGACCTCTGGTAGATGTGACGAGCAGCCAAACTGACTAGCTTGCCATTGCCTGGGGTTAGAGTATATCATCCACACTTTGAGGCAAACCTTTTGTGATACAACTTTCAATGATTTTCATGTGGGCAGTGGCATGATTATGTCATTTTGACAGTTACTGAGATGAATAGGCACCCTATTCTGACCTTTACCATTCCATAGACAACTGCAATAGCCAAAGTTGTCAAGATTAATCATGGTCTTTCTCAACTATTGTTTTTTGTTTGGAGATATTGTGTCTGTCATGAGTAGATAACTGCCATGGCCGCCAGCTTTCATGCAAGAAGAAGGGATTGCAGTAAATGAATACACCATTAGGTGCACACAACAGTGACCTAAGATAAATTTCAACACAGTGTGACATTTATACAATGCTAAGCTTTAAATTGAAAGTATAAGATGAAGTTGTTGACAAGACAAATGGGATTGGCATTTAACAAAGGCCAGATATGACACTGAATCAGTCAAGGAAACAGTACCTACTGATTGTTACCAAATACATTTCTTTCTGCTGGAACATGCAAGCCCACAACAACAATAGCTCATGTATCTTTCTATAACATGTTATTCATAGTGTCACCACATAAACTTTAACAAAAGGCCTTGCCAATGGGTAATCTTTTTTTCATATATTTCAGTTGTTCTGCAAGACCCACAAATAGAATAAACATGCAATACTTTAACCTTCTCCTCGCTGCCTAACCCCATAACCAACAACCAGCTACTTTACTGTGCTAAAGGTCAAACTAGTGAAACTAAGTCACAGTCATGTAATAACTAACTTTTAGCAATACCAAAGCTACTTATGGACAAAAATAGCACAGAACTAGTTCTGTAAATCTTTAACAGACATAACAGTTTGTTCAGATGCCAAGAAGTAGAATTTTTTTTTAAAGAGCTGTATTTCCTGCCAGCTACAATTACCAAAGGGCAGAAAGGCCAAGAATACAAGCACGAAGTACCTTAATCTAGCCTCAGATTTGAATTTCAAAGTTCCAGCTTCTTTCGGTACCTTCCTAGATCCTAGATATAGAAAATTGTTTGAAAGGATGAGACCCTCTCTCAGCTTACTAATTCCCTCCCCAGGGTTCTTACAACCAGAATAGGGCAACTCTCTACTGACCTTTCCTACCATTTCTGGATGTAAATAGTCCCTGTAGGATATTTATGGCTCTTTGTTGTTTACAGTGGTGACTGTTGGCCTAATTTCCTCCACCTGAAGTTCTCAAGAGAGATGGGTGCAGCATCCTGAGAATGGTAATCCAGCAGACTTTAATGGATCTCCTCAGAGATGTGATACTAATTTCACCCCACTTCAACTGTTGTTATATCACTACAAGACTTATCCCCTACCCGTAAATTGCAATATTCAAGGGTAACACCGAATCCGCCTGCAGAGTTTGCGATAAGATGGGAAGAATGGCACAGGAAGCTCTGACCTCAATCCTTCCTCCTCGCATCCTCAAGGTGACCTCTGTGCACTATTTCAATGCATTTTTCTTCTGGGATTCTTCGAAGCCAGATGAATGCACTGCCTGGCAATCAGTATACAATATATGTTGCTAACTAGTGAGTGAGTGAGTGAACTATATCAGTGTTACTACCAATATCTGTGATTGTGTTTGTCTTCACTTGGACACGGATGGCAGCTATACATAATTGAGACTTAGTTTTCTGCATTCAGTAATACTGTAAGTTGAGACCTGTTTGACTTTACTGCATTCCAAATCACTTTTTGTATTAAACTAGAGGGTTGAATACTCTTATTGTAACCAGGAAAGAACTTCGCAATCACTGTGGTTGAAGGGCAAGGGGCGTACAGCAGCTGCCATTTATAGCATTTATTCAGGTGACCTCAATATGGAAATAAATGTGGTCATGAGACTGCAAGTGTTGATCTCATCACACCTGGGTAACATTATCCAAATTCCTTTTCAGAGTTGTGGTGCTTCTTAAGGTGGCCGCAAGGTGCCAAGCACTTTTCTATGCAAGATAATGACAACACCAAGTGAAAACTGACTACAGCACCCACCCAAAATACTGCAGAACTATACAAATCTCGGATACGAATTCTGAGAATAGAACAAGATTTTAACCCATGACCTTGACATCCAGACAGGATTGCTAGACATCGGACAAACTCTTACGACTACTTATTTTACTGTCAGCCAGCGGTCATCCTATCTTTTCTATTTATATCCAGCACTAGCATACATGTATCTTCCACTGTACAGCAAACATTGCCTTATAAGTACATACGGCAGCGCTTTCACCACCTTTTAATTGACCTATCAACATCTCCTTTGGCGCCAGTCTATTTTTATCTATGCTCTATTTTGGCTCCATTTTATTTGGTACTTCTTGTGAATAGGATTCTGAAAGAGGCAATCATTCTGCAATTTACAAAACAAAAAAACTAAAGGCCTAAAAGGGCTGGAAAACAAGCAGTCATGTGACTTATTCCTGACAATCGGAGATGCATATTGATAGTCATCTACACATACAGATATGCACTTTCACTAGCAAAATTTCTGCTACAGTATCTAATACATACTGGTAGTAAAAATATATGGCCCTTCAAAGGATGGCTTGTGAAAGCCATTATCTCCTTTTCCCCTGTGTCATAACCAGACATTAAAACAAAAAAAATTTTTATGACCCACCTTCTAACACTTGCATTCCCAAGGCTTCAATGAAAAGCCCCTCTTATATATATTCCAGACTGCGAACAGTATCAGAAGGCTTTACATCAGCTTTCATATCAATCCAAACTCATATTTTTTTCTTGCTATGATCTTGACAGCATTGGCATTGAAACGTCAACAGAATGGAAGATGTGAAACTGTACGTAATAGTCTGCATACAAAACAGATTGAAAGTTTAACTAAGCAGGCTTCTAGCTAGGATTTTATGTTAGTGCAATGGTAATAACGAGGGAGTAAAACAAACAATTGGGGGGATGACGCAGAAGGGGGGTCTTGAACCTTCCAAGGTGTGTAACTTTTTAAATGTAAGGTAAAAAGTCGTAATTCTAAGGGAACCCAAGGGGGGGGGGGGGACATTATTCTTTTTAGACCATATGTAATTATAGGGTTTTTTGTTAGTTTGGAGGGTCATATCAACATTTTTCACATTTGATTTAACATTATCACACAAGTAACTACACTAGCAAAGTACCATTACACTAGTTGAAAATAAGCGTAATGGTCCTCGATTTTAGTGTGGAGGTCGCAAATAATAGCATGATGGCCCGATATGCTAAAATGCACTAGCTAGAAACCTGTACCAGACATCCTACACACATGGGGTATGTTTGAACCAATGCTAACATTAGCTATGAGAGTCCCAGGGCATCAAATTTGCGAATTTCCATCCATTGGTTACACTTTAGGGATTAGCTGTATATATGGTCCTGTCCTTGGTGCTGATTAGTTAATACATGTTAAAAGACTTGGTGTATCAGTGAACAGTAAAGATGTATAATTTCCTTTAGAAATGTGGCACCTGAGTACTCACTACAACTGACTATATTCCTCCAGCTTGGCTTTTGTGTCTTGCATGCAGCATTGATTCAGTAATTTGGTCAATTGGCATGACAAAAATGCATAAATTTGTCAAAGGAGGCTGCCATAACAATTGATGAAGGGTAAAGGAGAAATGTAAGGAGATTGCATTTTCCAATCTATCATTTAGAAATGTTCTGCTCCCCCTTTTGGGATTGGGATTCTTGCCAGAAAGCTAAGGAGCAGCTTAAGTTGATTGCACATGAGATCTAAATTTGTTCAGTTACTTCTACCATTGAGTTATTTCTATAATCAGAAATTGTGGTTGTTTGGTTAGTCTGCTAACAGAATACATGTAAGAAATCTGAAAAAAATTGACCCAAAACTTTCAATGCTTTTTTTCTTGGGTTACTCTTTGCTCTAAAGAATGAGCGACTATGTTTTTCAAAAGACCTAAATTTAACTGAAAAAAAACTTTTCAAAGGATTCTTTAACACAGGAGAGATAAAAAGGCATAAAAATTGAGTGTGCCATGAAAGGCCTAAGGGTCAACCATGCTTAAAGCTTTATCTTGGCCAGACATTCTCTGTCCTAATAACATGAACCTTACCACCTGCCCTTTCACCATCTTGTGCATTTACAGCAATCATCAGCCACCCCAAAAGCCCGTGTACTGAATGTAAAGTTATACTTTCATGCTGAAGCCAATTTGCTCAACTACCCCAGGGTTTGGACTGAGTATAGAAAGGTATGTCAACAACATTAGCTATACAGAAAGCAGAGATACTTGTGAGTAAAAAATCCATTGATTGCTTCTATGGCTGATGGCTACCCCTCTAGTACTACAGCACAATTACTGCCTAATACAGAAAAAAATGAGAACATGAAGCACTGATAGAAACTGTGCAGATGTGAAAGTTGAAGGCTTGGATCCTGCTAGAAGGGAAAAGCTCCCAGCCATAATCTATACCAGAAGCACTGACCCTCATTATTAGTCGTGACACAACTATTGATCTGTGCTGACCCTTCAGAAGTTTTGTGCGATGGCACTAGCATGGAAATTCGTTGGTGGGATTGGTCCGATGAAAGGAGAGGGCTCATTGAGTTTGGCCTCACTGGTAAAAAAAGGTAAAGTGAAAGTGATCTTGAACCAGTTCAGCTAAAATGAACTCAATGAACCCTTGAGCTATTCTCCCACTGGTCATGACAGAGAAGACATGCTGTATGTACAGTACATACACTCAGGTTCATCGTACGGGGAAAATTCCCCTAGCTCTGCTTGTCAAGTACAATGAACAGTGGACCACAGCTTAACGTTCAGTCCTAAAGACTGCAACACATTACATTAGTGTGCATTTTTGATGAGCGACACAGCTGGGATTCAAACTCACAACTTCTTGGTACACAGGAAGAGGCACTAACTACTGGACTACACACACTACCCTGTCACAGCTTAAGCATCATACATTCATCTGATATCAGATATAAACTGAACTAAAATGCAACTTCTAAAATGTAATGATCTTATAATGTTTAAGCTTACCAGCAGTAAGAACCACCACTTCTGATTGGTCAGGACACTGTACTTGGCAGGGTTAATGTTCCACTTTACTACACAACTACTTCTTGCAACTATCCAGAAAAATCTATCTCAATCCATGCTTGGAAAAGAAAGTTCAATGATTGGTATAACTCAATGCAGGAGGTCATTCAATTAACCTTTGCGCCTTAGAACTGCTTGAAGAACGTTCCATTTAGATATAAGATGTAAAGAACACCCTTCCATCTGCCCTATTCATTGACATTTCAAAAACAAACTTGATTCAGCACAAGAAGAAGGCTACAGAAACTGTTGTAACTTTTAATAGCCGTGTTCGAACATCCTCATACATGTTTTTTGGGTTCTTTTATTTTTTGTGGTGCAATAACAGAACCATTAAAAGTAATGGCTTTTTTGGAAGATCCTTAACATTTCCACATCGCCCATGAGAAGCGTAATTGTCACCATCTAAATTCCTGTCAGTCTGCCAGCAGATGTTAACTACCTTCCTTCAGAGCAGGTATTCACAGCAGGGTGACTTTGACGACACAGACCATTGGGAGTACAGAAAATTCATTGCACACACCATGAGGTACTTAGTTGGGAAAATCACCAAGCTCTTAATACATTATGTAATTCAATTTGCATAATGTATCACAAGGGCTTGAATTTCTATGTTGAAAGAGGGAAAATTTGACAATTAAATTTTGAAGTGTTAAGTTTTGGGTATGGCTCATGTTATTTATTATTATTAGTAAAATACTACGGTAAAAATAGTCAAACTTTATTGATACACTTTAATCATGATGGTCAGACCGCCTTGCCCATGCTTTATTTTCAGGTCCTAGCTTTCCCCCTTTTTTTCTGATAGTTTTATAGCTTCAAATCAAACAATTTTATAATTCATAACATAGAGTACATGATTTAAACATGCTAAACTGAAATATTTAGTGATAAGTATGGGTAAGGGTTTATGGATAGAACATTCATACACTTATCAAAAATTTACATTAATAATCAGTACAGACACAGAATACAAAGGTAGATTCCAAAACTTTGACCTTCATGGGTCACAGATATCAGCTGCAGTGCCCAAAACAAGTGTGTTCCACTGAGATCTCATTAAGATTCTCGGCACCGCAGTAAAATTTTCACAATTTTCCCCAATAAAAGGGCTCTATATCAGCATTTACAGTGCTGTCGCCTACAGCACCGGAGAAATGTTCTTGGAAAATTGCACTCTTAGAGTCAAAGGGTTGCCTAATCCTGCTATCTAGTTCTGCAGATGAGCATAATACCATAGTCTGTACTGCTGCTTATCTATCTTTACCACCAGCTGCGGCTGGCGGTCTTATTCCATATCGAAAAGTGCTGAAGATTTTTCCATGTCTGAATACAGCTGGTGCTCAGAAAGTAAGATATAAAATGTGCAGCTTGAGAATAACTTTCAGCATCTCTAGTATTTACAGATCAACATTTGTGTGAACAAAAGATATGGGTTGTACATGACAAGACTTAAGAATCTGTAATCAGGTCAAGTATTTTAACCAGAAGACAACTTAAGAATGCACATGTGATAGTAGATTAAGAGAGTGGATTTAAGTCTTTTGTAATGTTTGAAAAAAATTCTCAGAATTCTAACTGGACAACAAAATACATTTACATCTCTTGAAAACAGACAAACATGAACTATAAAGAAAGGTGCTGACATGAAAAGAGTTTTCCTGTGGACTATCATGTTTTTTTTTGTAATTTCACCTCCCCAGACATGTTGGAAGGCATTGGAGTTCTGTCCTTTCCCAATTTGCCTGTGAAGGTGAGCCCTAAATCCTATATTTGTGGCTTCTACTCAAACAATCTTTAATAGGCTGTTCTACCATGCAGGTCACTGACTTCATAATGGCTGCCTTATCTACAGTTCCCTCATGAGGATATTGCTATAGCCATCTGCAATTCCTGTTTGCCTGTTTATCATGCATCCTTTGCAAGGGAGGTGAAATGTTCTGATTACATTAGGCTTTCCTGTGACCCTTTCTCTCCTGGCTGCACACAGTGGCTTACAAGTTATGGTTCACGTGGAAATGAGCTGTAGTCAACTTGCACAGATCTGGGTCACTGCTAGCAGCCCCCACAATGTACACATAGCAGCCTTCAGCAGATACTTCTAAATCTGTTCAAACAGGCAGAATTTATTTCACTATCTGAGACTCCCAATGTGATGACATGATACATAATCATGTAGGTGGGGTTTGATTGAGATTTTTAATCAACTGTAGATGGGTGACCTTACTTTAAACATTTAAGAACATACACCTGTGACAGGCCCATGAAACATCAAAGCAGTCATTGGAAACATTTGCACAAAATCAATGAATAATTTGAATCTTAGTCCGCCATATTGATTGGACTCATAAATTACTGATGAGTAGGAAACACAACATGAAAATCACAACTTTGGGTAAAAAAAATGTATGTCAATTTGTTCCCTTAAAATCCTACAGCCATCATTCCTGGGGCATCTGAGGACAGCATTAATATCTCACTTCACATCAACACCTCACTCACAGGATTGTTGAGGACAACATCAGTAATGAGGGAGCTTTGATTGCAAAGAAATGACCTCTTCAAATAGTTCCCTTGCCTGCTAATGAAAGAGAGGAGGTTGATGGAAGTGCTTTCAGGTAATCTCAGAAGTTTTCTGAGAACGATGTGTAGCACTACTTTTCGTCATGCAGTCAGTGCAGAAATGATCCTTAACTCCAATTAGCGTTCCACCATCACGTAATCTGTCCCCTTCAAAACTTGCTTCACATCCACACAGGTGCTTCACTCCAATCTATCTACTTGTAATTATTAGACATGTAGAACAAGTACATCGGAGAGTGGTCGGGAAAACCAGTGCCAGAGTGCACAGACAAAGCCAGAGAGAGGAAGGAGCAGAAGTGACTGATACTGAGGGCTTCCATGGTCCCTAGCCCTCAAGCATGAAGATGGGACTAGGTTCAGGTACAGAACAAGTACTACTTAAAACAGGATATACCTTTCAATTGGGTCCTCATGGGAAAACATAAAAGAGCAAGAGATCCTGCAGATATCCTTGGATGTGAATGACCTATAGAGCACTAAAGTCACAAAGTCAGTGAAATAAATTTTGCACTGCACATTACCCATGTAGTACTGAAGCTTAATTTAGGGTTTAATGGAGATGCACATGATTGTATTCATGGCATAGTTTTATCATTAGAAGTACATAAAACTAGTCACATATTCAGTACCAAGGGCAGAACCAGGTCACTCTACTCTCAAGCATGATGACAAAGATTAGTCAGCCCTTCGGCAATTAATATTACCTTTGACTTAAACGTTATCAAGAGGGAAAAACTGTCTAAACGTGCTTTTCTAGAAGCAATGAGGTGATTGGAAACACATCATTGACCCCGAGAGCAGAAATTTGCAGTCAGAGCACATGGAAGACATAGTCTAATGTACTGTTATCATGGTCATGTCAGGGATGTGGTGTGGTCGCATGAAGCAGCAGATGTGGAGCAGATTTGGTTTTCAGCAGGCACGACCTCTGGGGCATCCAAGAGGGGAACAGACAGGATGATCTATGAGGTCATTTCCTGTCCCATCTGACCTTCCCACAGAGATCACGGTATCCAGGATTATTTCTGCAGCATGCCTGTTCCATACCATATACCCTAGTGTCCCAGCAGTGGCATTCTGCCTGCTCCTGCACATCTGCAAGCACCTATGAAAAGCATTTATCTTCTGATTCTTACAGAAAGATTCTGTGAAACATTTAATCAGGTTGAACCCTGTTTAGCTGAATGTTAAACTTTATTTTGCAGATGACAAAAAAGTAAAAAAAGAATGAAGCAAACATAAACAACATAGTACCTGGATATTGGTCTACTGAATTACACTGTCTTCAAACTTGTTTTGTTGCTTTTACAATTCTAATTTTTGTTAATGAGTTGTATTTGTATAGTGACTAATTGAAGACCTTAAAAGTACATTAAAATGCTTTTAGGGTCTCAGATTACCAGATGAAAGTATCCCAATCCCAAACCCAAATGTTAAAAATGTCAGTCTAAAAACCTGCCTGCAAAGTCATGGGCTAATGGAAACATTATACCGGAGCAAAATTGCATGTCATTCCATCGGAAACCCATGGGACTCATCATAAGGTCTATTATCCTGCGGGTACTTTGAGGAGATGGAAATGCCAGGGTCTAATCAGATGTTGGGAAAAATAAACTATTTTCACCACCACAAGAAATCAATCATCGGACTGGAACTGTCCTTGACTCAAGAACGTCCAACCTTTGAGTGGGTAGATATCAATCCAGTGTATGTGTTCACCTTTTAGCAAGACCCGTATAATGGGATGGTACCCAAGGCATAAGATGAGGCTGTCTCAGTACCAACACAATTCATTTAAGGATATTAAATGTAACAGCACAGACTGTTTCTGCAACCTGCTTCATCACTTTTTTGGAGCATTAGCCTGGGGGTAGAGTGTTTGCCTCAGAACTGGGAGGCTGGGGTTCAGCTGGGGCTGGGGTTCAGTCCCCAGCTGAATCAGACTTTTTAAAATGGTACATACTGCTTCCTCTGCTTAGCACTCAGCACAAGGAGAATAGGATGGAAGTTGAGCACACTCCACTACTAGTAGACTAGTCTCCTGCTGTAGTACTTGTACCTATGTGTGGCCTAGGGCTAGAGAAATGGAGATGGGTGCTACCCTATACACCCTATGGGTAGGGAAGGACTTATTTAACTTAAACTACATCACTTACTGTTTTTCATCTTTCAGATGAGGCAAAAACCATGGTCTACCTTTTGAAAATAGAAATAGGAAGGGGCTAATCATTACAGAATATCTACTGACAATATCGCAGGCGGTGGGTGGTCAAACCTAATCCTTCCCAGTTCCCATATTAGTTTTTACAACAGCCCAAATTCTTACACTTAACAATCGCATAACTCGTAAATAAGCTTACTGTAAGACCATCTAAAACAGAAGAATAGCTTACTGTAAGAGCATCTAAAACAGAAGAGAAGTAAATCAGATTTAAAGGTCTGTTTATAAGCAGCAATCAAATCAGCACCATGGACAGTGATGCATGACCAACAAAGTAGTTATTGGCAAACCTGCAGAACTTGCTTATTGTGGTTCTCTTATCTCCTCCTTTCAGAGGAAAACAGATAAAGAATCTACTCTTTCTTTGATACTTTCATGGAAGCTAAGGGCTATGAATGATTCTTGCCGGTGTTAGCTTGAAGTGCAATAAAGTTTGGCTTATCAACCATTTTTCATCTCTGTATAGATTTTCTGACAAACTTTATGTGCACGTTCATGCAGGAATGTGTGGCTTTAAGTGAGAACATGCCAGTCACGTAGTAAGCATAGGAGATTGAGCACTTAACCACAGTTGCCACATGGCACCAAATTTGTATTGGTTACCCAGGAAGTTATAGTGGTGAAGGTCTAAGAGCATTCTTAAGGAGCACTATGTTAATTTGCAATCTCTATTCCTTCCACAGATCATTGGCTTAGGGTAATACCTATAGAGAAGCATAACATGTTTCAAGCAAGGGTAAGGCAAATTGGTGTCAAGATCATCAGGGAAAAACATAAAGATGCTATCGTATAGGATTGTGGGGCATAAAGGTGGCGTAAGAGTGACGCTTTACAGCCTAAGACTTTGATGGACACACTGTCTGAAGCTTATGCAGAACAGCTCTAATGCAACAACATTCATCTAAAAATTGTTTCCATGTATCCTACTGCTTGGTCTGAACATACTTTAAAAACAATGTGTCCCTATGCTGACAAATGAACTCGTCAATTTCCCTTGCTAGCCATGAATTTTTCTGCTTGAAATAATATTTCCTTGACCTTTTGGCATTTGCAGCCCACAAATGGAAATGGGAGCTGTAAGAGCTAAAACAGCTGCTGTCCTTGCAGTACATTAGAACGACTCACATCAACTCTGCTCATTTGTCTTCCAGACACTCATGCATCCACATGACTTAGCAATGCTGACATGCCTCCAGGGCGAGATTAAAGCCAATGCTATTCTTGTATCTTCTACATGTCCAGATTTTCTTTTGACATTTTGCATGACAAGGTGTTGAAGATACATTTTTGATAAGGACATGTTGTTACCTTCCTCAACTTATTAGAAATTTTGAGATCTTCCTCTGATATTTTCACCACCAGTACGATCCTTCCCAGTCCCTAGTAATTGTATCTCTAGTAATCACCACTTCAACAGCAAACACATCCATGTATGTCTAAGATATAGCCCGTATAATCCATCATGCTGTAAGTGCTGAGAGTGAGGACTGAATCATGAAATTATCACGTCACATTATTTCCAAACTAAGCCAGTCATTACCTTCTCGAAAGGACTGTGTTAGAAACAAATATGCAAATCTGTCCTTCACCAAGATCCAATTTCCTCCTGCCAAGTGCTGAAGTTGCAGTAAAAGTCAGTGACATTCACAGGTCTCTGTGGGGCGCCTTCAGTTGGGGAAGCAATGTTTTTCACATTTTAATCATCAATATTAATCAAGGAAATGGCTAGAAAGGAGCCTGATTTATAAAGCAGTGACTAGTTAACTTAAAACTTATTAGTCTCCAATTAGTCTCAGAAAAATTGTGCGAGCCAAGAGGGGATGGATGGCTATGCAACTTCTTCCGGTTGCCTTGTTAAAATGCACTCACAAAACTAAGAAAAAAAGTTCAATATATATTTCATACATGGATGTTAGGCCACATCTTTACAGGGCTACGATTTTTACACAAGACGATTAAGAATATAGTGGGGTACTAAAGCTAGCCTTTAGGGTGCTTCGGTAGAAGAAATATTTCAATGGAGTTTTGTGGAGTCGACATAATTTCCGAGCAAGATAAAATAGATGTCATCTTTGTAAGCCACAAGCAATGAGTCATCAATACTTATAATTACATTAAGCTTAGCTATTTCACAACGAATAGACTGTAACTGCTATTCACGGTGTTCAAGATACAGGGATTACATTGCGACTTCCTCTACAAATGAGATTGCCTGTCACTGGCTTTATCCTGGTTAATCATGAAAACACCATTCTCCCAAGTGATTAATAAAACTCTGTCACTTCAGCGCCGCTCTCTGCAGAGCTAAGCTGCCTGAGGTCAGCACTGCGGAGATAACGGGGGAAAGAAGGCCGTCAGCAGGGAAATTGTCCCATTTGTTCCCACGTCGTCGATATCATGGGTCGTGTTTTCCATTTCAGAGGTCCATATAATCCTCCAAGCATCACCTTTCCATTTTATAGAGCTAATAAGGGATCTATTTAATTCAAGTTATTTCTGCAGCATAATGGAGATATTTTATTACTGTTGGTAGTTCAAAATACTAGAATGTACACTTTCTTTATTTGATACCACTAAATCAAGCCACCGTATAAATGAAGCTCGTACAAAAAATCTGAATAGGCAAATTAGCCATTCTCTGTCCTATGTGTCCTTGAATGTGATTGTTGAACACACATCTTTGTTCAACATGGGACTTTCACAAAGCTTTCCCATATGACAAGTGCAAAGTTTGATAATTGGTTACTTATGATTAAAGACTGTTTTCATGGCTCAGTGCTAGGAGAAGTAAAAATATTAAGGGAACATATAACGTTATACTAATAATTGGAAAGTCAATAGAATTAAAAACATGCAGGAGAATGCTAGAAAGTTGCCACTGGCACCAAGAGTTTTCTTTCACAAAGTTTCCATTCTCTCTGAACCATTAGATGCAGCATGCGCCTCCTTTAATCGGTCTACGTTCTGTTCCAATACCGTGACAAGACTACTGTGTTACAGATTGCCTCTTACTTTCATACCATGCATGTCAAACTACACTTAGACTGCACTAGACAGGAATCACATGCTGGTCTTCCCTGAAGCATAACATCAACTCTGACAACTTAGGTTACGTCTCATCCTTATCATCACCCTCGAGCCAACGATTACTCCCTACTTCGCTGCCAACATGTGATGCACAGATATGCGTGGTCACTGCCGACATTGTGGAGGTTGATGTTAAGAGCAAAGTAAGCACGGTAACGTTAACGATGTCTACTCAAGAAGGATACTAAAATTCTGTGGAGCATTTTAGCAACATTTCTGGCAAGCCACAGGCAGAAGAGGTTCTCTCTCCGCAATATAAAATACATTCTATCAGGAGATGCCACCTCTCAAGTCACATCCCACTCATCCCCAACTCAGACAGATGTCCTAGGGGTCTTTTTGACTCAGAGTAAATGGTGCCAGTTTCTACACTGTAAGCACAGGGAATCCTGGAGGATTGGTGCATTACAGGTGGTTGTGCACTGATACGCAGACTGGAGTTCTAGCGCGACACAGTTCTTGACCACGCCAGTGCCTTTCGTCTTACAAGGGTTTTCCAGTCTGTTCGTCTTTAAGCTCAGTCCTTGGGACACTAGTACTAGATTGCAAGTTTTGGCCCATGAAATGGATCACTGGTCCAAAGTTGTGTCTGGGGTGTGTACTATGAGGCAGCAAATTTTTGAAAGGAGTAGAAAGGCATAACTAAGTACAAGTTTGCCATGTTTTTCTGGCTTTCAAGACAGCAATATTACATTCTAGCAAGTTTCAACTTTCAAAACTGACTGCAAGCAAAAGAGACATGTTTTTAAAATTATATTCACTAACCTTACAGCTATACACATGTATACCACCATCTACAGTGTCCAAAAATTAGCAACTGTTATAAATTTCTGCTTGGATGCTGATTGACAGCTTACTACATTCATGGACTGCACCTCCTTGCAGTGGCATGCCTATCAGGGTTCAGAACTGACCCTAGGTCATCTAACCCCCACTTTGCAATCTAACCACTAGACCCCTGCATGCACTGAGAGTTTTATTTGGCTGGTAGATCCTAGAAAGATGGATGAATAAGGCACAAGATACAAGGACGGAGCAGCAACCTAAGCCAATAACTGTATGTCATTTTGCAAAATCAATTCTGGACATTTCTAATCTTGTATATACTGTGCAAGAAGTCATACCTCCAGGGGACTTTGAAGAAGTAAAGCATGCATGCATCAACTGGCAACAAAGTCAAAGTCAAAAAGTGTGCGAGTCATCATTCTAGTCACAAATGTACACAACTTAGTAGTTCTGCTGCAAAAGTTTGCAACAACATGAAAGAAGAGAGTGTGTAGACTTTTTGGTTGTGTTATCTATATTCAACATCCATAAGAAGCAAGGATGAAAGGCTGAAGAAGCTATACTTCAATCCATTAGAAGTCTTCATTGCAGGTGGCCACCAGCCAACTCTAAGCCAGCTTCATGATTCTGCATTCCAACAGTTGCATGGGATCTTACAGGTTGGCAGGTTATCAGGCTTTTTATCTTCAGTTCTGAGCAACATGGCTCAACCTTTAACTCTGGTTTTACTAGGAGAGTTGAGTTTCGATCTCGTAATGCATGGGAGGTAGGGATTCATCTGACCGATAGGTTCGTTACCTAGAATATGTATGTACGGGGTAGTTTGGATGTTTTATAATGGTTGTGTAAGGCCCCGGTGACATAAATTGTACAATCGTTGTATGATCACAAACTGGGGGCATTTTCATGATTATGTATGATTGTGTCATACAAAATTCAGCTATTGTTACCAAAAAGGCAGTCTTAGATCCATGTCGACAGTTGGTTCTGTCACAGCCTGCTTGAAACTCCTGTGACATCAAAATCATACAATGACCTACAACGAATGTGACCGCACCTTAAGAGCAAAGATGTGAAAAACATCATAGCTGATCTGAATGGGAGATGTCAGCATCAGCACTATGCATTCTTGGGAAGTCTTGCATTTTCACATCTGACAAATGTTTACGTAACCCAGGATGAAAGGAGGAGGTGACTGATATCCCTCAATTAGGGAAAGTAGTCTCGATATGTCTTAGTCTGACTTGAAGGCACAAATTATGGTTGTGTGAAAAACCGCAATTCTGTCAAACCGTTGCTGACGTACAAATGCTTCAAGCAACTAGAAATGCTACTTTAATACAAATCATGCTAACAAAGATGGCAAAATTCATATTCAAGACTCCAGTGTATAACAAAGTTTCAAGCCAACATGATAAGATACACATTTGTAAATAAACTCAAAAACTTTAAAAAGGATTTTGTGACAACATTGTAACAGTTGCAATTTGTATCATGAACACTTCGCTTGCTATTTCCTGCCTTTGACTATGCTCTTAAGACTGTTTCTCTTTAACTTTATAACTTATAACTTTCAAATTAAAGAGAAACATGATAACCTCCATTAACCGTTTAGTTATCCGCCTTCTTACATATATCCGCCACTTTGAAAAGGAGTGTGTTTATGAGAGCTCTCTAGTGCAGCACCCCTCAGGTATGCAAAGTTTAGATATGCAGGAGTGCATTTTACTGGCAGACGTTGCATTGGGGATCTACATGTATTTGGATGCATTCTTTCAGGGTGGCGGATATATGTGACCTTGCGGAATTATGTTAGTAGTCGTTACACTGGTCAAACAACACTGAGCACAACACAACACTGAGCAAAACCTCTGTGAAGCAGGGAGTTGCTTATATTCCACTTTTTCCTTTGTCGTCAAGTGTTTCTCTATTACTGCCTTTCCTGTGATTACATGGGAATAAGCACGGTATTAACCTGTAGATCCCTCATTTCACACCTTGCTGATCAGCAAGTGTTTTGGCACGTTGCCAAAGCAGTGCCCAACTTTGCATCCATTTTGCAGACCAAATTAAAAGCGGTCAAACAATTGGTGAGACAGTACATTCCATCGACCGATTGGTGATTGTATTCCTATGTAACGTCACTGATACATTGCTCTAAATCAAACTTTGTTTAGCAAGTGTAGGGTCATGATAGATGGGGAGATGACATCAAGGACTGGACTGGCAGGTCACTTATAGCAGACTGTACACAGAGAGCTTAGGGACAGGAAAGGATGGAGGAACCTTGAGCTGGAAGTGACCATGGTCCCCAAACCTCATGACAAGGATGGGACAAGGTGCAGGTGAAGACAAGGCTCATGATACATAACTGGAGCTTGGCTGTAGGGATAACTCTAAGGGTAGAATGACAAATAGATGAAGAATTTTTTTTTTTGGCAAACATTATCACAAGATTATTTTGGTTGCAGTCATATATTATCATGTGTTTGTGAGCTGGTACTGAGAATGTCAGTGAGACAGTGCATATTACACAAGGTGTCTTCTTACCTTTCATTTGATCTCCCAACATCTGTTTAGCCAAAAAGGCTGCCATGGTTGCAAGGGATTGTGGGTAGCACCTTCCTCTTCACTCCAACCTCGCCCCCTGCAGCAGAGAGAAGGTCAATAATCGGGTCAATAACTCAGTGGTGTGTGAAAGGTCCAATGGCTTGTTATGGAATATGCCATCATCTTAACGAAATTGCAGCATAATTCATCAAAATGAAAGGCCGCTGTAATCACAGTCGTTGCAAACACGCCACAAAGACAGAAAGACCGACTCCCTCTGGAGTAAGCCTTGCAGTTTAATCAAACATGGAGATTCAGATGGGTGGAAAATTAAACCAGGCAAAAGAGATTGGCCCGTCTTCATTCAAAATTCATATGAAAGCATGCAGCCGAAAGGGTATCATAAATTATTCATTGTAATCACCGGGCACTAATTCTACAACACAGATGTGCACAACGGACTACTATGATGCAGTGGTCCAATTGTTATGAAATTCTCTTACAGGCATTGAAGGCTGTGGGATGTCAAGCAAAGTTTACAGTTACCTGGGGTATTCATTTTACCAATCCCCCCAAACAGCTTGACCCAAAAGACTTTGGAATGACTGGCTAATGCACTACCATCTGTTAATGATATTGATTTGTAATTCGCATGACCAAAAGTATTCATAATCATAAATCAATCCAACGGCTGTGGTTTTGGTTGGGACACTTGCCAGAAGCAATGTAGGATTTGCAAAATGGATCTTAAAGATTTTACATTATGTCGTTAAGGAGTAATTTGGCCCAAGACATATCCTGATGCTCAAGGCTATGAGAGGCTCCAAGTACAGCCACCATATGTAATACCCCTTAAAATGTTTTGATTATAGTTTAATCACATATCAACTAGTTTTCAAATAACCATTGCAGCAACTTTAGCTGAAAGGCCAGAAGATGTCATAAGGTCAGATACTTTCTTTTGGCTCTGGACACAAAAGGTCACAAGGATACAACACGAAAGGCCTATAACCCACAAATGTCCCATATAATAGATGATGATGGTGTTAATTATCTGCTTATTCTATTAAACATACGATTGCATATGCATAGGTATGAGTCTCCAAGGATATACTTGCAAGGAAGTAAAATAATGCAGATGCTATAACAAATGGTAAAACATTGAGTCATTTTGTCGTTAGTTATTGTTCCCTAATATGATTGTTTCAACTTATTAGTATGGCAAGAAAGCTTGAGTCAAATGGATCTTACAATTTAGAATCTGATATAATTTTCAGCATCTACGCAGTACTTATTAAACAATAGCAGTAACACATTTACTGCAAGATGAGCCCTCTACATCTTCCAGATTGTACAGGTATAATCTATCATCCCAATGACAGCAAATTAGCCAGATTTCACATGGGAAATAATACTTTCAATATTAGAATGATACTCTGAGCTATTCCATACTCAGGTTGTAATGTAATTAAGTCATATCACTGTCATGTTCAACATAAGACACAATTTTTATTCATTTTTTGTAACTGAAGATTAAGATGTTGTAGAAAACATAGTGGCACTTTGAGCATGTATCTACCGGTAAAATAAAGCACATGATTGAGCACATCTAAAAGAGATAACATCCTCTTTGGGCTTATTTCTATTCTTCATCTTAACAAAGATGAATTCTAACTTCATACGTCAGCACAATTATTTCTTGTTGTTGAAGAGTCGAAGTGGGGAAAAGTGGGAGTTGGAAGGAGGGAGGAAGAGTCGAAGTTACTGATTATGCTCCCTCATGCTCAATTTTCTAGAAAAACCCCTGTACGGTATGATGAATCTTATGCTCTATGTGGAAGATCCTAATGGGAGGACCCGTGAGACTTACTATTACATGTACAAGAAGGATTCCAAGTAGCCAATTTTTTACACACCTTACTAACTCACAGGAAGTATCAACCTAAGTGACTTTTTCAACTACTCTGTAACCCTTAATAATGAATAATGTATGGCTTTACTTCATGCTTTGATTGAAACAAACAGCACAACTGCAAACAGCCTTGCAGCTTATCTGTATTGTCAGTAACGAGGCAAAGGTACCAGGCTAGGTGACCTCACGAATCGAGCGCTGCGCCACATAAACTGCTTCATGCTGATCCCATCTGCACAGTTGGCGCAGCAACTGATTATGGTATTGATTGGCCATCTGGGGTCTGCGCACCTACAATCAGAGTCGGTCCACTCACTGACTCATCCATTACAAAAGTCAAAACGCCCTGGGTTTCCATCAAAAACTTTCATACTTTCATATCTTTTCAGCTGGCCACTGATGAGAGAATTTTTTCACATGACATGCCTGCACAATTTTGATGTAAAGGGCGTTTTTGAAGACTTCTGCTGCTGTGGCTAATGATCAGACTTATATTGTTTGTTTGTTTGAGCCTTCGTTTATTCGTGAAATACTCAAAGTTGCCTGTTGGACGCTTTTCATTGAGATAATGAGGGAAGAAATCAGGGTTAGACAAAATATAGCAAGATATAAATCAATTCATAGGAAGCCCTGCACTGCCTTGACTTCAGTTGAAGAAAATCTTTTTGGCAACACAAAGTCTTAGAGATATTAAATTTCAATGTGCCATATGCATAGAGTAGAAGCATCTTTTTGGCAATGCACAGAGATATTAAATTTCAATGTGCCATATGATAGAGTAGAAGCATCATTAGGTGTACATGTATCTTGATGCATTTCTAGTAGTAATGGGTAAAAATATACATTACAGTGCCTTGAGTGCTCCTCCAGCGAAACAGGTAATACTATGAACAAAATGTTTTACTGAATACAGTCACATACAATTCTTCTCATATTTGACATAGGCAATTTGAGTACACATACATTGTGTAGCTGATGCAAATATGAAATAACAAACATTACTCCAACCTTCCTGTCTGCCTGGAAGGACAAGCTATTACTTAGTATACTTACTTAGTACTTACTCTTCATAACTAGCAAGACATAAGGCTATAATGACAAGTAAATTTATCCAACTTCTAAATCATATCTTTTCAGGTGTCCTAATTATCTTCCAATGGCATTTACTGAGTAGCACGGTTGGATGCTTGTTTCTTTAGGTAGTGTCAAACTTTATTGATTTTTAACAAATTATGAAGCAGTGTGGCCAGTATAAAGCAGAGCCCAAGGCAAATTGCCAGTCACCTCAATTTGTGAGGAAAGGTCATACAATAGCGGAGGAAAATGTCACTCACTTCTTCTGGTGACTCTGACAAGTTTCAGACAAGGTTACCTGTCAACACTTCATTGATAATATTTTTATGAAATATTAATATTTAAGTTTGTGATGGCACTGTTACGAACAGTATCCAAAGTATTAGCTTTGGATGCTAACATTTAGATCTAACTTTGTGACATTGTAAAAGAAACCAGAAAAGCACATGCTCTCTTTTCCATATTAGGAAAGGACAGAGACTTTAAGGGCACAGTCACATTAGTCGTATGACAGTTGTACAATTGATTGCAAACTGAGGGCATTCTTGGGACTGTCGTGCATGTGTCATACAAAATTCAGCTGTCTTGTTACCTAAATGGTAGTCCTGGTCCAGGATTGTTTTCGGCAGCTGGTTCTATCACAGTCTGCTTGAATTGCTACAATATCAAAATTGTACTACGATAACCTACGACAAATGTGACCGCACCCTAGCCAGGAGGATGCAAGAACTTCGAGACAAAATGTGCATGGGGTGACTGTCCCTCCCAATTGCCCTTTCTGATGGTCCATTGACCTTTAAAACTGTTGTCGTCTATCCAGCATTTCTTATTAGAAACTTACAGATTCATGGATACTCTTCCAAGACAATATGAGACAGGTTTTTGCAATGGGACAAGGATGAATAGGACATAATACTCCATCTTATGGGGCCACAGTACACTTTACATCTGAGTGGCCAATTTGAGCTGGTATTAAGGATGGGACAAGCAAATCAATATGAACCACACAACAAGGACACTTGTCATAGCATTATTTCACAATTAATATGGAGAGCAAAATTCTGCTTAGCTGTATATATGTAAAAGTTAGTCGAATAGTTTTTGTTCCTTTTAAGCCTACGATGGACACTGCTGCCTCAATTGTCTGGTCCAATTTCTGGATGTCGGTCAAGAATTACTCTGGATGTGTTGAAAGCCGCAAAATTGCCTTGCAACCGGGAGTAAAAGCATCACAGATGGGAGAAATTCTCACCCCTTGATTGCCCTTCCGGCTTAGTGTTACCAGGGTGCCAGGCTGAATAATATGTCAGTGACTGCTTTTAGTCTAAACCCTTTCCCTGGTACTTAACTCTGGAACCAATGCAAATTTGGCGCCAAATGGCTATCTCAGCAGGGAGAAGGTTAAAGCCAGTTCTTGGTTGTATTTTTACATTAGGAGTCAGCAGTGTGCAGTACTTTAGGGTCTGCTTATGTACATGTTTGTATGCAATCATCGTACGATGGTGGGGACATTTTTGGGACGTGTACATGTACTGTACTGTCCTGCAAAATTCAGCTGTCTTGTTACAGAAAAGGCTGTTTTTATTTATTATTAGATTCTTGTCAGTGATTGGTTTTGTCACAGCCTGCTAGATGATTTTACGGCATTAAAATCACACAATGACCTACGACAAATGTGACCGTGCCATTATTCACCAAGGTTATGATCCTAAGTATGCATGTTTACTACAGTGTAAGACGGCTACTGATCTACTGAATCGGATCTAATTTTCACATGAAAACTACGGTACTGATCGAATTTTCAACCCACAGAGCACTGCAGCAATGTGGTGAGGAAACTAAAGCTTAGTGGAAAGGCGTTCCACGGGCAGGGTATTCTTGTTCTGTTCGTAAGCGCAGAATTATAGATGATGTGAAATCTTGAACAAAAAAAATTGAAGTATAAAATAAAGAGCATAATACAAAATTTGAAAGACATAGAAATAGTATAATACAGTAGCTGAATTGACAACCAAGTTCGATGGACTATGACGGTTGGTTATATGCCTTTTAACCTTGTTCCTTGCTATGCTGATTGCCTTAAAAATCAATTGTCAAGTCGTCAAATTCTTGCTGCTAAGTTGTAAATATTTGGCAATACTGTCCATCTACAAGCAGGAAGCTAACTTTGAAATATTTTCTTCTTGACATAGCCAACCTTCATACAGCTGACCTCCATTCATTTTCTAAATCAACACATACAAGTCAGCTCACAACCACTGGCAATAAATAGCTTGCAATCTTGATCGTCCTTGAACCCATAGTCGGTGGGCAAGATTTATACACGGTAATCCTAACGAAACCCAAACATGTCCCAAGAGAATAAATAATCCTTTTTGATCATCTGAAATTTATGGTACTGTTTTGCAACAGCAGCTGCCAGAGACAAGGCGTCAGCATGGCTTCAGTTTTGTAAAATACCATAAATGGAAAGTGCAGGTAAGCCGTTATTCTCCAGGTCACAAACCATTTAAAATCCTTTTACATAGGGGAAATCAAGGCAGATATAGGAAACCATGCATCCTCGTTTGTCAAACAATCAAACAAGCCATATTCATCTTTTCCCTTCAAAATCTCTTTCCTGTATGACCCAAATGAGTACGAAAAAAACGAGTGTCTTACTCTCTTGAATTTATTTAATATGCAGTATAATGTTACGCTGGTTTTAGTAGCAAAAGTAGCCAGTCATTTTCTGAATGCAAAACATTAGTCTTACAACATAGAACACTAAAAACACACACACCTACATGAACACCACGGTACCTTCTGACGGAAAAACTCTATTACTCCACTTCCTTCCCCACATACACGTCCACCAGATAGGTGCCACTTGCCAAAGCCGGAATATGCGTGGTCTATACCGCTTCGTTGGCAGGCACACTATTGGGCTCGATCAAAAGCACGTCCTTTTATCAGAGGAATTAATGGTATGATTATCCTGATACACAGGTCACCTGACGGGACATTGCAGAGAATTGTGGGATGAATAGCAATGAGGATGTACTTATTATGCCCCAAGGTCTGCCAGTCCTCCCGGAGGGAACATCATGACTGGAGGAAAAACACCAACTGCTCCATCCATGTCGGATTAGTCCATCTCATCATCAAAAGAGGGGGAGTCATAAATACTACATATATCATGTGACAATGCCACACAATACCTCGTGTTTGTCATAAGACATGTTAATAATTGAGTCATGCAAGAAGGGATGATGCCATGCAAAAAAAGAATGAGTTTACCAATTTGACAATCAGCATTATCCCTTCACCAAAAGAAGGAAGGCAGATGACAGATTTACTGGGGGATAGTTCATTTTTAGTCAAGAGGATGAAAAGCCTGGAGACTGTTTTTTTTTTTCAACCTACTTAATCTAGACATATCTACATACATGGAACCAATGGAAATGACCAGTCTCCAAGATGTATACTTTGAAATTCACATTCTTGAAATCCATGAAATCCAAATTGTACCAGTTAGCATTATTTTGGTTTCCCCTTACCATGGAGGTATACCTCCATGCCCTTACAGAGAAAACAATGGATGAAATTCAGAGCAAACTAATAGTGCACCTCTCCAAATGAAAGTGCTTATTATATAATAAGTAAGGCTATTTCACCTTTTAGATGCAATTTAACTGCTCTAGAGAATTTAGTAATGGAGACATACATGTAGGTTTCGATGTTCCAATGGTACTTTTAATTTACCCCAAGAGGGTATAAGTACTTTCGTTAATACACCTTCTTGAATTAAGATTCTACAGTATTTGTCAGCCCCTACTTGCCTATTGAATATGCAATAATGAAATGTGCCTAATGACCTGTTATAAGCAATAACGGCACAATCAGAGCATACAAATTAATATGCCACATGTTTGAAATTTCTTTCTTTGTTAGCTTGTCAACAGAACCAGAAGTATGACAAAGACTTTCTTGGTCGGCCATAATTTATCAATACATCGCCTCAAAGACTGTTACCATTTAAGTTTCTAAGGTGAGTCAGGACCTTATTAATAAGTAATGCATTTAATTTACTGGAGCATTCTAATCCATCAGGATTGTAAAAGGTTGTACTGGTCCAGGAATAATTTGAAAGTATCATACTGTACTATGTGTACTATCATAATGATACTATGCAGTGAACTAAAACCTGTGAGATGCAATTTTCTTAATTACACAGAATAAGGCCCCAATAAGTAATGTCTCGCTGTAACATTGTAATCCATCAGAACCTAATCTAAAAGCACAAGTGATAGAAAAATAATCTTTTTGGTTGTACTGAATAATTTGAAACTCAAGTGTACTATCATAATGATACTATACCTTTGAAATAAAACCTGTCACATGTAATTTTCCTGATTGCAGAGAATTGGGCCCCAGTTCTGTGATATGACGTCAAGCAAGCAGTTTGATAGAAATCCAATTTGTATGGCATAATAACGTTTCCAGGTAAGGTTGTAGGTCCATTCGAACTTCATTTCCCCTGCTTTGGGTGACACTTTTAAGAAATGGTAATGATATAAAAGTGCTAACTTAGTGGAACTTCAGACAAGTTATATCAATCTGGTGTCATTGTCTGGGATAATGATACTCTCCAAGCAGATGACAGGAGGTCAAGGGTCTTAGAATCTGGCCAGGAGCCAGCAGGAATTAGAGGTTGACATGGGGGAATTCAGGAAGCCGAGTGTGGCCTATTTCCCGGAAGTCTGAAATCTCTGATTTCTTGTTGTGTATGGTTTGTGTACAATAATGAATGACGCAGAGAGGAAAATTCCAGGTCAACTTTTTAGAATGATTTGCCAACTCTTTGTTCCAGCAATCAGCTGCCTTTTCTCCATATCCTTTAACGATGAATATATAAACAGTCTTAGACTAGCATCTACTAAATCACTACTAGTGTAACAGTACTAGTCTTCGTCAGCTTCAATGATATATGAGTTACTGTTGGGCTAAAACTTAGGACTAGAGAATGAATTTAGAAATCCCCATAGACATAGTAATTTCAGCTGCCAAACTTATTGGTCAGGCTTCATGTCAGCAACTATTGGGTTTCAGCTATTTGTGATCACTGTTGAAAACTGATTTATCAACTGATATTATAGTACAATACAGGAACATATGATTACTGGTAACTTATATCATGTTTTTCCCCTGCAAGACATTTGACACTACTGTAGACACATAACTTCATCAAACAAATGATGGAAACTACAGTAACATTTGATATTTGGTCGTTTTAAATGTTTGTACCGTGATTGGGAAAATTTATCAGTTATTTACTTCCAGTCAAGATAGAATATGATAAGGAATCTTCAGTAAGTCATAAAACTGTTATTAACTTCATTTTCAGTATAAATTTAATGGTGTTCTGTCATCAAGACCTGGCATAAAATGGCACAGTGACTGTAGAAAATCACCTCTGCACTAAAGGCTTGATCCATAAAAGCTGAAGTGATAACCAGGACTTGAAATTCCTTGTTGGGAATAAGTGCACAGGTGAAACAAAGGTTGTATTATTTTTTCTGCATGACACTTTGATATCAAGAATATGCTGTATACCAATGTATGATTGCACCTTTACATATGTAACATTAACCCTACACAAATATCTAGTCAAATATTAGGTGCACAGCTCCAATTTTGGGTGTACAAAAGTCCATATCATATGTACCCAGCTTTTCGAGCCCTTGATAGCTTTGTACCGAATCTGCAATCACCACAAACTTTTCACTGACACACACAATACTGTCCATGGTGCTGAAGTATGTGTGCTGCATTTCCAGAAGGTAGAACATGTGATTTATTCTATCTACATGTTTTCATGAGAATTGGAAGAAGAGCACAAGGTGCTTATAGGAATCCTCTGCTCATAAAGTAACAAAATAAGAATAACAACAGAAATTGAACTAATCATTACAAACTTTTAAGGTAACATACAAATGCAGTTGAAATGGAATAACAAATCTAGGTAAATCTACAACATACCATTATTATAAACATGGCTGGCACACTAATATAGATAAACTAATCAATCTTACAGTGTGTGAAATAAAGTTGAAAACAACGTCAAAAATGACAATTTGTGGAGTATGGGGAGGAAGGCCTAGGGAGAGATCATGTGGTATCGTGACAAACCTTTGTGATAAAATCCCGTGTTACAGCACGTCTCCCCGGGTGATGTTATTAATCACACCAGAAAATGACATCATAAACTCATAAGATCATAAACTTCAACTGTTCAATTAATGTGTTCTCTCATGGCAAGAACATATCACTACTCTACACTTTTTTTTACCCTGAGATGAATTTCTTATGTATTCCATGCTTAGATTTTCAAATTCAGTTGATTAAGAAATTTTCAGTAAAATTTATTGAAAATTTCTAAATCAACTGGATTTATAAATATTGTAAAATGATGATATATTTTGCTCAAAATATACTAACAACACAGCTGGAAGTCTAGTATCAATGCGTGTAGGCTATTATTAATCTGGCTCAAGGCCCTATATGCACGACATACTGCCCTACTTAAAGTGTAATATCAGGAATGAAAACCTAGAGTTACCCTGAGGACTAATACATATACACAGCTTTTGGGTCAACCAACCGTTCTGTGCCAATTGATGAAAAATAGGTCACCAGGAAAGTACTGAATAAAGCTGTTGATGACCGCTACGTGACAAAAATGCACCTTGGGAAATTCTGCTGTAGTAAAAGTAATCCCGCCTTTTAGTGAATTATTGACCACATTATTGATCACTGAACAAAGTATGAATAATGCATAGGCATGTGGATGTCACACTCAAATGGTAGGTAAAATTTCTGTTCACATCTCTCTGGTCCTGTCTAATTGCTGATTCATGTAAGGTTAACATGAAAGTATTGATTCTGTGGTCAACAATGTTGCCTATAAAATTCTCATAAACTACTACTTAGTCTATCTAGTATATGGCAAAATGGTGCAATTTCTATAGACATGTCAAAAAGAGCTGTTTTATGACCACCCCAGGATACGAATTGTTCTTTGGTGACTAATTGAGACAGTAAAACAATCATACAAGAAGCCTATGGCACAGTAATGTAAATCTCAGCACACGATTATAATTATACTTCTGTTCTCTCTGCATTACAAAATTAAAGCAAGGTCTTTATTGTACATAATAGTATACACAAATATGGTGCCATGATACCAGAAAACTGATTTTTTTTCTACCGTGAAATGTTGCAGACTACAAAAGGTTAGGATTTTTCAACATATTCAATTTGATGCTTATTATTCACCAGTTCAACTGCATATTCCCAACATTGTAAATTTAGTATTGCAGACAGGGTAACAAACTTTTATTACCTGACTGTTGATCTTTTATCGTTGACGTGATTCTGAGTCAAGTCATTGAGAAAATGCTTTCAAAGGTTAACCTCTTTCAACGACATTGTGTGATCCAAATTAGGTTGCCAGGTGTTAAACAAGCAGTGACATGTTAAATACTACTTAGGCCACTACAGAATGAGAGGAATGAACAATGAAATGTCAAAATGTAAACAAGAGGTTTACACTGTGCACCTTCCTGACAGTGAGCTGATATATATCTTAAAGGGTTTAGCTTCATTTAACATAAAACTGACACAAAATATTTAGAATAGCAGGATTAGATATTTCTTCAATTTTCAAACTGAAGGTGTGTTACAAGAAACTATTTGATTTACTGAGCCAGAATATAACAGTCCTCAAAAATACAAAATGTAGCAGCAATAGTTGTAAATATCACCTGATAATGTGATATAATTTATTGATCGTTTGATGAAATGTGAAAGAAAACAGAAGCTATCTAAGCCCACTAGGACACGTCACTCATTAATGTCTCACCCTGTCATATGGCATCCTTTGCACCATATGTCACTAACATTAACAACAAATATAAGAACATTACAGTGGTGAATGTCATGTCTTATCATATTCTTTTCTGCTGCTAGTTACCCTCTGTAGAATATTCAAAACAGGAAGGGACATCAAAGCAAACTGAATGAAATAATGTAATGTATGTGTGTATTTGATTTATCTGGACCTCTTTGATCTCAAATCTGTAACACTGCCTACTAGCGGATGTGACAGAAATCAGAGAGGAAAGACTCAGAATCAAATCATTGCGGGGGCTTTGAAACACTTCCTGGAGGGTTTCATGTAATTTCCATGGAGACTTGTTGTTGTATTAAATGGTATGATTTCAATGGAATACATCAGACACAATGGGAATAAAGGCTTACTTTGTATGAACCAATTGAACTGCATGCTTTAATCTGCAATCTGTTAGCTTTATTTGCTTCAACACATCTCTTGGTGTTAGATCAAGAACCTCAAAACAACACACAGTTTCCAAGTGTCAGGCTTTTGTTGCCAAGGAAGTGGAATACATTGAGGAAAAAAATGGCAACCTACCAGCACTTTATGTCATGCTGAATATAAGTTTTGAAAAGAAATAAAATCCTTTTTCTTACAAAATGTCAAATTTCAACAAGGTAAAAGCTGTCCAGCATGAAAGAAACACAACAAAATTCTTAACCAAAACAAGCAATTGCCCCTCTGTACAAAGAATTAATAACAGTGAACAAAATTTTGGGTGGGTTGTACATATAGCATACAACACGGTGTATTCCGTATTGCCCGAGGTATCGGCCTGACCGCGATCCGACTCGCGGGAGGGCCGAGACCGAGGTCGATGCGGAATACACCGTGTTGTATGCTATTTATATCATACCCAACCTAGAAAACACGTCTTTCAATGCGAAATGAGTGAAAATTTGGTGTCCCTAAAAAAACTGCAACAACATCAATTCCAACGTCCGAATCCTGTATTCGAATTTTCGAAAGCGGCGCACACGGTTGGGGCGAAACGCGTTCGAATCGTTCTATGGAAGCCCGGTTTATACACCCGGTCGTACAGTAGAATACAACACGGCCGGGAGCACTGTATCGCCGCCCGGGTATGATATAAAAACATTGACAAACTACTACTGTGGCTCCTACTTCTAAACAGAACCTAATTCACACAATCCCATTTCATCCTGTTTTAAAGCTATGGCTTTCACTTAACCACTAAGTTTTGAACTGCACAGGTGAAAAATGTGACACGTTATTTGCCTTCTATTTTATTTGACTTTACTGTAAAGAATGAGTAAGCTTGACTGAGTGAGGGAGTGAGTGTGAGTTAAGACAACATTCATTTCAACACAAAACAGTCCCCAGGTTACATGGCCATAGACCTAGACATAAACATTACCTTCAAGTTGTTATCTGCAGTTATCCGTTACTGTAGCACCCAGCAGCATTTCTTGCCTTCACTGTCTGAGTCCTTGGAGCTTTAACTTCTGATGGCTAATGCCTCTGATCTCTGAACTGTAAAGTAGCTCTGAAAAGCCCACGCTTTGTTACGGGCCTTGGTCTAAAGGCATAACAGTACTGCGCTTGTCACAGGCAATGCTGATTAATGTTCCAAATCAGTCATTTGAACTTGTGACCTTTGCAGTGAAGTGGGAAGTCTACTCCACACCATGTATATCAGTCCTCTGTACTAATGATGTAAACAGGAGTCTTTGTAGGATTGCTGAAAAGAATTTAGCCACACCTCACCACCCAGGAGAGGCAATAGATATTACACGTAAAGATATGTTTACTTCTGACTTGTAATTGAACTGCAGAGTCAATCCCTATGCTGCCCCTAACAAAAAACTTCAACCATCTAGGGTACTACAATAATCTCCTGAGATGAAGTTCAACATACTCCTACCTACTTGTAACTTAAGATGTTCCAAGATCAGAAGAGGTGCTCCTTATGTTTGACACAATTTTTTTTCTATACTGCATTCATATTTGACTATTTCAACCACATTTTGGAGGGAAGGGCTACATATAGTCATCAAGCACATAACCCCTCCTTGTCTTGGGGCAATTAGTACTGAGTTGCACAATCAGCCCTTGACACAAAAATTAATATAATCAATCCTGACCCTGATAGCACGTGATAGACATTTTTGTTATTTTTATCAAATAAAAGTGCTATTTTTTGTCAGAAGCAAAACTTTTGTATTCTTAACAGCTACGAACAACAAAGCCATTCTAGTCACATCCCTATGTGGTATATCAAGATGACTGCCAATGCGTGTCGTCAAGTTTATAACAGAATTCAGCTATGCACTGTTTGAATTATTACTCAGACAAGTCCTTTCCGGGGATGTCTGAGACATGCTGTCCTTCTAGACTCAGTTATCAACAGTTTTAATGGGACTGTGACTGAATGGCAGAGGTATCAATGGTGTGATTGACGAGGTACCTCACGCAATCAGCGCAGCACTGGCAGGTGCATCCTGTGACAGGGAGATAGGCTAAAGTACCATCAATTTCCAAGAGAGAGATAGGCCGCTAAAGTGTCATTTATTTAGTTGTTAACAGCTCATGCTTCTTAGGAATATTATTTTAGCCCTCATGGAAAACATAGTGTTACAATTTTTACAGCCTTCTTTCCATTTTTAGACAGAGATAAGACTGAGATTTAAAAACAGTTTAGTTTGGAATCATAGCATTACCAACAATTTGCCAAAAGTTATCTTCAAGCAGAACTTTCTGCATACAACACGGGAGGTATGGTATGCCAAATAATTTACTCTGCAAGCAAGATCTAGAGTGCAATCATACATATTTGCCCAGATTTTTACAATCTTTCTTGCTAGAAAAAAAAACAAATTCTTAAAAGTAATTCAAAGGATAGAGTGTACACATTTGTACATCTAACACAGCATTAAGCAGCTAGTGGATCGTGAGAGAAGCCCAAAAGATAGAACCCAACACAACCACACTTTCCTTACCTTTTAAACATTACATATTTTGAGAAAACTGCTTGGCTGCTTTGATGGTTAGCTTTTTCCAAGTCCCTTTCTTGGAAGCCATGCAGGTAAATCAATAGAGCTAAGGCCCGATTGCACGGGGCAAAAAAACAATTGTCCTGGGAGATTCGACGCATGTGTGGCGCACCCTGGAGATGCCACACGAAAATTGCGGCGCGGCGGGCCGGTTTATACGCTAAAAAAATCTGTCTTACGACACGCGTGGCGCCGCGCGTCGAATCTCCCAGGACAAATGTTTTTTTTGCCCCGTGTAAATCGGGCCTAAGTCTTCACGCATGAATGATCAATTTAACACCATGGGGCTGGCCTGGTCCTTATGAACTTTGTTGATCCTCGAGACCGGTGTGTATTGAACGTATAACATGGAAGCTGCTCTATCTCGGTTAACAAGATTGGAGTTTAATACTTAAATCTGTCATGGTGTAAGGATCAAATGTCAAGTAGATTTGCATTTACATTGGAAGACCAATAAGGCAGTGTACTAGTATGACCAATCTAATCAGTCCTGACAATTGAATAACCGGAGCTGGGCCAATCAGATCAGTCAGTGACACTTCAAGGGTACAACTTTTGATCCCCACACAAAAACTGGAACATACCAAGGCTATGTAAGTATCTAAACCAAACAGCAAAAACGATATGTAGTTTAAAAGATAATAATTATTGTAACTTGTATGAACACTTCTTTTATTGATGTATGCCTCTGTAAATAAGCCTCATAATTCAACCTTATATTGTTCTACTATGATTTTCAGTGACTGTGGCACCTATTGTCTAAGATAAGATAAAAGACTTCACTTGGGACACATGAGCTTAAGTGGGACATGTGATTCCATTCATGGGTCAGAGGTGCCTGGAAGTCTGTACCCTCCTATGTCAGTGCAGAAAGTGACATTTTTTTTCAACATCAGGCATGCCTGGATGTCATCAATAGACTTACTTGCTGTGGTTTGAATAGGTGTTCTCTAGCTTACAGCCTTTAAGCTAGGAGAACCCCTATCAGACAACGTGGCAAAAAATCTTTATGCTGTGACCTGATCATATGATCAGCAACTGAAGCACCACCACAGCTAAGGCCATTCCTGCCAGTGTCACAGGCTAACAGCATGGCATTGTATCCTGACTAGCTCTGACCAATAGGTTGCAGGGTTAAAATTGATTAAAGTCAAAGAGGAGAGTAGGCACAGCATTAGGTTAACCACATTCTACATGTATAATGGTGTTGAGTGTTAATAGAGGTCTATATTTTTTCAAAAAGCTATCAGAGGCAGGGCAGAAAATATCTATCTTTAATGTCAGAGTCAGAGAACATGTAGTAAATGTTACAGAATCCTGAGAAGGAATCATTAAGCAGGAGGTCATAAGAAGATTAAGATAAAACCGAACACAATCAATTTGCTTTACAATAAGTGTTAAACGTTACATACTGGGAAAACTGCTTTTTGGTTAACTTTCTCCAAGTCTGTCTACTAGTACTTTCTAACAGTCGCTGGCTATTCCTTTGTCAAACCATCTTTCATGAGCTACGATATAGCTGAGCATTTGCAACCCACACTTGTGCACTGGAAATGGAAATACTCCAAGATATCTGTGATGAGATCAGATTCTCATGGAAGATATATCATTCTACATCCTGCGTCATGAGTAACGGGATATCATTTCCAATTATGGAGGGTATCTGACGGCACAACGCCACCTGGATGTGAAGTAAAAAGCCCAGCTCCATCACGTCAAGGGACTGTGAGACAAACTGTCTGGCATGAAGGGAACTTTCTTTTCATCTTCCTGGGTCATTTGCAGAAGTCTTAATGTCTGTCCACCCAAGTAATCAGATGGATGACTGCGCTCAAAAGCTTCCAATGAATCTAGCAAATCTTTTTATTACCAGCTCCTGGTGGCTACGGCTTCAGTAAGTCCATGATAAAACAACCATCAGCTCTTCTAAAGGGAGAAAGTTGGCTAGAAATTGGTATGATTTTTCACACACTCTCTCTCTTTCTCTCTCTAGATCTCTATCTGGTGGGTCCCCATCTGAAATGGGAAGACTGCCAAATGTGGGAAGTGGGCGGACTCAAAGTTGTGTTCACTTCAAAGGATTCATGTTGTATTCATGATGACTCATCTGATTCATACAGAATCAGATTTAGACACACAGGCAACCCCATGGATGCAGCAGGAATAACATCACAGAAAAATTGCTTCCTTTTGGACGGCCCCTATTGTTGGGGGGCTGTCAGTGACTGATGGCACAGTGGTTTTGAAAACTTTTTCTACCTAAAGTTTGGCACCACAGATAGACATATTGAAGAGTCCTGAATTCATGTGATATACAATCATGTACATTCTTGTATCGATACACATGATGGTAAGTCTGGATAAGAGAGATGTAAAGCTAGTGGTAACAGTCTTAGTATTCATGACAACAATGTAATGTCAGCTTTCATGAGTAACATAGCCTAAGACTACCACATTAAAAAATGGTGTTATCGAGGCCTTCTCAAGAATGACTTGAACACCTAGGTATCTGAATAGTGCATTATGACCTCTGGATTACATTGCATTTGTAGATCTCTTTAAATTCACTGATTTTGAAAAATATGGTGGTCTCAGGGTACCCAGGGGAATTATGAGAGTTGACATTACTGCTTAAAAACATTTCAACTTTTAAAAAAATGTATATAAGATCCTGTATGTATAGTTTGTGTTTCTATGTTTGTATTGTTATTTTATATGGGTGAATACCTGAAATAAAGACATTCATTCATACAAAAGAAATGTTAGGAAGTAGATTGAAAATGGTAAACTTGAATTTGACTACAAAGGTGAAGACAAGAAATGTTATATCCATCACACAAAAGTATATCTGTTCTTCTCTGTAAAGGGTGCACACCCCAGTTCTTCCGCGCCCGGGGTCCGTGGAAGTCCGCGGTAAAAAAGTGACGAAAGGGTTTTGAGTGGTCAAGTTTGAGTTCACATTTCTCCTAATCTGCTGTGAAATGATACCAGATATTAATATGGCTGAAAAGTGTAAGAAGTGGTGTTTTGGGGTGAAGTATGATTTTGGCCTGGATCCTCTCTTCTGGGCATTCTTGCGCCCGAGCGTGATCCGCCCATTTGACCCAGATTCTCCACTTGTACGTGGTGTGGGCAGATTTAGGACCCCTCGCACCGTGGATGATTACAAAAATTGCAGTACTAGTCTAGGATTTTCTTTATAATTGAATCAAGTATACTTGAGGTTTGTATCTTTCTGCCAACACCAGTCGTTTCTGCCGGATAATTCTTTTTGTCTTGGTTTATCCTACGCGAAAATTCCCAATTTTGTGCATTAATTTTGGCATGAAAATCATGATTTTTCTGTTAATTTCACAAAAATCAAAGAGTTTGAAGAAACAAAACTCAGTCAGTCTTGTAGCTGAAGGGATATCCTTCTATCCCATATACGGTTATTTGGCTTCCGAATTATTCCCAGTGGAAGAGACGGTCGCTAGACTTGAGGGTGTGCAGACTCGAATGCAAGCCCGAAAAAAACTGGGGTGTGCCCCCTAAAGCAGTTGAAGGCATGGTCCTAATACCAATTTGATGTCTTGCACTCAGAAACATAATTTGATATTCAGCATGAAACATTACCCTCATCCAGGAAAATTGGACTGATGAGTTGTGAGGTATCTTTGCTTGGAACACCCACCCACCCACGCCCACACATGATTATTATTTGTGCTGAATTTCATTTGACTAACAGATCTCTCTCTCTATCCAGAAAAGCTTGTTAATGACAGAATAGTCTACATCACTTAAAGGAGCACTAAAGTTATTAGGAGGGTGCTTTTTTCCAATAGATAATAATTCTAGCAAGTAAAAATTGCATACTACTTCAGGGTATACAATACTAGTAAAGTACCCACTAGCAATGCAGGCAAAAAAGGCATCAGCACTCTTGAAAACTCTCCACATGCCCTCTAAACAATGCACAACTTAAGGACTTACATAATGTGTAATACTATGCAGGTTGTGGACATGATCATGGAATTATGAATTATGAACATGAGGTCATGTTCAACTAGTTCATGTGGCACAGAACTGACATGAAGTCTGACAATTTTTTATCATTGAATAATCTTGAAAAAAGCGTATAAAATCATGTTGCAATGAATGTAAATTCATATTGCATCGTGTCTATCATGAATCTAATTCATATGCTATGAATATGAAGCCTCTGTTATATTATTCTACTAAGTCTCATTTGGTATTCAAATAGAAAAAGAAGATTTCAATTGTTCAATATTCTATTACCAGATCAATGGCTTGCTACTAACAGCAATAATTTCTAAAAAGACCTACTAGTACCTCCGGTATCTAGAATATCTGGCACAAGAAAATGATACCTAACATTTGGCTGCAGTGGCAATGGCAAAGTTATATGGAATTTTTGTGAGACATGCAGCTTGAGTGATAGGTACCATACATGCATGTCTTGGTTACCTGGAACACTAGGAGTAATGTTAAAACAAACAAAAATATTTGCAAGTAAGCCCAATATGAGAGGTATGCTACCAGACAAAAATATTTGCAAGTAAGCCCAATGTGAGGTAATGCTACTTTTTTCGAAGCACATTCTGGATCAATTGGGTGCAGTAGAGAAATCTGGCTCGCTGTCACAGAACGCTGTAATCTATGTCCTGTGTCACTTTATCCCACTAGAAATCAATATGTAATAAGTCTTCCACGCCAGACATCAAACTTATTTCACCATTGCAGTATTCTGTTATCTGTTGGGCATCTTATGCACTTTACAGAATGTAGCTGCAGATTTCGATTGTAGCATTCCTGCAGGGGCTTGATAGAGATTTTTTAAAGTACAAAATCTTTTAATCAGAAACTGTTACCAAAAACCAGCCATTACGACAATGGAAATCGGTTGCAAGGGGTGGTACGCGCATAGTAATTAGGGGAGTTGGCATGAAGGGTCTGCTGTGGCCCACAAGCTGAGGGGCTTTTGATCAATGCCAGCCGGTCAATACCAGTTTTGCAGCCACTGAGCACAGAAGGCTAATCATCGCCATTTCTTTCTCCAATAGAAGGTGTCAATCAATTTTTTGTGGGTGTGGTCTGAAAGAGCAATTATGTTGGTGAAGATGGTATCTGCAAGATCCATTGCACAGATGGACATTACAGCATTGTTCCGCTCAGACATAAAGCACCATTACAATTCCTCATTACACTTTAATGTGTTGAAAACACCCATTCAGTAAAGATTGTAACCCATCCGTGTCAGACAAGCCCAAGATGGGTTGTATACAGCTTGACTTGAAAATATAAGGGTCACTTCCTATCTGTAAGTGCTCTGATGCAGTCTTTATGTTTCCTGGCACTTAAAACGAGACACTAGCTCTACATCAAAATGTATTAGGTATTGATTTCCCAGTGCGCATCCATACTGCTATCTTTACAGCCATGTCTTCAGAAAGAATACAGCAATAAACAACTGCCTAGGTTTTGAATTTGCAGTAGGGAATACCTGACCCTAGGTGGGCAATATCGTAAGGTTCTTATCATTAAAAGAACTTTCAGCTAGAAGTTAAAGAGTACCAGTAACACAAAGATTGCTCCAGTGATTGGTGAAATCTGGCCTGCCAAGCCTAAGGCTCGCCAGATTAAGCTACCAGCCTTATCAAACATTGGCTATCTCCTTACCTTCCTTGGTAACAAAAGGAAGATTCCTGTTTTCAGTAGCTTCCTCCTGCCTCAAGTCACCACCCAGTACCCACTAGATAAAGTTATCGAACAAGGAGCGGAACATCCTGAAGGGTCTTGCTGGCTGATCACACAGCACGTCCACACTGGTACTGCCCCACCACCAGTTCCACTGAGCTGGTCCTACCTGGCCGGCAGGATCAATAAAGAACAATCGATACTTCCTATAGTTCTTCTCACAAAGCAATTAAAACCTCTGGGACCGCGCATAATATTGTTAGATGCTGCATCTTCAGTCAGTCTGACAGTTGCTACGTTATTACGTGATTTATGTGGGTGTTGTTGGCACTGAAATTTCACCAGATAAAAGCCAGTATTCTCAGGGGAACTTTATTTTGTCTGCATTGTAGACTACAGGTATTGTGCTTCTTTGCTATAGAACTAGGAAAGCCATTCTGTTCAAATGCCGACTGGATGACTGAACAAATCTTTTGTGGAAGATGTCTCATTGGACATGTTCGGGAAAAAAACAGGGATGACGTTAGTAGCTGAATAACAATATCACAACCTGCCTTGCAAACCCGTCACAATTATACCACAGACAAAGCCTGCTGGTGCTTACTACATTATTAAATACAGACTTCATTAGTAATTCAAGCCAAGGATTCGATACCATGGACACACAACACACTAAATTGATTCCTTGTTTCCAGGGAAAAAGGGCTGGAGAGACTTTCCCCAGCAAGTGAGGGTATTATATTTTCAATTGCTGAGTATGTACCTACTCTGTCTAGACTTCATACAAATGTCGGAAAAGTGCACGAGAGAGAAAACTTGTTATTTCTAGTCTTTCCATTCTTTTAAAAAAGTGTCTAACATTGTTAGAAATATTATCATACCATAAATTAGTGTCTTGAAAATCAAGATATAATCACAGACAGAATTATTTGCATGCATAGCAAAATAGAGTTGAATAAAGTTGGTAATCTATTTTGTATTGCGTAATGTTTTGCCTGGATGTCTAACCTTCATCGACATAAGATGTTATCTTGTCAGCAGTGAGTGGCTGAGGGCTTCCACCAGGGAAGTCACCTGAGCTAGTCATACATCACCAATACTCCAGGGACACATTTGTGAAGAAAACATCATAAATAGTGTGGAAATAACTCTGAACATGAGTCTCCACTGTGCAAAATTTAAGATTTCTAGTTTGATACTTAACGTTTAAGCACAATGAAATAAAAAAAGAGGGACAGCATTAATTTAATTTCGTGGTAAACTGATCATTTATCACACAATGCAAGTAATGCTACCCTTGCCCCCCCCCCATGGAAATACCAACAACCCCATTACCACTACAGAAATCTACTGTATATGGTTCACTAAACTCAACAGGATTATCAAAAGACTTGCAGTGTGGAGTCATTACAGTGTTAAGTCAAAAGCATTATCGACTCATCACCCAGTACATGTTCTTATTTCCACTTCAATCTCACAAAAGTCTGCGGGTCAATTTCATAGGTTTAGGACTCAACATTAGTCAACGCTATCCGACTTTGAACCCTAGCAATTGCAGGCTTGGCTGTGTTTTTCCTCACTGGTCCCAATTGCCTCTTCCATCTCAGTAGATGCTGCCTTAATAGGATGTATCATGTGCCCCATCAACTAGGAGTAGATTAGTATTGATTAAACTGGCTGGATGTGACCTGCATACAGCTGCGTGAGATAGAATCAGTGTTTCATAAACACATTTCAAAGGTGCCACCAGTACAGTTTCTTTGTTGTTACAGTAAAAAGGTTTGTGTAAACACCATTTAGTGAACAATCATGAGTAAAACCCTTAAGGTATTCATAGTATGTCTTTTGTTTAGGTCTATTGGTGAGGAAGACACGTTCTAAAACATTCATGCTATTCGAGATGCATGAACATTTTGTCATATGCCAATATCTCTGTAATTATTGTAATAAGAGTTACTTATTACCCTTGGAGCCTTCTTGGCTCCAGGCAGATGGGCAGGGCACCAAATATGAAGCGACACCACAAAGGGAGACTGATTTCCCTGATGTACAGTAAGTTGTTATAGACACGCCTGGAGCACTAACAGTACCATAGCTAGCACCACAGTCAAGTACAACAATCATCTCAACCAGACCATGGTCAAGCAGTCACTTGTGCCTGTTCCGACACAGTTCACAGTGAAATTAAATTTAACGGGATCAATGGATCAGAAAATATTGTATGAAGCTACCGTTATCTCAAGAGGGTTAGATACACAATGTCAAGCACAAGAAGCAGGGGTTTGGGGGTTTTCAGACTTCCGGGAAATATGCAATCCTCAGCTTAATGAATTCCCTCATGTTGACCATGTCTAATTCTTGCTGGCTCCCGGGCAAATTCTGACACCTTTCTGACTCCTGTCATTCTACCTGTCAATCTTTCCTCTCCCACGTGCTGTCAACATACTCTGTCCGGACAGACATATACACAAACTTACAGCTCAGCCACCCAAAATGATACCTCCATACCCAAATTTGAAAAGTAGAAACATCAATACAACATGAAAAACAACAATGGACAAGTTGAATTAACAGCCTTACATAATTCTCTTCAAATGTCAGAACATGTACTGTTAAGAATAGAGTTTGGTACCTCAATTGAATTTTACTTGAGACAAATTTAGAATTCCGCATTAATTTTCCAAACACCTTTTAGAAAAATACTGTACTAACAGTGAACCTGGCAGTCTTCTGCTTGCAAATACAAAAGAAACATCCAGGTGCTGGCTATAGATAAAATGCTGCCAATGAAGTTAAGGTTATCGTTAGTAAGGTAAGGTAGCTGTGAAAACATGTGATAAAAATAAAGGATCACTAATGTCCTGCACGCTGCGTGAAAGGTAATCACCCATGCTTCAGCACCAAGGACAAGGCAAGGACAGGTCTTCCAAAGATTTCCACACCATGGACAAGGTAATGACAGTTCTTGAAGGGTTTTAGTACCATGAGCATGACTGTGACATTTCATAAAGTTTCCACATACATATTCATGCCAGGACAGTTCTAACATCAATTTCAGCACCATGGACAGCAATGCTGGGATGTTCTGATAACTTGTAATATTGCAGCTGATAGAAAAAAAAGTATTTCAGGACCTGAAAGGAATGGTCATTGTTATAGCGACATAAGAAGGCCCTTTAAAGCAGCAATCTGGTGTTCAGCACCATGGACAAACACAGTATTAGTGTGGCTAAGATAAAACTATTTTTTACTCAGCTTGTATTACTAAAAGCAAGGTATAACAGCAAGGCATTATACTATGCTTCTTTGCTACCAAAAAAGTCATGCTTGGTGGTAGTCATGACGATATCCTCAAAAAATTTATGACAGTTGGAATTCTTTGATCACAAGTCGTGTAGATGTGCCGGTTTCTGGTTTAATCCATCACCTTGTACCTGCATCAACCTTTCAGAGAGTATGTTGGGCTTCAAGTTATTTTTATGCTTCACCATTCCACAAAGATTTGCGACTGATCTCACACATCTGCCTCAGTCACGTTTGCACAGTTCACTCATCCTTCTCTTCCATTAAATGATTTCCACCTGGGTCTCCTAAACTCATTCCAGCGTCTAATGCATAGCACCTCTCCTGACAGCTGTTATTAAGAAAGTATGCTTGCATTGAAAAAGTCGCACTTTGATATTTTAAGTGACATCATTCATGCTGTTTAATGTTTGCAGGTATGACATAACCTTGGCCACAGTTACCATCCTGCACCTGAGGGAAATATGACACCACACTAACAGCTGACATTTTCCCATTTTTCTATCTCATCTTATTTTTGGGGAGTTAGATCAGCACACGGCCTTGAAATCGTCCCAAATCGATTGTAGCCATAAATAATGTACGGCATGTCATGCCTACCGTTACTGTGGGTTTCCTTTAAATCTACTTTCTTTTGCATCTTTCATGACAACAGTAGAAACTAAATTGTGGGGATTTCAAAAGTAAGACTCAGATGTCAAGTTCTAGCAAGGAAATGGAGACCCCTTGTGTGGCTTAACTGACATTAGTAGGTAGGGAAAGGGAAATTTCCCCTCAAAGAGGTGCTGGGCCCCCAGGCTACACCGTGATTAATAGAAATTACTGCGTGAAGTCAGGCAGGAACACTGCCTTCATCAATTTTGCAGTACAGCTTGCACAGCTGTAAATAAATAGCCTAATGGAAGGGGAAAAGGGCAAGTAGGGGGCTGATAACATGTGATCATTCAAACACAGTTCCTTAGAAAGTTACAATATCTGTAATTCACAACAAATATAGAAAGGGGCATGACTATCTTACATTAGGTCTTACCATGGCAAATTTATAATTAACTAGTAAACTCTGTGCACAAACACACAGACATAAACATTAAAAAAAACCAGAAATGTCTAAGCGCCTGGTCTCATCATCATAATGGTCGCAAACTGATGGCATTCTCAGGACAGTCTTGCATGTGTCGTGCAAAGTTCAGCTGTCTTGTTACAGAAAAGGTTGCCTTTGACTCTTGTTAGTGGTTGACTCTGTCATAGCCTGTTTGACATCAAATCGTACAATGTCCTATGATGAATGTGACAATGCCTTTACTTAGCAACTTTCTTTAAAAAGGCACCACAAAGTAAGCTCTTGACAAATACTATATATTATAATAACTGTATAACTGTATATCAATTTTCTAACTAGAAAGTTCAGTGACCTGATAAGCTTTGACTTGGCAAATGGCTGTGGATATTTACTTACAACTAGGATATGGCAACACAAAATATAACACAAGCATTACTTAACAATGTACTAAAATTTGCTCATTGTAGCACTTTTACACACTGATTGTGATACATGTATGTAGAATATGTTGCTTGGAAGTACCACATGAATGCCCTCTTGCAGATAAATGTGATACTGCAGATCAATATACACCATTGAGAGTCTTGTATATGACATATTATATGAAAAATCAGTCATACTCCAAAGATGAAAGTATTGCTATACACAAGAAAAATTAATCATTAGGTTTTTCATCATTTGCGATAAATCTATATCATTTACGATCATTCTATGTTAAACAAATTACCAGGGAACAAGTGACATCATTAACAGAAACATTCAGAAATTACTACAATTATCTATCACATTGTAATTCTATGCATAGTAATTCTCTGTAAGAAATAGTAATGGAAGCTCATTTCCATGAACTTTGCCTGTACACAGATATTAAGTTTATTTGTCAATTTTGCCAGAAATATACTTCTCTGGGCTGTGATCTACCTTTCAGGTAACCTCGATTATATCTAAAACCATGTGCACAAGAACACAATGAACTTCATACAGAAACAAGAACTAAACATAGTCAAGTGACATCGAAGACAATAGAGCTACCCTCCCTGCCAAGGGCCCCTCAGTGTGACCCCATCCCATGTCCAGATCCAATTATCCACACTATATACGCTACATTTTTCAGAGGCTCAGCATGTATTGCTTGATGCAATATTTCAATGCTATATCTTGGTTGGGGCGTGTAATAGCTCCCAAGACCAAATCGATCAAAGGAATCCTTACTTTAGAGTGTTGTACAATGGATGAAATTATGGCCATTTTCCTCCTCAACATGACTAGTAACAAGCAGACCTTTTTGATAGATTGGTGTCATGAAAGAATGAAGGATGAGCAGAGGATATTTATTTTTCCTGTTCACTGAATTACAAAATTTGGTTTCCTACTTTCAAACGTATGTGTGTATCGTAAAGTCTCAGCATATCCCTGAGACATTTCGTATTATCTTCCATTTTCATTATATATCATATATAATATACAAATGTTAAGCTGCAAGCAGTTTGACCCATTTTCCCCCAAAGCACTGCACACTTCCTCCAAGGCAGGGCCCTCCCATTACCCAATACCTCGACATGGTATATTGATTGATCGTAGAAACATGAAATTTCCGAAGACAGATCCGTATCTTGGATGACTACCTCTCCAAGGGTGCCTGAGGCGGGGGTCCTAGTGGGGATTGCAGTATGCATGGGATCTGGGGGCTAACGTCGTGGTATATGGTACCAGAAAAATTGTGCATTACCTGTAGTCTGGCCTCAAACCTTCAGCAGGCTTTAGCCAAGATATCTGTGAGTAAAGCTCATGAGGTGGACTTTCAATCGAAATCTGGCATTAACTCAGTCATAACCCACTTACTTTGACCTTTCCACAGAAATCCTAGACGAAATAATCTTTTACGGCTAAATCTCCAAGTCAGATAGGTGGGATATAAGTATATGGGGCAACCATGATAAAAGATCAGTGTCGTCCGTCACAAAGTCATCTCCTAGCAACCAGGCTAATGTGCCATGACATACCCCCAGGACTGAAACTATCCTCTTATTGCTGCAACCCAGATATATTTGTCATGGAGACTATGGCAGAACTAACACAGAATGTTTTTTTACCACTTAATAGTGTATAGAGGTATGTTTTCAGTGTGCCTGTTTATGTCTTTGGTTGTGCTTTCATAGTTATTTCCACATACTAAGCACATTGGTGACACTGACAGGAAGTTAGGTCAAAGGTCCCAGAAAAGAATGTCTTGTTTCCTGTCATCAATTTCCTGCTATATGCATATCTCTTGCCTTATGGGAGCCAGTGTGAAAATGCATACTAGGCAGAATCAGGGAGAAATCACTAACCAAGAAATCAAAAATATTTCATGGAGGTATGAGATCTTTGTTTACTCTGTTGTGGTAGAATCTTTCCAGGTAACGTTACAGCTCACTGACCAGCATAACATGTGCAACATACAATTACATGTTCTACATGTATACATGCAAGACAAATTAACTAATCGGTTTAGAGTGGCGCCAAACTGTTATTTCCATACAGACATCTCCAAACCCTATTAGGGCTTTTGCCTGTGCTATCCTAGGCTGAAACTAATGAGGTTAACTTCTCAAAAAATGGTACATGTCCTAGACTTTGTAGAAGCTGTAAGAGGATAGTAGCATTTGAAGTTACAAAAAAGGGCTTACAGTACCATCTGTTTAATGTGTGCTTCAAATCTGATTCCAGTTAGAGGAAAAGCAAGCTAATAAGTAGATTCCTTCCCCAAACTACTTGTCTCTATACACATACAGATTCTACATCCTACATGTGGATATTCTATACACATTTCAGCCCAATTGAAAACTCCTGTCCTTGAAAGTCCTGGACTGATTTCTCCCCATCACAGTTCAATATTTTACCATCACTTTCTTCCAAGCTTTCAGTGCTGTACAACTGTACAGTCATTTAGGTGAAAAGGCTACAAGCACTATTAAGTTAAGTAAACATTTCTCATAGCCTTGAAGCCTGGCTGAAAATTAAGACACATTCTATATACATTGTATATCATATGGCTAGTAAGTAAGATTTTGAGTAATATGTATTGCTGCTTCTGGAATAATGATTGGATTAAATGATCTACATGCACAACCACAGCTGAGACCAACTTCTTGACAACCAAATGATGCCAGACTGTCATAAAACATAATCATATATCTGGCTGCTTGATACAATGTGTATCTTTCAGCACTGTTTTGTAACATCAAAGACTGCCCTGCTGAATCCTGCTGTCATCAATACATATTTAGGAAAACAGAAATATCATACAACTAGTTTCAACTTTTGTATAGCGTTAGACCACTTTGAAGTTTCCATCCAGGGCTGTTACAAAATCTTCAATAAACTTGACCTTAAAGTTGAAATGTTCAAGAAGAGCAGACAAGTCACCTGCCCCAGGTTGCCACACATGGTTGTAAAGTTAGGTAATATGCAGGTGAAGGTTGCGTAACGTGCCCTTTAGGTTACTGTGAGTCAGACTGTTGAGCCACATACCAATGGGCTATCTGAACTGTGCAACTCAGTGTTACAAAGTCTGTGCCAGTCTCCAATGCTATATGTTTTATTCAAATGCTCTGATTGAATCACAGCGCTTTCCTATACATTAGACCTGACATGCAGGGCCTCATATTGACAGCCCGTCTGGCCCATGCAGCTAAGTGGCATGTACGCTGTATCAGTCTTCAATATTAGGCCATGTTTTATTCAAAAGTTCTGATTCGATCATTGTCCCCTTCTGCACTGGAAAGTGAAGAGCTTTCACCTTGGATATGTCAGTGATATTTGGAAAGAAGCTTACGATACTATTAGGTTTCTGACAGATTTAAAGGATTTTTTGCGTGGACAGAATCAACAATTGTGCAGCTTTTGTATTTTCAAAAAATCTATCACACATCTAGAATGATTACACCATAAGATCTAAACTTTAAAAAAATTTCTATATATGGAAGTATTATTTTGGTTGGGTTTGTGGGTTTGTGTGTATGTTTGTCCAGACAGAGTAGGTTGACAGCACATAGGGGGGAGATTGACAGCCAGAATGACAAGAGGTCAATAGATCAGACTTAGGAAATGGGGTGAACGTGATGAAAGTCTTAGAATCTGTCTGGGAGCCAGCAGTAATTAGAGGTTGGCATGGGGGAATTTGGAAGCCGAGGATTGTAATAGGGACCCCCAACCCTACACGGTTTCTGCCCTAGTCATAATTAAAGTACATCATATAATCTCTTTGGTTGTTCCAATAAATTCATGAAAACCTAAAATACTGGTAAATAACTTAATAATGGACTGTTTTCCTTTACTAAAATACTGGTAAATAACTTAATAATGGACTGTTTTCCTTTACTAAAATACTGGTAAATAACTTAATAATGGACTGTTTTCCTTTACTAAAATACTGGTAAATAACTTAATAATGGACTGTTTTCCTTTACTGAAACATATACTGTGTAAAATATTATAAAATCAGCCTTACCAACTTGAAGACTGATTGAATTTAACTACCATCTCAGAAAAGTTGAAGCCTCAGGCTCACAGTAGCTGACCACTACCTCCTATTTTTCATGGGAAAGTTGAAGCAAGGAGACAGAAAAAGATGTTCATACAGTAGGATGTACATGTACGAAAAGCTCTCTGGGGGTTTTGGAGGCTCTGCATGATTTCCCCAGTGTGGGTACAAGTGAATTACAATTGGTATGAGATGGCAGCTGTTAGTCTAGTGACTGCACAAAAATTCAAGGATTTCACAGATAGACATTCTCCTTGAGATATGCAAAACTACAGACCATATTTTACAAATAAGGCCACACCAATTTTATTTGTTGCTTCTCGGATTTTTCCTGAAAAAATATGAAGCGACAGGGCGAAAAAAAATAAAAATAAAAACAGGCCTGGGCATCCTCTTACAGCCCCGAATGCTAGAATAGGTGCCATGAAGTCAACACAAAAGACTGGGTTAAAATTTAAACAACGAATTTTGAACTTTTAATCAAACCACTGCATTGGTAGATGTAACAACTGTAAGAACTAGGAAGAAAAGGACTTTCTTCAACTGTTGGAGGCAAAATATGAGCATTTTTTTGTTGATTCAGAACCAGAATTTTTTTTTTTTTGCAAATTAGAAAAAAATGAAGAGGCGAATCCGAGAAGCAAGAAAATAAATTGGTGTGGCCTAATAGCAATTTCTTCCCCAAATTGAACAATTTTGAAGCAGGACCTCCTCTGCAAACGTGTGTCTCTTGCAAGTTTGAATTGTAAAAAGACCACCTATGCATGGTTGTCATTTCACAATGTCACATTGTATTTGAATCTTTAACTGAAGCCTCATCAATTGATGTGTACTATGTCATCTGTCGCCATTAATTGGTTCCAGTCTGTAATTGCTGCATAGGCTGGAGCCAAAGTTGCTTTGCTAATCAATTCAAGTACATTTTACTACCCAATTCTACTTGTATGATTTGTGTCCAATTTCTTGTATCATATCCTACTTGCCTTAAAATAAAAATGTTAATCCCCTTTCAGTCTCCACAGAAATTGAAAGCCTAACATCTTGTGCTACATATACACTGGATTAATTGCCAACCTTGGATTCAAGATAAACTTCAGCTGATGTCATATTCTGGGGGCTTTGTATTTGATAGGACTTGATACCAATATTAATGAGACTGAGATGAAATCCCTGACTGCAAAATCCATTTAATGTGTCTTTTTCTGCCTCACATCTTGTACGTGACAGTGACTGAACCCACACATTCTGTCAGGGTTAACCTCAAAGCGGAGTTACATAATAGGGGCAGGACAGTTTGAAAAAGGCTTCATTCCAAAGTTTCCTTTTCATATCTTACTTTTAATGTCGTCCCATTTTCACCTGCCCTAAAACACCCTCAATAGCAAGAAACTCACAGCTATTAGCAGAGGCTGTTAAGTTTTTGCATGCATGCCAAGAGCCAGTGGCATGAACAATCATTCTTATAATAGTTACTGGATTTCCCAAGTCTAGTAATATTGGATAACCCTGATATCATTGCAGCACGCATACTGAATTATATATCCTAATTGCAGTCGGTATGACTAAATACCTCAACCGACCTCAACCGGCCTCAACCGACCTCAACCGACCGCTTCCTGGTCTAATATGGAGTGTACATCTGTTAAGAACCCTTTTTTTACGCTACGGATGCATTGCCTAATAGTATGCAATTATAAATAGGAAAATCAATGTTTTAACCAGCTTTTTACGGCATGCCGTGTGCCCGTGGAACAGGGTCCGCCATCTTGTTTGTTTACATCAAGCCGCCAGACATATCATGCCGTAAGTTTCAAGTCAAAACAAGGAGGTCCTTTTCAACCTCCTTGGTCAAAATAAGGAAAGTAAAAAAGCTTGTGCAGCACGGAAACTCAGCAGATATAGAGGGAAACCTCTTTAAACATCATGTTTCCGGTGGTGGATTTAGCACTCAATACTTGAGGGTGGATACTAGTGAAGTTTGCGGGGTGTATCACTCCCTAAAAGACGATAACCTAATGCTTAAACATTTGCAACTCCACTAATGATATATTAGAAGCTATAACTTGAAAAAACTCGCAAATACTTAGGAGTTACTTTGTGACTTTTATTTGTAATCGTATAGACAATGTATCCAGAGCGTTAAAACAGGTTCATAAGCCATGTACACTGCATATCAGGCCCGGTTGAGGTCAGTTGAGGTCGGTTGAGGTCGGTTGAGGTATTTAGGCAGACCCCTATACAGTAGACAAATAATTTGAAAGGAAGTTACTTAAAATTTAAAGTACTTGCACAAAATTTAAAGAACTTGCACATTATCTTAGTTCCATTATTGCAAATTGATCTACATGTTACAGGACAAGCTATGCCAACTTTTAAAGTTCAAGTTGCCTGTTTGAATGCATGGCAACCCTGCAGGCATGTGTAAAGGGCATAACTGCTGGGTAATACCACATGACAAAATGCTTTTTGCAGAGCAGCCCATTACAATTCCCGGAATGGTCCTGGGTGGCTGTACCATTATGCCACGCTTAACGGTCAAAGGCAAAGTACAGGCAAGGTCACCGGTAAAAACACTTTATTACAGATATATTTAGAAGGAAAAAGACATCCAGCATGATTATGAAGTCCACTTTAGTTCTCCATCATCAATTTATCTTTTTCTGAAATTCAATTCATAAGTAAGTTGTTAAATGTTAAATCTAAAATGTGAGGTAAATAATACAGAGTGAACACAGGTGACTCCTTGGAGATTAATATGTAATAATGTATAATCACAGATAATCATTGTATGATCAAACATAAGACCATCTCTGCTATCCATAATTATGCATGAGACTTCATAATCACTATTTATAATAATAGATAACATTTGCGAGTATAGCAACATAACACAATTATATCTTTTGTATATTGAGGGATTTGGGGCGCAACCACTTAGGGAATGGAAACCACATTCAAGCTGTAAAACATTGCTTTACCACCAACAGTTATTAATAAGTTTTCTTTTTTGTTGCATAATTGGCTCCTTTATATGGCAACACTGGGAAAAGATACCAAGGAACACAATAAGATTAAGAATGCTTCCAACAGATAAGTTCCTTCTGTCTTGCACAAAGTCGGGACAATTGCAGAGACCACCGGAGTGCTCACTGTAATACAATCAATTATGTCTGGCATACTCAGTTTTCCTCAACAGAAAGATAGCACTGATATAACATAAAACTGCACTTTTGCAGCCTTCCGGTAGGTCATGACCTTCGCAGCGTGCGGGCATTGGAAAGGCAGAAGCTATTAGTTTAAGCTGACTGCATCATGCATCATATTGCTCCCAATAGGCAGCAAACAGCATGCTGTTAGTGTGCATATGTACTGTCATGCAATGTGCAAGGCTATATATAGGGTTAGCTCTAGGGATGTGTACCGGTACGCAGTACCGATACTGTACCTAAAAAATTGATTAGGTACAGGTCCAAAATACCTAATCCCTCAGTATCGGGTACTGTACCTGTATAGAGTCATACTAATTTTATGCTTATTTGTGGCTTAAAATAGGGAAATAGCTGGTCCCCCATGGATCCCACAGACAGGACAGTGTGTTTGTGTTACAGACTGACAAGAAAAGATCTGTTGTATGTTAGATATGCTCCCTCTAGCTGTCTCTTTGGTCAGCTTTGGGTAGCAAGAGGCCATACTTAGGGTAGGAGATGAAAACTAAAACATCTCAGTTTTGCCCATGTTTTGTCTGAGAATTCTCCATAAACAAAAACTTACCTTAACTGTCGAGTTTATTAAATTAATGTTTATCTCATTATTGAAGAAGTTCAGAAGAACACGTTAATTTGCCAAATTGTTCAGGTACAGGTTCAGGTCCGGACCTGTACCTAAACCCGTGTACGAGGGTTGTTCAAAAAGTTCTCGGCCTCTCCCACAAAACGTCATGGCAGAAAGATTATTCTTACATTATTTTTCAACACAGTCCCCTCTAACTTCAATGCACTTGGTCCAGTGATGTTCCAGCTTTGCTAACCCTGGTGGGGAAAGGTTGCATCTGGGGCCCTTAAATAGGCCTCAACCGCATAGATGACGCCATCATCACCATCAAAACGTTGACCACGTAAGTGGGTCTTTAGTTTAGGAAACAGGTAGAAGTCCAACGGTACTAGGTCAGGTGAATAGGAAGTGTGAGATAAGACTTCAAAGCCACATTCGTTTGCTGCTGCAACTGACACCTGTGCTGTGTGGACAGGTGCATTGTCAGCACGCCAGATCGGAGCTTTCCTCTCTTTTTCTCTTTGATTCTTGCGCTCAATTGTCGCAATTCTGATGCATAGTACTCCCCATTGGTGGTTTGACCCCTTTGCAGGTAGTCAATCATGATTACTCCCTCACTGTCCCAGAACACAGAGGCCGAAACCTTGTCAACGGGTGACACTCGCTTGAACTTCTTGGGAGACTGAGAACCGGTCTGCATCTATTGTTTGCTCTTCTGTTTTGATTTAGGGTGAAAGTGGTGAACCCATGTCTCATCTTGGGTGACAATTCTTCTGAGGAAATCGCCTTGATTAGACTGAATTCGTTCCTTGAAATGTCCAACCTGTTTAAAATCTGATGTGAAGACAACATTCTATGCACCCACATTGCAGGCACCTTGCTCATCCCAAAGATGTCCGACAAAACATTGTGAACTGAGCCAAAACTCAGCCCAAAGACTCTGCTACTTGTCGAACAGACTCACGTCTGTCATTCACTACCATGCGATGGATATGGCCTCAACTTGATTGTCCGTGATGGCTGATTTTGGCATCCTGGCCTTTGTTCATCTTTCGTGCTCTCCTTGCCGCCTTTGACATTGACAACCCACTTCTTTAGCATTGAATAAGAAGGGGAGTCATCAACAATTACCTTGACCATATCTTCATGGATTTCCTTGGGAGACATCCCTTTTTATCGATATACTTAATCAGAGCACGAGCTTCTGTTGCGGCCATTTTGTAATTTTGCCCGCACCTGCTGATTTTCACGGAGCGTCACGTGCTAATTAATGAATATCAAAATTTGTATTTTTGTGGGCAGTGACCTAAGACGTCATAGTATACAGCTATACCCCAGAATGGGAGTTTCACCTCTTTTTTCCAGGTGAGGCCGAGAACTTTTTGAACAACCCTCGTACCTGTACACGTACCTGTACCTAAAATAGCTCTAGTTGGCTCATGTCACAATTCACCACAAGGTCTGACTTTCAAACATTGACCTTATTACATCCTTAGAATAGGTTCTCATCAAAAAGATCTTAAAACATTAAACCTTAAAATGAAGCATTTTTTTACATATCAACTTATCATGGCAGCTAATCATGCACATTAGAAAAATCTTATTAAGTTTTTCTTCCTTTTTTGGAGGTAGGTAGGTATGTGGTCAACTAGCGGGGTTATACTGCTCCGTCGGGATTATACGTATACCACCCCTTACAGGATGACAATTACCCTTTCATTGGCTGATACAAGAAGGGGTCGCCAGGTCTCCGTCAGGGTGATGATGTAAATCACCATGTGGCTAATACAAGACGGCGGGTTCGCCAGGCTTTCATCAGGGTGCTTTGTAGTAAATTACATGTACCAACTTCCATATAGTAGTATTTGGACCATCGCTCACCCCTACTCTTTTTCCAAAGGTGTGGTGGATTTTTTAACGTGGGTGGGGTGTGGCTCTCCCCAAATACAGGACCTCCATTTAACAACCTATCCAAGGGATGTACGTCCCTAACCAAAGTTAGGGACTCATTTTCACCTACGTAAAGTGAAGAAAGTCGTGTAAAGTGCATTTCCCAAGGGCACAACATCGATCGGGGCATGCTGGTGGATTTGAACCCAGGACATATATGGGTTCTCACAGGGCCAAACACCCAATCATTATGCCACATGATCCCAGAAGAAAGGAAAGGAATTCAAAGAACATTACCAATGACTTGGTCAAATGCTAATATGTTTTACAGTCGTTGTGTCATTTCATAAATGTAGGTTAATGGAAGTAATTAGCTCTGGGATTGACATGTTTGGCTGCTTGGATCTGTTGTATCCATTTATGGCAAACCTTACATGCCATTGTATGTGACAAAAGTGCCTTTAGCTGAACACTAATGCTCAGGTGGGAAACACTTTGCAGTTAAGTTCTCCCATAATCATGCTCCTTCCCCTGGTAATTGATCTTGAAAGAAGCCATAAAAGAAGAGCATAATGTATTACTGTAACAGTAAACCTACCATGCCTGGAAAATTTTGCAGGGAGACACCTTGATTCAATCTGGCTTGATATGGACCAAAAAGCCCTTAATGCAATTTTCATGATTACTTAGAAGCATGGAATACATACAGCTACGAAAACCCCAAATGAACCTCTTGTTTATAAGTTTTGTACCATTTCTAGGCACATAAATTAATTAAGTATCACAGCATGACAAAAACTATATTTCATTATAACATTACTTAGACCATGACTCACAGTGCTTTCATGAATGAAAATTTACATAGGGCCTTCTAAGGTAGTGTAAATTCATCTGCTTTGATAACGGCTTTATTTTGCAGTACGGGGGGAAAAGGAGATTTTCGCAGTGTTTTAAATTCACGATTGAAATAATCTGTACTAATACTGGCCTTTAAGTTAGAAACACATATTCGCGGTGTCAAGAATTCACAGTGGAGAGGTCAAAGCGAAAACTGTAAAATAAAACCATCACCAAAGTTTCAAGATTTACAGTGCCATACAGTAAGTAATGACTCCTTTGCAGACACTTCTGTGCATTGGCTGCCCCACTGTGTCAACCATTTGAGTCTTGAAAAAAGTAAAGCTATTTTCAAAAGATCAATACCAAACAAATGATGTCTATTATACAGTCCAATTCAACCCTGTATGCTGTTCTTTGATAACAGGTCTCTACCTGTGACTTTGTTTGATACTAACATAATAACTTATCAGCAATTAAATGAATCTTACCGGCCTTTCAAGTTTTGTACACCGAGGTATAATAGCACTCCAGCCCTTTGTGGTGTCAGACTGCTAATGTACTAATTCAGGTATCAGGCAGATTACAAGAATAAATGGTTTCTTTTCTTCCCATCAGCATAGCTCAGTCGATAGGTACCGAGTTATCGGCTTAGTCTGTCAAATATTTGCTCATGATCTTTACTCACAGCGAAGTTAGTTCACATGCTTAACAGCCAGTGGGGTGGTCTAGGTAGAAAATTGCACCAATTTCTCAGTCGTGTACACACAACAAGAAGGGATAAGATTATGTGATGTACCTTGCCCTAAGTAGCATTATCTAGAATCTAAAAATGATTTGTCAACCAGCCCATATTTTTCCCAGGTAATTTACTATTATGCCCATCTTGCAATTGGTGGTTATAAGTTACCACGCAGTAAAAACTCTCAACATTTAAAGGATAGCTTAGTAAAACATGTCTATCAAAAGGGTTGAAAGAAACACATACTGGCTTTCAAAGCTGCTTGATGGTCAGTAATGCGGATGGGCAGAAAAGGCACATTGACTGAAGCACACCACGACCATTACTGACATCATTAGGTTCAACACACAGTAGCCACTGCCATGGCAACATGAAACACATACACACCACTTGCTGATGGAAACATGACTACTTCCAAATTAATATGTGTAACTTCAAGCTCAATGTGGACTTTGACTTTGTTACCATAACAAATGTTGCTTAGGCGCAAAACACCATTTGATGATACGGTCAATGGCTGTGTTTATTGGTCAGTTAGAAGATCATTTTCAGATTTTTTCCTGCCATGTACAAACAAGGACATTAATAAACTTAGCGTATTTCTTGTGCAAGCTACTCGATATATCTCTGAATACTTAATCAAAATGTTGACAAAGGACATTTCTAGTACTGCATTGAAGCTACATTGAAGGCTACAAAGCATGCAAAGTAAATTTTAAGCAGGTGCACACTTCAGGTTCATGCCCAGATGACTTTTTCTAGAGCAGTTTTACTTCTATGTCAAACATGGCAAACATCTGGCATGATGTAACAAAATCTGGCTGTTATTCTATGGATAAAAAAGTAACAAAAGACATATACTTACAGGCTAATGGTCTATTGTGTAGGTCTAAGCATCTATCAACAATATAACAATGCAACTTTTAAAAGATGTAATATGCATACTTCAGATTATACTGTCTCCGGGCTTCAAAAATTACCTTTATTGAAACATTGCAAGGAAAGATCAACAGCATGCATTCAGAGGCATCAGAGGGATTTTTTAGTTTTGCAAGCCAAGCATGAAGTCTTATATAAAGTCAGAAGATATTCAATTCATATCAGTCATGTCTATGTCTATAATTGCATGAAGAAATTGGCAAAACCTTTTACCAGCAGGAAGAAGAATGGACCTTGACATTATACAAGCCAATTTGGTCGTCAAAATGTTGCCAAACCTGGCTCTTAAGCCAATCAGCCGTGAATTGACATATTTGAGATATGGCATGTGTGTACTTAAAAAGGCATTTGACTTTTAAGCAGTACAAGCTGTACAACTATGAACTATAAAGATGTCAGACTGTGCAAGGAGGTGAGATGAAACTATCAGTTAAGGTGGTTTTGACATTTTCTTTAAGGAAAGCAATAATTTACTTTCACAGCAATAAATATGTAATTTGCTTCATATAAAAATCTATAACTGTACAATCCAATTTTAGACTGTAGACTGTAAATTCTGCTATTTTTAGCAGAATTACAATTGAAAAATGCATCAGCAGGGACGACTTTCATAGTTTGTTTTCCTAACAAATCGCATTAAGCCACAAGTCTTACAACCTAAATCCTGCGCCACTTTGTCATAGGCCTCTCCAAATCCCGTAACACCACCTCAGTCACACCTGTTCAGAACACACGCCTGCTCTTCCCTCCAGGCAGAGCCTGAAGAACTATCAGAAAATCTGCACATCCCTCAAACTTAAGGTTTATGCAGACTCAGTGAACCTTCGGTGAACAGCTGCCCGAGTTACGTGTGCACAAGGCATTATCACAAGCACGCTTGGTGGGTGCAGTTTACTTAAGGCTACAAGGGTTTGCTTATGAGAGGGGTCTGTAAATACCATAGGTCAGAGTGTTCACACTTGACAAGACAGCGGAACTTCAACATTAAGTGCAAGGGTGCCATGGTGTCTTAGACTGGCATTTCCATGGATAAAACAAGTCTTCAAATGCCATACATACCAGGTGTTCGTATCTATACCAACTGTTGAGATCATAGTAGAGGCACCTGTATGCATAATTTGCACCTGAATCCCAGTACTGTACAAGCAGAAGGTTTGTATCCTTAAGTGCCATACATGTACATTAGGAGTTGTAAACCCAGTCACATGACAGTATACATACAGTATTATGTATACATGCTCGTAAGTCAACAATACAGCTTCATTCACTTACCTACCAGAAGGTGCAGTTTAGAACAAAAATGCCTCTGCAACCCCAAACTAACAGTAACACTCCAGCCACGCACTTACTTTGCTACTACCATGAAGGTAAAGAAGGGGGTTTAGAGAGTCTCAAACCTTGAAAAAAATTAGAAAACTTAAAACTCTGGTTTGGAAGTTGTCTGACAAAATCCTTCATATCATAACAGCAAAGTTGGAACCTTAACACTATAATTCAAAAGATTTCATTGAATTTCATTTCTCATAACATGAGGTTGTCCCAGATCCCCTTTAATGTCCTCTGTTAAAGTTGTCACCTGCAGATACAACCCAGGTTCTTGTCCACTAGAAATTCTTTAGATTCACCAAGCCACTGCACTAGGTATTTTGTGCTCTGTACATTGTATCTTGGATTACTATAGCTAGTAACATCATATCTCTGTCTTGGTAAGTCACTGATGAATCTCTGCTGCATACATACTTGACTAAACAAGGTAAACAACCAAGCAAGCAAAATTTGTACAAAGTATATTTTACCAAATTGGAATTTTCTTTACTATTTCCTACCAAGAATAATAATGTGAAAAACTGATTTTGCTGGGAAGTGTCCCATTCTGTAATTGTTTTCCACCCCAGTTATTTTAAGAGACATGATAAGATGTCTCTAGGGCCACTTATATTGCTTATCATACTGAGTGCATTGCTAAGCTTTTGGGCTTTACCCTATTTTACAGGACATTTCCACTTTGCCTACACTAAACACTAAGTGACAGTACAAAATTCTTTTGGGTAGATTGCTGCTCAGTCTGGCTTAACCGGTTCTGACTAAACAAAATAACATCAGTCTCGTCCAATAGAAAAGGCAAAATTTCAGTAACACAATTCAGGGATTAAAACAGATTGCACATGCTCTGAATATATTCACTAGTATATGCATAAAAAGTAAATCTGTAAGTGAAAATATTAAAAGATAGTGCTAAAGAAATAGGAAAAAAGGCACACTTGTGAGTTTTCTACCTTTGTACACCTCCACTTAATCATGAATGCCAATAAAATGCACCTTTATCTATGATCCTTGATGCTAAATAGTCCTGCTTTGGTTTGGCAGCACTGACAATTGGCAAATATCAATAGAAATGACAGCCTAGAAATAAAGGAAACCTTGCAACAGCTGCATGGTAAGGCATTCTTCATTTGTGGTACCTGGGTCAAAGGTCTCATTACCTCAAGCTCATGTTACGTTACAACTCATGTATTACAAATCTACCTCCTGAAGATCCATCTCTTCTTAGCATAAACAACCACAAGTTCAGTAAATGATAGTAAATCTGTGAACAGGCCATGGCAGACAAATATTTCAAATTCTAAAGTAGAATTAGATAAGCTTGTAATCAGTCAGATAATCCAGGAATCCTTTTCTGAAATTATAATTGGATCTGGTTGAGCCTCATCTTCCATTGCCCCATTACCCAATTTTGTTATCAAATTTAACTAACATGGATCTACCAAACGTGGAGAAGGACTTGCCTGTTGTGTCTGTGCTCCAGGTATGACGCACAGGCACAACACCCCACCCGGTGGACACGGCTGGCCTAATGTGCGTTAAAAGACAAGGCACAGCAGAAACATAAAGGTGCTATGGTGTTATCCAAGTTGCAAGAAGGACTTAACAAAATGTGGCCAAATCACAAGGTGACACCTGCACACAAGTCCTCTGGGTGTCGTTTTACTCTACACTTTCAATCATCGAGCATCAAGAGACCAGGAACACTTATCTTCATGCCACAGCTTTTACAGCTAGCATCAGTGTCCCTTAGCTTATTGTAAAAATTATTTTATCACTTACCCCACTGGCAATGATGAATGAGTAGATTTCGGTCTGGGAGGACTGAACTACAGATCCTAAAGTTACCAGCGATTGGTTATCACAAAAGTACATCTGCTGATGCTGCCCTACATGCCGGGACTGGCATCAAGGGCAGTAAGTAAGTACAACCGCTGATGGATGTCTGGTTAAAGAGTGTGGTTTGAGACCATGTACATGTAGTTGTAATACTCTAGATAGGCCTCTTGGGGAAGGAAATGGGAGATTTTGACATCTGTGAAAAATAGAGGTCTAACACAAGGCACATCCCTTGACATTAACCTGCTCTAGACCAGCTCCTGACAAGGACATTATTTCCTATATAATGTCCTTGCTCCTGATGCACTGACAAGCTGAAGGAAGTTTCGAACAATAACTTTTTTGTGTGTAATAAGACCACACCAGTTTAATTTCTTGGTTCTTGTATTCACCCACTTCATTTTTTCTTATTTAACATTCTGGGCACATATGGTATACCACTGGTATTATCATATTTTGGTGCAACAGTACAGTAGAAGCTTGGGGCTTATAACAGAATGGGTGTTTTACTTTCTGTGTGACTTGCCCATTCTACCAATTTTCGAAGAAATTCTGAGAAGCAAGAAAATATATTGGTCTGACTTAAATGCAGCATTGAATAAGAAACACAGCCAAACCTGCCCAAGAAGACCACTCAGGAAACCGATAAAATCTGGTCTATGTGGTCAGGTGGTCACTATAGAGCATGGGGATTCTTAATGCTTGTGTTACGGGACCATCAAAAGGTGGTCACATTAGCCTGGTGATCCTTGTAGTATGATGATAGTAGAGATGGTCACTTCTACAGGTTTGACTGTAATACAATATACATGTATGTGGTAGTATTTGTTTTACTTTGAATTCATGGCCTAAAAGTGGTCATTTAGAAACACCTACTGGCATCATGTACTAGTATGTGTTCATTTATAGATATATGTACATGTATGAGGTGCATATCCCCTCATCACTCCTAAGCATCTAATAATCAGACAGACTCATATCATAAGGATGAGTTTATTAGTCACGGTTGCAGGTTCAGGGTGGAGTCTGACTACAGCAGTTGACTTGTGCCAGCAAAACAGATGTTTGCCGCTAGACTGGTCAAGGGTTCAAGTGCCCACGACTGGATGCTTCCACGTGACATATATTGAATGAATAACACTTTGAAATGGGACATCTTGAATTAAAATTCACAACACACACCATAACATTGATATTGATATTGTTCAGCACTGCTCTGCCAACACATCTCTCCCTACAGGCCTCACTTTCTATTGGCCAAATGAGCCTCCAGTGAAGTTGAAATACTGTACTACAGTGTACGAAATACTTTTTTGAGCCAGGTTGCCCAGTGGCAGCCTAGGATGAAAGCTAGGTTGCCCATCAAAATTCCAGGTTGCCCCGAATTTAAACTCTTCTACATTATGATTAACTTTGTTAGAATGCAATGTGCATTTATACATTTCTGACACAGAGTTGTTTCCCCTTACCTGAAGTGATGAGCTGTTCTATGGGAACTTCTAAATAAACAGTTCGCAATAGAAGAAAGGGGCATCCTTATCACAAAATTTAGGTAGTGCACTGGGCTACCTGGGTGTAGAAATAGGTTGCACCAAGCAAAATATGGTTGCACGGTGCAACTGGGCAACCTATTATTTCGCACGCTGTGTACTACCATTTCTATTTCATTATATCTGTTGCTACCATTCTCTGTAGTAACACCTGAAGTGCACTGGTTCGAAAATGAAACATTATATTGTCAAAAATGTCAGTGATTTTGAAAAACAACATGATTATATAATATTCTACAAGAAAATGACAGGTGAAAATAGTCATTTTTCCTTTGTTTTGAAATTAAAGAAAAAGTAACTGTCTTACTTCCTTTCTGCTATAATCACACTTGAAACACCAGAACTGCATTAGAACAATGAAGATCCCCCATGTCAGCAATGATCTACAACTAAATAATACATGTACCAAAGGACGCACTGAAAAACCGTCTAACATTACATAAACTCATCTGTGCACGCGCCACCTCCACATTCAATACGTTACAACACGTTGCTCTAATAGCCCATAACCAAAGCAATTACACCCCTACCTGTGTTCGCCTGGAGCGCCCTGGTCGTGCCCCTCCCACCTGCAGGCGCCTCTGCCCCGCGGAGGTTTGTCTCTTCCCCGCTGCTCTCAGGATCGCCGTGAGCTTACGGCCGTGTGGGGACAGCGGCGACTCGCCCCAGGCACGGTACTGCCACCTCGCCCCTCCCGGTCCCGGTGATAGGGGCACGGGGTGTGATTTACAGTTAGGGGGTGGGATCAGATCGTCCTGTTAGTGTATCTGTGTCGCACCTGTGTCCGATACGGGACACTTTCACTTTCACACCTGTCCGAGGGGCGTGTGGGGCGACCTAGGCCCTCACAGCCTAACCACTCCCCTTCCCCTGCTCACCGACCACCAGAATGTCCCACCGGATTTTAGACCATCGCTGTTTTAGGAGGACGGGGGACCAGAGATGGCGTCCCGTTCTTTATAGTGGTCGCTCGGAATTTCAAAGAAAATATTGGCGGCAGTTTTGGAAACCAACGAGCAGGGTGGACGCATGCGTACCGCAAGAGAGGGCTGCACCATTCGAAAGGAAGGGGGGACTTCCTTTGGTTTATCTGCAGGGGGTCCAGAAAGGGTTGTTCCATTAGCGGAGTTAGGGATGCGTGAAATAGGAGATAAAGAATTATGTATATCGTGACTTACTACCACATGATCGCGGAGAAGGAATAAAGAGCAGGCCTCCTTGCGACCTGGCCCGATAGTGACATTAGCTAAATCACCGAACAGACTAGTTTTGTACGTTTTCGAGTAAACCAGGCTAGGTATTAAACAAATCGAAATGCGCACCAATGGAGAGAAGTACAAAGCGTTGCAAAAATACATGAAGACAAACTTGAGCCATAGATCTATATGGAAAGCTTTACTGTACGTTCACACACGATAAGAAAGCACGGTTGATTTTTCATCTTCATGTTTTCCTTGGAAAAAAAGTATAGCTCACGTTAGAATGTTTTGTTTTCAGACCATACAGGTTATTGGCATCAAATCAAAATTGACAAATGAAATTGATTTTGCAATGAGAACTTCTATAATGATTTTTTATAAGGTGATCTTTTATGTAAGAGGTTTTTTTCTTTACAAACCGAGAATTGTGACTCCTCTGCACGTTGATCATTGAATATGCATGTGTTAAGCATCTCGTCCAGAGTTGCAGGTGCACGGATAAGTGAGGTCGGTGGAGGTGATGGTGCGGAAATAAAGAAGCGTATAAACAAATCAAACAAAACTTGTGTAGTTATACCCGGTAACTTACTTCAGTGTAAGCCTATTCAGGTACAGTACCGGTACATTGATCTTCCAGCATTTTCGTAGTACTGTACCGTTACTGGGTAACGTGAATCTAGGTCCATGATGTATGGGAAAAGCGCCGCCCCATGTAAGACCGCTGTCCAATGATGGATTACTCTATTGTTTCTATAAAAGTAAAATGTCAGCTAGAAACGTAATCTCCTACATAACCCCGCGCTCTTCAATAGTGGAAAATGGTTCACCAGTTGCCAGAGAGGGTGTTCTGAGATGGGTGCTGCAATGGGAAAGCCGCGCACCAGGTGTGGCTATGGGGAACGTAATGAGGCATAAAATTAGCTCGCTCTGGCCATGTATAACGCCCAACCTTATGTCCCGTACATGCTGACCTTTTCTGTACCGAATTCATTGCAGTTTTCAACAAGCCTACTTGTGGGTATATTATGTGCACCGATGGAATGCAAGGATTTGGATGGAGCGAGTTGGGAGTTGTCCGTCCAAATATAAGCATCAGCAATTGTTCTGGTTCTGTAGATACTACTTTTCTAATCCCCAAAAGTAATTCTTTTGTAGTGTGTTTGGCCAAAAAGTAGTAGTCACCTATCGAAACCCATACTTGAGATTTAAAACTTGATCAAAAGTCTTAGAACAATGAAAACAATGAAAAGCGGCCTGTTGGCCGAATTGTGTATTTTCATCAATAAATAAAGGCGCAAACAAACAAACAAAACAAGAAAATAACACTGGCCTCTCCCGTTGAGTCTGCCTTTAAGGCCTATCCCGTTAGAAAGGTTGGGAGGGAAACTAATAGGATAGGCTTAGTGTTGGGGAATAAGGAGGGTCTCCATGTCTTATCCCATGAGGCATTGTGGCATCCTCAAGATCAGAAGCAATTGTTCTGGTTCTGAAGAATAGATACTTTATTCTGAATCCCAAAAAGTAATTGTTTTGCAGTGTGTTTCTGGATACTTGTTTGTCATACGTCAATTAATAACATTAGTAACTTTTTGGCCGAAATCAAAAGTGACTTTGATCTCTGGCGGTCATCCTTTTGAAACCCATATTTAAGATTCAAAAATGTTAAATTAAATTTTACAAGTGATCTTTTAGAAAATAACACTGGCCTCTGCTCTTGAGTCTGCATTTAAGGCCTATCCCATTAGAAAGGTTGGGAGGGACACTAATGGCCACAGCAAGTAATTCTTATCGATGACATTGGCGGACGCATTAATTTTCGCCTGATTTTAAAACAAAAAATTTGTTGCCCTCTGTCGGTGGTCAACATGCTGAAAATAGACAAGTTGGCATAAACGTCTATTGGTTCAGAAAACCTGTTGGTTATGATATATTTTGTTGCAAATTGTTGCTTAACAGGGTTTATGATCTCAAAATTTGCAGGAATCTTGTGGGGTTTTTTTGCCCGCCTTGTTTTTTCTCCCCTTGAAGAAACTATACTAAGCACAGTCGCACCAGATTTAGATGAGCTTCGGAAGAGGATCGCTAGAGATCGCAACAAAACGGTTTACATCTTGTTACCTAACATTTTGTGTCATGGGTGATTCTGGCGGGAGGTGCATCACGTCGTTTATACTCTTAAAATATCTTTTCAAAAACAACAAGAGTTCCATGACCTCGTATCTCCATGAAACAAAAATTATATATACCAGTATATTTGATATGTGAAAGTCCCATCCTTTGGCAATGTTTTATGTCAACATGTCATAATTAAATATGCAAATGACCTCTACATTAACATAATATATGCATAGTGATGTTAACCTTTAACTAACTTACACATATCACAACTATGAAATTCCCCATGATTACACTAAGGAATCATAATTTTTAGATTTATTATGCAAATGAGGTCCATATTTGCATAATTGGTATCTGTTGATATTCTACATGCGATAGATTCTACACATTACAGGTATGAAAGTCCTATTGTGTAAAACACTGGAATTACAGAATTTCCTCATTTATTATGCAAATTAAGTCCTCATTTGCATACTTTGCATCTAATTATGTACATCTCTGTGTAAGCTACCTACATACCAAAAATCATGATAATATGTTGCTCCTTGCTGGACTTATCTGCTCTTAAAGATTTCGCCACCCCACCCCCCTGCAGTTCCAGAACAAGCTGCCAGGGGGACCAAACCCACACCACTTATTCCTGACAGGAAAAGCTATCTGCTACCAAAAAAATCAAGACCATAGCATGTTCAGGACAAAAGATACAAAAACCGGAAGTTCTGCTGCAGTACCAAGGTCAGCCACCAGGAGGTCCAGATTTGACCTTGACCTTTGTCTTCCTAAGACCTACCGACATACCAAATATAATCACCATCCATAAAGGTGTTCTTAAGTTATGCTCACCAGTAATTGGCGGAAACACACACACACACACACAGACACACAGACACACAGACACACAGACACACAGACACACACACACACAGACAGACAGACCCAAAACAATATCTCCATTTTTCATGGAGATAAAAACAAAAAAACGAGACCGCGTACGGACAACCTGAAGCTTCAGTTTATCTTCTAGAACGGAGGACGAACGATGTCCTAGTAAACAGATGACTATTAAAAGACAATGAAAGAGAACAGGGAAAGAACGGGACGGACTAATGACAGAGCTTATGTATCTAGGTGGAGTTGGCAACAGTAGAAATCGGTCGAGGTACTGAGGTACTGAAATCGGTCGAGGTACTGAGCTTGTTACGGAGATCAAATGTCTTGACCGTGAGCTCTGCCGGTAGAGACTCGAGCCAGTTGGCCTCTGCCGTTTCTGTGGCCCGTGGCCTGACTGGAATTGCTCCTGAGGTCCGATGTTTGCCCAGCGTTATTAGGGTCGGCCACTCGCCGCTTGAGGCGGGGAACTTGGGTGATGATCAATCACGTCTAGCCCGGAGTTACGAGTCTTATCAAACCCGCCTTTACGGTCGTCTGCACGAGCTGCTTTCTCAGGACATAAATATAGCTAACAGCCTGGACCACGTCTCCTGAAGAATCATGACAAAGCACTTCAACCATTACTCATTCTGAGCATGTCGCATCTAATCTCTGGTCTCCATTTTCACGACTATTAGGGCTAACGATTGGCCACTGCGCAGGTAATTATCGCTCCCCAGAGGGTTTTATGGACCAGAGATGCGAACCACGTGTGGGCACCAAGTAAACGGTCTTATCGGAAGTGCCAGATAATCGTCAGGGACACAGTTCGGACAAAAATGGCGGTCGACTGGGAACTTTTCAACGTTCGCCCTCGTGCTGTTCTGTATGTCGTCGGTTTCCTTGTATCGTTAGCTTCTGGATTCAACTTGGACACGCAAGCACCGGTCGTGAAGAGGGGAGAAGAGGGCAGCTTGTTTGGTTTCTCCGTCGCTTTACATCGAATAGATGCAGACAACAGCAGTACAACACTGTGAGTATATCTAAATCTTAAAAGGACCGTTCTTTCAGCACCTTCGGCGAGCAGCTTTAACTTGAGTGATCCATGGGTCACGATGAAGCTAAATCTTAGATAAGAGAAGATTATCCAAGCAATCATAGTCAGTTTGCAGTAGCTGACCTGTTGACCTTTGGGGTACGGAATCTAACAAGTTAGTCCCACATCTTACATGCTCTGTGTACCCAACTTCTTTTGGGGTTAGATAAGGCAGAACAATAGACGTACAAGCGTAAGCTGCACCGTCTGTTAGGCGCGCACATGATAGAAGATAGAACGATACCGGAGACAACTAACCCTGTAAAACATCGCAGACTGGTGTGACTACGGCTAGATAAGATTTTGACTGAAACTGGGAGTTGGAAGACCCGTCCCTCCTCTTTCAGTCAAGGTCCCCACAATGAATTCCAAGTTGGTAGCGTATGTGTATAAAACGTAATCCACTTTGCAATATTGGCGAACGCCGTGCTATTTCTGGATAGAGTTGGGGAAGAGGACCTGAAACTTTCTGGCGGTAATCAATTATCCTCTGTGTCCCTAGGGGTCAAGGAGAGAGGGAGGGGTTCTAGATAGTTGGATGGCATTTCATCACCTGATTTCAGAATGAATGTTAACTTTGACCCTGACCTGCATATTGGACATATACCCTTGCACTGAAGCCTGTATTTGTCCAAGCACAATTAAGGCAACCTATGTAAATCCCTCTTAGGGGATTATGCAATATCATGACTTACTCGCTACAACAATAAATATTGCAATGTCGTCGTAATGTTGCAGGATTCCGAACTTACACGAACGATGCGAAACTTTAGCATACAGCCGATCTCTGACCAGAGAGCCGTTTGCACTCTTGACCTGAGGAATACTTGTGTAATTGGTTAGGAATGCGTCACGTATGTGGGGGAATCCATCCGCAAGCCCGGTGTTCTCTGGTGGCACATACTGTAACCTGAAGTGACCGCCAGATGTGGGAGAAGGGGTGTGCTAAGGGATATGTATATAATAGCAGAATTAGGCAAAAATAGGGTCGATAAAAGTGGCTAGGCGAGTGAACCGCGGCGAGGGTTACATTTCCGAAATGAATTCCATGGTTGTTAAACTCCCCTGGCCTGGCAAATTATTCTCCCTATTTGGATAAATTTTACAATTTTTCATCCCTAGTCTTTAGTCTGGTGAAAACTACCAATTAGAATTTGTTATTACGTTGAGTCAAAAAGACACGTAAATGGAAGAAAGTAAAAAAAAGAATAACTTCTGCATGTTAGGATAGGAAGGATACAGAGCCCATCACAATTTGTCTGGTGCGATTAGTTCTCCTCCTAAATGACATGATGATTTTGACGGATTCTGGATGCAATTTGCTTCCTGTCCACTTCGCAAGAGACGGGGTCAAAAGGTGCCCCTTTGGGTCTTGTGCGTCTTTGCGGGATTACACATCGCCCTCAGTTTCACCAAGAGTTAGAAACAAAACTGCAAAAAGATTGTATCTTAAGCTTCCTATGCTGTGCAAGAAAATGCCCATTGTATTTCTAGTATCATGGGGTATTATAGGAAACGTTCTTTTGAACGCTTACCGTCCTTAATTTTTGTTATTTCAGACTTACCCCGTCTCGCTTATCTAAAAGATAAGGCCGCCCTCATCCCACAATGTCAATGAAAAAGCGTCGAGGAAAGGTCCCTGATGACTCTTTATCTTGATGGTCCGTTAAAGTTTCGACACTTGTTGATTAAAACCAGGCATTTACAGTTACACAACACCAAGGTAATGATATGTATGGGGCCAAATCGCAATGTCACATCTTCTCCAATCTCATGCAAGCCAACATGCAAAATCAGATCATGCAAGAAGACACCAACTACATACACAAGGACTGCGTTACTTCCGACAGTTTTTTTTCCAAGGCGAACCCCCGAATCAATTTACGGTTTGGGTTTAGGGTTACAGAGTCCGGGGGCAGCCGCGTGGGAACAACAAGGTCAACTGAGGTCAGCTCACTGTCTACTGCGATTCGTCCCTCCTAGATAAATACCACATGTCCAAATAGTACAGGATTAAGTTCGACAGCTAATCGTCCAAAGGTTAATAGAAGGTCATTCGTAATCCTTCAGACGTTAAATGTTTCCCGTGGTTTTCGACAGAAGTCTTTCTGGAGCGAATTTGAATTTGATCGCTAAACTTGATTGTGAAGTCAACGATCGACTGTTCAACGCTTTTCAACGGTAAAGTTACCCATCCTCTTCACGGTCTGCCTTTGTACCTTTTGTCCTTTTCAAAAATGTTTTTTAAGCAGATTGAATTACTGTACCATGTATACTACATATTTTTATTTGATGCTGCCAAAAATACGTAATTTCATCGTACAATTTGTAAAGTAGTAGCCGAAATGATTACTAAAGACAGAACGTTCTGGAAGTTCTTTACAACACTTTGGACTCGAACTTTGGTCTTTTTGCATTCAAATTTATGCATTTGTAATTTCATGTATTTGTCCACATGCAACTAGCTTCCAGTCTTGTAATTGCAATAAAGATCATCACTTCCATGATGATGTAATATTATAATCCATACTTAATTATTATTTTTCTTCAGATTTCTTGTAGGAGCGCCCCAAGCAAAGTACTTTGGAGAGCCGTTTTCTCCTGCGACAGGGATGGTATACACCTGCCCGGTGTCCACCTTCAGTGAAGACTGCAAGCCTCTTGATATTGACTATGGTAGGAACTCATAGCGTCAGCCTTAAACTTGGATTAGGAGATTTAATTTTTAAGGTTGAAAATCAAAAAGTTTCTTTCCTCCGCTCCCATCAATTTCTTGCCGGCTTCTGTTTGAAAAAAAACAAATAGGTTGTTTGTTTTCCAGACTTTATCACGAACAGTGCGGTCACAGTCGTCGTAGGACGCTGTACGATTTTGATGTCTGGTATTTCTAAGCAGGCTGTGACAGAAATAACGACAGACGATGTCTAAGCTAAGACATTATTTCCGGTAACAAGACAGATTACTTTTGTAAGACATGTACACCTATCCCAAGAAAGCTCAGTTTGCAATCATACGACGATCGTACGACGAAAGTGACCAGGTGCCATAAATCAATCAATCAATCAATCAATCAATCAATCAATCATTCATACATGTACATTGTACTTCAATATTTATATGTGGTAGCTTAGGGAATTCACTTAGGACTATGTTTTGAGATATTTTTCATGCTACTAACGTTATGTTTTAACTCAAGCAAGCAAGCTGTGACTCGGAATGATGACAAGAACATGTTTTATGATGTTCCAGCAATCCCACAGGCTATTAATAGTTTAGCAGGTCGCTGGCTTGGTGTGACGCTACAGAGTGCAGGACCAGGGAGACATGTCTTGGTAGGTTCTTCGTCCTATATTTTCAGGGCTGTTTCAAGTGAGAAACAGCCGTTGAATGCACTTCACAAGTGCTATACTGTGAATACTGTAGATGGTGCTGTTTACCAACTTGCCATACATTGTATCAGATACAATGCATTGCTGCGCAATAAAGTTGATCGTCTTGAACAGGTGTGTGCACCGCGGTTCACTCGTTGGGCGGGGAACGATCCCTCAGTGAAGTCGTTCAGTCGGACTGGCCAGGCCCGGCTGGTGGGGAGGTGCTACCACCTGCGAGCCGATCTCTCCCTGGTGGACGCCGGGGACGCCGGGCCGGGGATGTGGGAACCGTGTGAGATGTTCTCAGGGTCGTCCAGCGGGTCCTCACACTGTCTGTCCGGGACAGGGGCGAGCATTTTCCAGGTAACGAAAGGTTTTTGTTCTTATGTGTCATGTATGAACAGAATTTGACAGAAAAACGTACAAGTGGATAACAAATGAACTTAACGTTACATATAAACAAGTAAGAAATATCCGTACAGCAGATGCATATATGGCACACGCGTAGGGGACACGGTTTAGAATTAGGCTTTTTGTCTTGACTATTTCACTATTTTTTAACCATTTTTTTCACGGAACTGTCGTGCATTTGTGATTGAAAGTTTGCACACACACATACACACACACACACGCACACACACACACACACACACACACACACTTACAAACACACACACACACACACACACACACACACACACACACACACACACACACACACACACACACACACAGAAAAACGCACCCGGGACTTTATAAATACATGTATAAGTGTAAGAACAATAACCACCTGTTGCATTAAATGCCAATGTACTCTCTTTTCACAGAATAGCAATGACGATAGAGTTGACTTAGCCATGGGAACTCCTACTGTTTACTATAGCCAAGGTGAGGTACAACACTTAATGCTTCTTCTGTCCTTCAAACCAACTTTCAAACCTTATAATATCACAGTATAACATATTCCAAAGGGATGCTCTAACAAAGAGATGTTCAGTCAGCAGGAAACAATACTTCTGTGCATAATGCGTTTTTAAACGATGGTGTAACAAAGTTCTCTATTCACAACCAACGGAGTTTACAAGCCGACTTTTTGGTGACCGTCGGTCACCTTCCTCAGCTATCAGGGCCTCCGTTGGGACCACATTCTTAGCACTGCAGCAGCGACATCTAGTTGCACTGTGTAGTAGAGCCAGCTAGTATTGCCCTGAGGAAGGTGATAGACGGTCGCCGTTACGTCAGCTTGTAAACTTATGATATAAAGGACTTTGTTACACAGAGCAACAGTACTTTCTGCATCAATTTTCTGTAGATTCTACACGTGGGAACTTGAAGTCCGTACAGCAATGTGATACACGAATGTGATACATGAATGTGTTGTTCTGTGATGTGTCGCCAGGGGGCATGGTGTTTGTGCGGCACAAGGGAGACCCTGATTCCTTGGCGTCCCTGGAGCTGGAAAATGCACCCAGCATCTTCAGTACTGAGGAGCAAGACAGGGAAGGGGAGGATGGATATTTAGGTAATCTTTTCCAAAACTGTTATATCTTTCCACGGATAGCTACAGGAACTGCATTGTAATGCATGGGGCAGTGAAAAAATCACTAGTAGTTAACTGGGTTGTTTGAAGAAAATTCATTAGAAGGATGCCCCCCCCCCCCCAATTTTTTTTAAAAAACAGAACTGTTCATCAACATATTCCTGCATTTTAGTGATGTTGAAAAGAGTGACAGATGTCACTCGAAACATCCAGAAGTAATCTCCGCAACTTTTCCAGTAGTAGAGTTTGAATTGTCCTTTACATGGATGTCTAACCTTCATCAAGGTATCTTCTTACACAGTTCCTTGTAATGTTGTGTCCTTACAGGTTTCTCTGTGACTGTGATGGACACCTCACAAGGAGTGAAGTTTGTGGCAGGAGCACCAAGGGCTGCTGGGGGCAAAGGTCAGGATAACGCTTTACGTACATGATGGAGTATTAGTTGGAAAGAATCATAGGATATGTCCAATGAGAGAGAGGGGGTGGGTTAAAACTGCAGCTAGCCAAGCTGTAGCCTGACTACATCATGTTCTAACAGCATTTCCACTGGTAAGGCCCCTAGAAGCTTGATGGCCAACATCTTTTAATGTTAAGGAACACAGGCTAGCCAAACTTACCATAGCTAGGCATTTCTGTTCAGTTGTATTGAAGTCATCTTTTTGTTTCACCCCCTCCCCTGTTGCAGGTGCTGTTGTTGTGTACGGGTGGCTTAATGAGACATCTGAATGGAAGACTCAGACAATGATAGAGGGCCAGCAGCTGGCAGCTGGGTTTGGGTATGCCTTATGCAATGCTGACATCACTGGAGACAGGTAAGAAGAACATCCTTCCTAACCTGTAATCATCCTCATTACTTCTGTTGAGCTATGAAGAGAAAGGGATCAACAACGTGTGTGAAGACATGCCATGATGATCAACATTATTTGTATCTGATCCTTTGTAGATAGTGTAATGTTAGTACTATCTATTGTTAACGTTACTTGTGCTAGGATGTTTGATACATTTTGATATTTATGTCTGATTTCATAGTGTTCCAGACCTCATAGTTGCAGCTCCATTCTACTTCAACCCTGAAGGTGACCAGGGTGGTGCTATTTATGTGTACCAGACTTCAATGTCTGGGAATGAGGTGACTACAGAGTTGTTCATTATCCATGGTGACAATTGAGCTTTGCACATTTTGGTTCACCAGAAGAATTTAGGGCAGTCATATTGGGCAATTTCTGTTAGTCTTTGAAGGTTATTTGTCAAAATGTATGTTTTTATTAAATTGTTGTCCTAAGCTGTTTGAAGGGGAACCTTTGGCTGTCAAGTATGGCAGACGACATTCTCACTTTGGCCTGGCAGTGACAAATGCTGGGGACCTGAACAAGGATGGCTTCCAAGGTGTGTAAAGGGTATTTTCTACAATGATAACTTTGACAAGTAGCCAGTACTTATGAATAGGTCTCCATATCTTTACCTTACAATAAAATACTCCCCAATTATGAACAAGTAACTTGGTTAACTGCATAGTCATTGCATGTGAATGTGAGTTACATGCGCATTAAGGGCTCCAAGCACTTTGAAACATTTCTGTTCCAGATATTGCTGTTGGAGCCCCTTATGAGGGAGAAGGAGGTGTAGTCTATATTATCCAGGGCAGTGCAAATGGACTCAGCACTGAGAACATCCAGGTCAGTGGGATGTGACAGTTGTGTAGATTGTCCATTTAGCCATGTACATTTATTATTTTTTTTAGAATTCAGTTTTGATGTACAGCAGCTAACCTTTTTTGGCCAGGAAAAGGCATGATGTCACAACAAGATAATTACAATGTGCTTTGACACCATGAGTGCAGGAAATGTTAACCTCTGTTCACATTTGTCTGCTGGATACTTTGAAAAACAGTTTGATTGAGAGATCTCTAGCACAGTACTTCCAGCTTAGGTATTAAGGAGTGCCTTTTCTGCGGAATCTTTTTAATGGAGATCTCTTTAGACACATTTTTTCAGGGTGGCGGATATATGTGACCAGGTGGATAAATGGTAATAGAGGTTAATTATTGTGCCAATCATGTGTTGTCTAGAGGATCGATGGCTCCTCCCTGCCTGGAGACCTTGGGCTGACAACGTTTGGATTCAGCCTGTCGGGAGGGCTTGATGTGGATGGAAACAGTTATCCTGACCTGCTTGTCGGAGCTTTTAAATCTGACACTGTTGTCTCACTCAGGTAAGGACCCCGTCCACCCTACAACTTTGCTATATAACAATATCAAATGTTTAACAGTAACCATTTTTACAAGATCATAATGAGATCTGAAAATAAGATTATATACATGTACATCTGAATTTCATAACTGCTGAAATTTCTTCAGAAACAATAAAAAATGCATGTCCTATCCTATGTGTTTTGACTGTTGGTTCAATGGCATCCCCAATGTCTGCTAAGTTTCCTCCCTACCTTATAACTTTCCATCCACAGGTCCCGCCCCATTATACATGTCCAACCAGGGCTGATAGTGAACCCTCCTGTGCTGGACATGAAGATGGTGCTTCCAGGGTGTGCCATGCGCAACGGACGCAAAGTGCCATGGTGGGTCAGCTTTTCCTTTAAAAACAAAGCATGTGTAAAAGTGTCAGGGCGTCTATGGCATGGTTCTTTTCTAGTTTTACAGATTGAACTTGAAGACATCACTCTAATGAAGAAAAGATACTATATACATGTAATACTGTAGTGATAACCCATTTCAATACTTTGATGTCATCTTGCTACTCTTCTGTTGCAGTTTTGAAGTTGACATGACTTTTAAACGGACAGCCACTGGAGATGAGGCAGTTGATAACAGACGCTTCCGTAAGTACCTGAGAACAATAAGCAGTTGATGACTACTAACACAAGGTAACATTTTTTCTTTATTTCTTGACCTCTTGCTAACCTTTGATATATTTTATCTGTATCTGTGTAGTCAGTTTAACTGCTCTTCAGTGTAACACACCTGCTAATATAATGACATTATATATTAGTTTGACAATCAAATAACTAAATGATCAATATGGTCCCAAGAGGGTCTGGACAAGATTGGGAAAGAGTCGCATGGTCCATTGGGGATGTAATGCCAGTGGCAGGTGTATGAGGGTGCTTATGGCAGCAAACCTCTGCACATAAAAGAACCCAACACACTTACCAAGAAGAGTAGGGGTGATCCAGCATGCTTGGCTAAATATGCAAGCTGTAGTGAAGCTGCATTGCACTACTAGCTAACAAAAAGGTGTCATGCTTTGTCCTCAGTCTGAGGTCGCCCGGTTTACCTTTACCTTTTTAGAACAAAGCATCTGTTGTCCATGCAGGTGTGGCTATCCGGCTGGCACTAGACAAGCTGTACAGGGAGAGGACTGGTCAGATGAGGGTGTTCTTCCCTGGAGCCAGGAAACACGTCCTGCAGAGGTCCGTTCGCTTACCCACTGCCTCTGGCAGGGCAAAGACAGTCAGAGTCAAGGCTTATATAAAGGTGTGATTTTTTTTTCTCTAGATTTTTATTCCCAGGTATGGAAGTATTGTTTTGGGTGGGTTTGTCTTTGTTTATGTCTGTCAGGACAGTGTAGGTTGACAGCACGTGGGTGGGGGAGGATTGACAGGCAGTATACTAGGAGGTGAAATGGTCAGACACATGAAATGGGGGCACATAAAGGTCTCAGAAGCTGGCAGGGAGCCGGCAGGAATTAGAAGTCCACATGGGGGAATTCAGGAAGCTGAGGATTGCATGAGCGACCCTCCAACCCTGCACAGTTTCTATCCTAGTCCTGATTTAAGTGCCTCATACAATCTCCTCAGTTGTTCCAATAAATTCACAAAAAATGTACTTCCTGGATGTCTGAAATCTATGATTTCTTGTTATATTTGAGAAAGCATTCCTACTCTGATAAGTGTGTAACTTGCAAGCAAATGCCTGTCACCTGTCACTGTGGATTTACCTCCTGTGCAGGAAGGTGTGACAGACCTCAGTCCTATACAAGTGACTTTGGACTACGAGCTCAATGTTCCCAGCCTGGCCAACACCAGCACTGGTGTGCTTCCTACATTCAACATGTACCCCATGCTGCATCCAAGTTCTAATACAAGTGTGGAACTGGAGGTATGTAGCTGGATTCTAATTTCTTGTAAGCAAAGAAAGCAGAACTTGTAAATTTAAGGTTTTGTTTGTTTGTTTGTTTGTTTGTTTGTTTGGCATAACTGGTAAACTGCCTTTAGGTGTGACAAACCAGTTTTGTTCAGTAAGTGCAAGCTGTGTAAGACTAGATTGATGATAGCAATAAATGTAGTTCCATTAAGATGGAAATAACGTTTTTTTCTTCAACACAAATACGCAAATACTGCAGAAATTTTTCCTTATATCACTGGATTGTTGTTTCCTACAGCTTAGAATTGCAGAAGACAAAACTGATGGCTTTTATGTCCGTGGGTAAGTACACAGTGTCTGACAAATTTTCTGAAAACTCTTCAGCATGCAGTATATTTAGGATTTAAAACTCGAGCAAGTTATGTTTAACAGGTGTACTGTTGACTATATGACTATTCCTGTCTCATTGCTTGCATTATTGTACAACGTGAGCACAGTAAATCAAATGAATTTCTTGTAGATTATGTAAGTTATGTATGTATAAGTTATGTATGTATCATATGTATGATTGTTATTTTTTGGTCATCCTGACTCTTATGTGATTCTATATATTAGTGTGAGGACCACAGGAAGAATAATTCTGGATCTAAATAAAGTCAAAGTCATATTTCATGTGATGGTAAAACTTGTCCCCTCAGAACCAGTGTGCCAGAGAACCTGTACATCAGTCCTGGAGCTGGGCCAATTGATTTCCAGTTCTTTTACCAGGTGAGGTTTGCAGACAAAAGTGAAGGACTAGAAGTCTTTTGCTGAGGTGGCTCGTATAGATTTTTCAGGGACTATGGAAGCAGAATGAAAGGTTCAAAACGTTAGTTTTTATGTAAACCATCATGTGGTGGAATAACTTTTGTATTTTTATTCCGTGCATGATTTCACTCTTGTCTTGTAACTCTGTAAGACATTTTATGTACATTACTTGCATGTCCAATTTTACATTTTTCACCACTGTTTCTTAACCATTAGTAGTGTTGACTCATTAGTTTGTGTTTTATTGAAGAATACAAGAAATTCCACTCATTTCTGCTAGCCTTGTAAATGGTTGACTTTGATGATGATTTTCAGGTATTGAATCAGGGTCCAAAGGTGAGACCGTCGACTACCCTGTACCTGTTCCTCCCAGTTGGCATCTCCAATGGCCAACTCTTCACATGGGGGTTTGTAAGAGGAAAGGTAGGTAGTTAAACTTGGGATTTTCAGAAACATTAGGAAAATAAAGCCATGGTCTATGGGTTAAGTAAGTTAAAGCCAACGATAAATTCCCCCAATTTGTTGATCCACAGTAGTTAGTGGTTGGGAAAGGCACGTCTGGTGTAGGACATCCTTTTCAGCACCAAGGGCAGTACTGGCTGGTACCACCATAAGGATATATATACTTGCAAATGGAATGGATCAAAATCCACATTTCACATCAAGATGCATGTGTAAGAATGCCATGACACATGATTGTTTGTTTCTCATTTGAAGAACTTTTGTGATGAGAACAAATTTGTTTGTCAACAGGACGGAGATGCAGAGGTGTCTTGTAAACAGGAGACAGATGAGCCAGTAAGTGTTCTTTTTTGGTATGCAAGATCATTTTCTTCTGTCAATTTGTCTTTTCCCCCAAGATTCTATTCTCCCTTAATGTTTCCTAATACGAGACTGAACGAAGTAAAGTTTACTGTTGAAAGGTTTCATTTTGTTGAAGGTAAGTAATATGGTTGAGAAATAGAATTTGGTCCTGAAAACTGACATATAGGGAGCAGAACCTTTTTTCTGCACATTTTTGTAGCTTGTGTGAACGTAGGTATCCAAATTTATTATAGCTGCTGAGTGGCTTTCATCCTCTCTGCAATTAGTGGAGATGATAAAAGAGACTCGGCAGCTATGATAGATTTGAATACCAGGCTACAATTTTGGGCCCATTGCTATATCAGGTCAGGAATTCGAAAAGACAGAGTCATGCAGAGCTAAATATGTTGTCACCTGTTTTATTTGCTGCATAGATACTTGCATCTGATTGGTCAGAAAAAGCTGACATCATTGGAGCCACCCAGACCAACTGGAACATGGTTGAGGTAGGTACCACAACGTTTCCTGGATTACATTATCTTTGTCTCTACACTGAAAACTTTGTCACGTCGTGTGTGACTGGATATTTTGTTACACCCCCTTTCCAGTGACCAAAGTTTTGACAGATTGCTTATCGAATTTCATAAATAAAGAATGAATTTTTTACCTTTTATGTGTTTTCCTGTATTCTAAATCATACTTTTACATCATGCATCATGTTCTAATTATAAAATCAAGGGTCACACAAATCCAATCTTGGTTGCTGTATAGTAGTCGCTCAGCAATCACTGTCTAGTGAAAAGGCGGCTTTACTGAGTTTTGGATTGATGGCTGTTTCAGGAGGAGTGCATTGATGGGGCAGCCAGCTGGCACATATACAGCTGTTCCATTGGACAGCTTGGAGCAGGAGATCAAGTCGTCATCAATGTAGGAGGAAACGCCACGGGCAGTGTAGCTCTGAAGGTGCTGTACATCAATATTTGGTCTTTGACTGCATTGGCCTTAACTTTGTAGGCAGAAGAAAGAGCTAAAGCATTGAGAGAGTATGGATAGTTTTATAAAAAGAATAAGTTGAAACTTGTATTAGATGTAGAAACTGCTGAAAAAGTCAGCTAGTGTCTTATTTTCTCTTAGACATAGATGCACTGGGAAAACATCATGTTTTCAGTACCAAGACAGACATAGTAGTAGTAGTAATAAAGTTCCTTGATTCAACAAATCAGTAAAATAGATGGAGAAGTTGCTGTTTAACTTTTAGAGCATCCAAACGCTCTTTGATAGGCATGCATGTATGTATGTATGTAAACACTCTTTGATAGGCACTTGCTCTTGATAAAATTTTTCCTTTCCAGGAAGTGCATCGGGGCAACCAGCTAATATTTCACACCTGTACACAAATCAAGTCAGAGACTAAAAGTCCTGTATCCAAGGTAAATACTAGCATTTGTGTTTAGTGTTCAATGTGGTCAGTGATGAAATGTGCACATTATGAAAATACAGGTATGCAAGCAACATGTATAGTTCTTGATATAAATGTTGAAGTATGAAGTAGTCTTTGTGAATTTGTGAATATGAACACTTGACAAGCAGATTGATATAACAATTTGATTTTTTCCTTATATCTGTTTTTTATCTCGTCAGGCATCTGTTTCTCTGCTGATAGAGGCAACAGTCAAAACTTTAAGGTGTGTGTTATGTAAAATTGTATCCAATTTTCAAAGTATTTATGTGTAAAGACACCATCTAACTTTTGTACTTTGTGCAAAAATATGAATATTGATACAAATTTTTGTTGAGTGTAGAATGTTCTAGATGCTCAGGTAGATATCTAAGGAGCACATTGAGATCTGAAGATTCCAAAATGTGGGAAAGTTACATAGAAATGCCTTTCTTTGTTTGCACTATAAGCGTACGAGAAAAGCGTGATGCACCTAGTGTCTGGAGCCCCATGCCAGGGGAAGACATGGAACAGTTTGGCTCCCGGCTCTGTCAGCAGCTCGGGTCTGGCAACTGTTCCGAGTGTCTGCAAACTGCCTTCTGGTGTGGCTGGTGTTCTGAACAGGTTTGTTGATGTTACATGTATTTCCTGACATTTGTCAGTGGAAAACACATTTTAGAGACTTCACCTCAGTTATTCACATCAGTGTTTGCAATATTCTTATACTATGTGTATTTACTTTAAAAGGATATCTTCATTTCAAGATAAGTAAAGGTCTGATAGCCTTTTTGAGGCCATAAGGGCAGTGGGTTGTTAATCCACTGTGTCTGGGGTACGGTATTTGAAGGCAGAGCGCATCCCTCTCCTTCCATTGCCCATTACCTCCCCAACAAGACTCAGGTACCAAGTTTGTTCCTTGATGGAGGAAAGTTGTGTTAAGTGCCTTTCCTAGGTGTATGTATCTGGTATATAACAAGATATGTACCTAGTACATGTATAAAAATACATCATCTTTTCCCTGTCCTTGGTGCTGAAAATGTTGTGCACCATCCGCAGGAGTTCTCAGGCTCTCGCTGTGACATGGTTCATCGGCTGACGGACCGAGGATGCCCCAGGGATGATGTCATGAGCCCCAGGAGTCAGACATTGATCACCAGGGTAGATATCACTACAATTATTATACTGGCTGTAGGATAGCCAAACACCAGTTGAACTTCCTGGGATTCCTCACTTCACTCAGGTGTAAATGAGTACCTAGCTTCGGTTAGGGACGTCCCTCGGATAGGACGTTAAATGGAGGTCCCGTGTTTGGGGAGAGCCACACCCCACGCACGTTAAAGAACCCACCATACTTATTGAAAAGAGTAGGGGTCCTTCCCGGTGTGAGTGGTTCAAACCTTACAGTCTTATGGCCGCACCTGGGGTCGTATTGAGGTCACCTGAGTTAGCGCCGAATGGCAGCCGCTCCAGACCCTTGCGATTAAGCCCCACCACCATTGTAAGCTCCTCACAATTCAGCCCTTGGCTGCAAGGAGAGAGTAAGCCGGCCCACCAATCTAACCAATCTAACCAATTTGGACATGCCTGCAGAGCTGAACCTACCCAGGAAGTGGTAAAACTGGTCACCTCAGAACAAGATACAATCTGGAGGTTGCCCCAGAAGCATGTGGGACAACCAAGTCTTCAACACAACAATCAGAGGGCAACTGGGGGTTCTATGCCAAAAATAGAATATCCTGGAGAAACATGTCTACAGCTGCTGTACATCAGCTCCTGATGCCCAGAGATTATTGATTGATTGATTGATTGATTGATTGTATTACACTGGGACACTGAGGATTTATACTTGCTATAGACTACCGATACATGTTTAGATGTTTACTGTTGCTCCTGGTGAATCACAGTTATGTGCCTGTTCCCTTTTACCTATGTACATGTAAAGTGTTTTTGACTTTTTTTCTTAGAACAGTCCTATTAGAGTGAATATAATTTCCATATTGGGTTTTTCTGAAGAAGACAGTAATACAGTTGTCAACAACTAAACCAATGGCTGTTTGTTTTGTTCCACAGAATGAACCTGATCCTCCGGACAAAAAATATCTTTTTTTCCGGCCTCAAGAGGCCACCTTGCAGATGAGGCCAGGTAAGAGCAAACGTCATGTTACTGACTCCCAAAATTTAGTCTTCTTTAAAGAATACATAGAGCACCTTTGTACATTTCTTGACAGCTGTGGATGTGATACGTCTTGATACATTTGTGACTTTGTGTACAACAGGATTAAGATGTTCTCAATTCTCCTGACTTAGAGGTGTTGGACGTCAAGCTTCTTGACCAGTGGGAGGACTACTAGAAGCATGATTTAGCCAGGCTAATTTTTGGTTCATATGGCTTTTTTTTTGTTAATCTATCACAGGAAGGAGCATGCCGCTGTATTTTGAGGTGCTGCCACCTCCACCTCCTTCTGTCAAGGCCATTGACTTGTATATTCTCATGGACATGTCCAAATCTATGGCTGACGATCTCTTCTTGCTTTGGGACTCCTTAGACAAACTTGGTATGTTGGTAGTAAAGCACAATTGCATACAAAAAATTATCTTCAGTGTGTTATTTGCCATTAAAAAAAAATAAAACAACTTAAAAGAATACATAATTTGACAAGAATGGATAGGTTGTTTTTTTAATTTCTAAAGACCAGTATAATCTACTTATTGTAAATTAAAGCTAGCATGCAATAAACATGCTTGCTGTGCATGTTGTTTTCCATTTGCTATACATTTCACAGCTACATGTAAGCAACTTGATGCAACTGTAAAGCAAACTTTAGTGGATGGTCACTGCAAATGGGAGCACTAGTATCTCAACCACTTGCCCTGACAGTAACAGCAGTCTTTCCATTTAGTTCAGACAGTCTTACGGGGAGAGAAGCATGTACGGCTTGGGTTTGGAACATTTGTGGACAAGACGGTTCTTCCCTTCACAAACACATACAAGTGAGTAATGTAGAACGTTCGGTTTCTGTTACAGAATCAACCTTATGGTAAAGAAATCTGGGGGAGTATACATTTCATAGGATATTACAAAGATGAGGCTTAATTTTTTTTGTCTCACATTTGAGTCTATTGGCAGGTGAAATATAGTCTTCCATTTTACTAAATACCGGTAGTACATATACATGTATGTGAACATGTGATGGAATACATTGAAGGTCATATATTCATATTGAAATGAGGTGGCTAATATGTTAAATTAATGATCTGAAGATGTGTTCATGTGCCATTAAAAAGTGATGCAGATTATTTTTCCTGTATACAGCCTGGATGAGCCCTGCACAGGTTGTGCACCTGCCTTTAGCTTCCGCCATGTACAGGTACTAACGGACGATTTCAGCCAGTTCAGCCGCAGCGTCACAGAACAGGAGATATCCGGTAACATTGACGCAGCAGAAGGCTTGCTGGATGCCTTGATGCAAGCCACTGTCTGTGAGGTGGGTTCATTGTTACAAATCACAATAAAAATCATCATATGATTCATTGAACTTTTGAAATATACAGTGTTTAGATAGCCCTGACTGGGGTACTAAATTGTACATGTCTGCCTTTTCAAAGACTGTTGCATAAACCACTATGGAATCAAACACTTGCAAGTCTAAAACTAGTCATATTAAAATATTTACAATGTATTGTTAAAATGTTAGTCGTAGATATCTGCCACAGTAAACTGTGACATACTTGTAGCAAGAGATACTTCCATGCATCAAGATCAGCATTTGACAAGTTGCTGTTTTAAGTATCAAAATCATTTCATTGGTACACCTGTTTCCAGTTCCAGGTGATACCATAGATGAAAGGGATACATGAAACTTACCTGACTATAACTGCAAAAACCCAGGTGTGGTGTTTAAAACACTTTCTTACTGCAGGAACAGATTGGATGGAGGGAGGATGCGGCACGGGTGATCCTGGTGCTGACAGACGCTCCATTCCACTGGGCAGGAGACGGCAGGCTGGGGGGGATCGTACAGCCTAACGACGGGCTGTGCCATATGGACCAGAATGGGGAGGATGCTGAGTCAACAAAACAGGTCTGCTGTTACTCATCTACAATACAAGATTTTATTTATCTTAGTCAACCTTTGTACATTATGATCATTTGTTACAATGCTATGTTATTCTATGTCAGGTTTCCCCCTGGTGAAATATAAAACTGAACCTAAACATTTGATTGTGGAAAGGACATGATCTTAAAGCCTGCTACAAGTGATTTAGATGAACGATGCATGTAAGCTTTGTTTGTGTCTTGTAAAACGTAAAATTTCTTCTGGATTTAGATATTATAATTGCCTTGACTACTGGTATAAGTGACGTCAAGAGTTTAAGCAGTAAACATTTCCTGTTCTCTCAGGACTATCCTACTGTGGCCCTGTTAAAAGACATGATGCAGGCCCACAGAGTGACAGCATTCTTTGCAGTAACTCCTGGGAGAATAGAACTATATGAGGTGAGAAAGACTTAAGGCATAATCAAACTCCTATACTCAGCAATACATTTGCATCTACCAACCAATATACATGTTGTATCACGGTATGCCTAAATACCTCAACTGCCCTCAACCCCCCTCAACCGCCCTCAACCGACCGCTTCCTGGGCTAATATGCAGTGAACATTTGCTAAGAACCCTTTTTAACGCTCTGGATACATTGCCTATGCAATTATAAATAGGAAAATCACTGTAACTCTGACGTTTTACCAGTTTTTTTACGGTGCGCCGTGCGCCCGAGGAACAGGGTCCGCCATCTTGTTTGTTACGTCGAGCCGCCAGAACGCATCGTGCCGTAAGTTTCAAGTCAAAATAAGGAAAGTAAAAAAGCTTGTGCAGCACGGAAACTCATCAGATATAGAGGGAAACCTCTTTAAACATCATGTTTCTGGTGGTGGATTTTAGCGGTCAATACTTTAGGGCGGTCACATTTTGCGGGGTGTATCACTCCCTCAAGACGGTAACTCCACTTATGATGTTTTAAAAGTTATTACTTGAAAAAACTCGCAAATACTTAGACGTTACTATGTGATTTTTATTTATAATCGTATAGACAATGTACATGTATACAGAGTGTAAACAAGGGTTCTTAGCACATGTACACTGCATATTAGCCCAGGACGTGGGGGGTTGAGGGCGGTTGAGGGGGGTTGAGGGCGGTTGAGGTATTTAGGCATACCCGTTGTATCAAAGTACTGATAACCCTGACTGTCTTATTATCAAATGAGTTTGAAGACAACAAAGTATGCTTGCTGGTTTATCTCCTAATCATCAATGACTCTTGTGGCCAATAACCATTTTTCATGACCTGTGATTTGTACATGTGTCATTTCAACAGAAAGCCTTTGAGTAATTCCTTTATACCTACTTCTTGCAGGAACTCACCACTCTGATATCATCTACCCCACCCAACTTATCCAGTGTGTACAGACTTCAGTCAGACTCTAAGAACATTCTTGACATTGTTCAAGATGTGATAAAGAGAAATCTGGTGAGATACTTAAAAATTATATTTCTTCTATGATCTTCTATGGTTAAATATATTGCTCCAAATGATACAAAGGCAAGGATTTCTTTCAAATTGTAGATGAGAACCTTTAAGTTAAAACCATGTAAAAGAACAAGGAAGGTGGAGTAGTAAGTGGTTAATCATTGACATTCAAATAGTAATACCAATGGCAAGAGCTAGCTTGTTGACATTGCCTGAAACAGTGTTGTTTGTGTCATCCAGACCTCCCTGCTGCAAACAAAATACAGAACAGAACTTTATGTACAAAGCCCAGCAAACAGTACATGGGTATCACTGCACAAGGTAGGACCTTTTTTCAATATCTTTTACACATCCCCTGCTTTTAGTGTTTAGCATTATAGCTGCATGAGTGCTGAGTCCCTGTGGCTAAGTAACAGGCTCAAGTAATAAAAAAAGATATCATCAACATTTTAAGACACAATGTTAAGACCTTACAAAGCCATGTGTCAAGGGAAAACACATATAAGCTTCAATGGGGAGTGGGCTCTATTCTTTCTGCTTGTAGACATTATTAATAGACAATGTGGTTAGAGTTTTTGTTTTGCATTTGTACTTTCATTTTCTAAATTTATATGATTTCAGGTGTCCCCTGATAAGGAAACACAAGAAGCAGTGAGTAAGGTTTAGTTCAAATTGACTTACATTCTTGTATAATTTGTTGAGGATCAAATGTTGCTGTGCGGTTGAGTTTTAGTAATGCCAGAAAAATAACAGTTGATAAATTCTTCCTTACTTAAGATTAAGTCTACATTGTGTATATTAGCATACATTGGTTGCGGTGATGAGTCTTCCAGATTTTGTTATGCTTCATTACCTCTGTTCTTACTAAGTATTTGATCACTTAACAGTGCTTGAATTACCCCTTAATGTGCAAGTTGGTGCATGTAAATTTGGTACTGCGCAAGTAAGTGTAAGTATTTTTCTCTCAGGTGCACCTTTACCTGTGCACCTTTACCAAATAATGTAATTCAAACCCTGCTTAATATTACAAGCTTACACTAATGAAATGCTACTTATGGATGGCATGTAGGTACAATACACAGCCAACGTCACATTCCTGAGCTGCAATGGTAAGACTGACCCGCTACAGTTCCACATCATGGCTGCCGGGGTGCCCCATTCTCTGCGTGTCACAGTGGAACCGATATGCCAGTGTTCTTGTGATGATATAGAACCGGTAAGTGCTGTTCTTTCCTTGAAATAGCTTTTGTTAGACTAACAACTTTTTGTAATGTTTTCCGATGATATACATGTACAACCGGTTAGCACTGCCATTTTCTTAAAATAACTTTTGACTAGCAGCTTCTTGAGTAGATAACTGCTGGAGGAGCTTGGTGATATGGACAGTTTGTCATTATTAGTTCATCGTAGATTCAGTTCCTTATTTTGCACAAGATAATGTACTATTAGCTGAAATGATTGTCATTCTTGTGGACATGATGATGGTGTGCAGATATGAAGGACTCTGCTATATTCTAACTTTGTAATTTCTTTCAGATGCCATCCCATCCATCCTGCAGTGGCCATGGCAGCCTGAATGGCTGTGGAGGCTGCAGCTGTGATCCTGACAGGTAGGTTACGTACCTGAGTATGCCCTGTCTACCTGTTTGCAGGCAGGCAGAAACTTTCCCCTTTATCATCATGGCACTTTAAACAGAATGGAGATATGTAAATGACTGTTATGAATAATGGGTCCAACTTTGCCTTGATACAGATATGGCGCAATGTGTGAATGTGACGGCTTAGCTGTCTACGACCCCTTAGTCTGCAGGAGGACAGAAGATGCGCCTGTGTGTAGCGGGCAAGGCGAATGCATCTGTGGAGTATGTCACTGTTTTCCCGTCGGCCTACCAGATCAAGGGAAAAGATACAGTGGACAGTTCTGTGAATGTAACGACTTCACCTGTGATTACTCTGACAGAAAAATATGCGGAGGACCAGGTAGAGTTTACTCAACCTCCGGGAATTTTTTTTTGTGAATTTCATGTTTTTAAACAGAGAAATTGACATTGAATATTAAAATATTCAATGTCAATGTCAATAAACAGAGAAATTGACATTGACATTGAATATTAAAATATTCAATGTCAATTTCTCTGTTTATGTCCATGGATTTCCCACTGCCACCCTGCCAACAGACAACTGCCAACTTAGCTTCTGGGACCCCAATTCCTGTGTCTGTCGTTTTGTGGTATGCAGTGAGGTAATACCCCCAATACTCCCACCTACAATGTACATGTACATGCTGTTAATCAAATACTTACGGACTCCAGCAAACACATGCAAACACACACACACACACACACACACACACACACACACACACACATATGCACTCAAGCACACACACACAATCACACACACACAATCACACACACACACACACACACATGTACACACACACACACACACACACACACACACACACACACACACACACACAGTAACAGCTGTTTGTTGGTTCCCTACAGATCACGGTAGATGTGAGTGTGGACAATGTGTTTGTGAAGCAGGCTGGTTGGGAACAGCTTGTCAGTGTCCCACAAGTGTGGATGCCTGCCGGTCGAGTAATGGGGTAACCTCCATGATTATTATTTATCTGTCTGGTTCCGTGTTATCTGCCAATCTGAAAAACAGTGTGTTTGAGAGCAGCATGGGCAGCATGTCCTCCAGGTTATAATGGTTTACAGGAGTGCATTATACTGGGGGATGTTGCATTGGAAATCTCTTTAGACAATTTTCTTCAGGGTGCGCCAAAAACAGTTACTCAAGCAACTGGATATGATTTTGGAAACGGTCAGACGTTTCAGGTAGCATCCACTACCTTTCGTCAGTGACAATAAAAGACTGCAGGAGAATTGCAGGGTGGCCACATTGTATGTGATCTGGTGGAATTATGTTAGTAGATGTTAGAAATAGAAGTCTCTTGCTTTTATTTTTGGTTTCAAGTAAAAAATTACACTGCAATTTTGATTGAGTCACCTAAATTGTATGACTTACTATCATATAAAATTATATATGGTCTTTTGCATTGAGCTTGAAAAGATGATACATTAATGTTACATGCATGCATACAATAGATACACATGTATGCTGTTTACTTCACTAAGGGAAACAGTCATCATCTCAGCTTTCTGTTCTGCACTACAATGTCTGTTTCGTTTGATGAAAAACCATTCATAAATGGCTCAAGGCTGAATAATTGATTGTTCTCCAGTTGATCTGTAATGACCGTGGCACGTGCAGCTGTGGGGTCTGCCAGTGTCAGTCAGACTACCGTGGGCCACACTGTGAGGACTGTCCGGTAAGGACACCAGATATTGCATCAATGTGATACTGAAGTAGATGCTAACTGATGTGTGCACATGGTTTTACAATGGAATATTTCTAAGTTAAACTTTGAGAATAATCGTGGCTTGCACATCATAATCATATTGCATCTATCAGTAAAACCTGTCTAATACTACTGTCTAAACCAAGGTTAACATCTGAAAGTTGAAGACTGAACAATGTATGTCATGATAACCAAATAATCCCCTAGGACATTGGTCTTACCTAAACTTTATGTGTAGAGGACTGTTACAGCTAATAACCCTAAAACATTATACCAAGGAGGTTCCCTCTAATCTCCTTGCTATTATAGATAATAGTTAGATATGGCATCTTCCAGAGGGATTTCCCAGGCTTTACCTAGATTGTAAGTGAGTCCCACTGTTCTTGTATCGATGTTCAGACGTGCCCAGGGATGTGTGAGCGGCTGCGTCTCTGTGGGGACTGCATAGCGAGGGAGTCGTCAGACTGCAGTGCTGAGTGTGGGGATACAAAAATCACAACTGTCGATGAACTCAGTGATGGTATGTTTCAACGGTTATTGATCCCCAGTCACGTACAATGTATGGAGGGTTTCCTGCAATGATTGTGCTATAAGTCATAGATTTGAGAGGAAATGTTTAAATCTTTAAACCATTGCACCCATTTTTTCTCAAACCTACAACATAAGGCAATATCATCTTGGAAAAAAACAAACATTGTAGGTGCATCGTACAATGTATGTTACCAGGGCTTTAGTTTAAGTAATTACAAAGTAGCCTCAAATTTTCTTAAGACTGCCATGTGGACAAAAGGACATTCATGGTTCACTTTGGGCTTTAGAATGGGCTTAACTGAATAGGAAACATTTAAGGAAGAGATTTGATTGCTGAAACGCACAATAATATTGCCACTATGGAGAAAAAGGATCCCAGTTCAGTTAGAAAGTTTTTAATATCATCTATCTGACTACAGGTTTTTCTGATGGTGTTGAGTGGAAACTCTGCAGGTTCAAGTACTTTGGGAATGACAGACTGGAGAGATTGTTTGTGTTTGCCTATGGCTATGAAGGAAACCAGGTGGTGCTGCAATACAGTAAGTGGAGTTTCTTAATGTACATGTAACAGTTATGTAACAAAGAAGATAACAGCTGATCTTCACATAGATGCATATACAATGTATATATATTACAGGCTTATCTTGTAATTCACTGCCTTTTTTCTTGTTTTGTACATTATTTAACTTGACGTGTGTGCTTTTTTCTGTAACCTCCAGGCTCCAGATCTTTAAGTCCGTCACAAATCCCAGGAGCCCCAGGGTCCCTTCAGCTGCGAGCTGTGTCCGACACCATCCTCCTGACATGGACGGCCCCATCAGCACCTGAGACAGAGGTGGATGGATACCAGATAGGGTATGGTCCGGGCACTCCTGATGAGGACTTCGTACGAGTCGGTGGGAATGAAAGGACGCATGTTTTACGGGATCTTGGTAAGGGGTTATTCCACTGTTCTAGTTAGGCCACACATATTTTGGTTTATTGGTACTCGGATTCAAAATATTATGTTGAACTAGAAGATCAACTTAACAGAGCTTGAAGGGAATGCCTGTGGTGCTCATTGTTTCAGGAAATAAATATACACGTACTGTTACTGCTATGATGTAGAATATTTACAGGACTGGTATATATGGGGTACCTTAAAAGGAGGAAATACACGAAGTGAGGTTCCTCATGACACGCACAGTTCGCACGCGCGTGTATTTCTGCAGTAGGCGTGGGGAAAGAGTAGGGGTGCTCAAATTTGGCACGTGCGTTTATGTTTGACTTTGAAAGCCTGAAAACCATAGAAACCAATTGCTATGGTCTTAATAAATATCTATGTCTATTTCTTGACCATTTTGAAACAGAAATGTCTTATTTTGCTTTTATTTTACTCCTTTTTACTCATTTGTCAAAAAAACTAAGAGCTACACTTGAACAATTGTCGGAATCATTACTTTGCAGAACCAGACACAGAGTACATTATAAGTCTGCGAGCTTTCAACAGAATGGGACAAGGAAGACCCATCTATGAAGTCACCAACACGCTGCCTAGAGGTGGGTGCACTTTGTATCTTAGCTTAATAAAGTCTATTTAGTATGTGGATGATGTAGACATTTGCTGTGAGAAGTAATGTCATGTGTTTCCCCTTCTATTGCAAATTTAACTTATCTCGAAAGTAGACTGGATATATGTGAAAAATGGTTCCAGTACAGAAATTTTTAGAGCCACCATTAGCTGTATGTTTAGAGGCTCCACAAAGTAAACAATGTAAACTATTACATTGTTGAAACATACTTGTCCTATCACCCTTCCTATTGCAGCTCCCCCTGATACAAATGCTCCACTACTGCCACCTGTTGGGCTGAAGACACAGGTCTTGGGACCCAACACAATTCTGGTGTCCTGGACAGATCCCAGCTTGATTGAAAACCAACTTGTAGAGAACAGATACTACACAGTAAGGTTCGTCAATAGAGGACCGTAGAGGTCAAGTTTTCTGTGTCGAAGTCTGTGCTGTGTACATTTGATATTTTGTCACATTAAACTTCCATTCCATTCAGCAATATCATTTTGTTAAGAGCAGCTTAAAGTATGACCTAAACTCGCACAGGAAGAATAGCTACAATGTAAATTGCCATGCTAATTGTGGATCTGAATAAACTCAAACTCACGAAACTTGTCACTTTACAATCAACACCTAACATCAGTAGGTTGCAGTCTGAATTGAGTTCCAAAGGCCCACTTCTGGTATTCACTTCTGAATGCTTTCACTTCTTATATGTCTGCACTGGTATTGCCCACCCTGTCCCACAACTTGAGTTTTCCTATTACCTCTGTCCCTGCCTCTCCCAGTAATCTTGCTGGTTTGTGACTTCTCTGGCAGGTGGATGGCTGTCGGCTCACCTGATAGGAAGACATCTTACATCAACACCAACAATCTGGAGTACAGTGTGACAAACCTCAGGCAGTACACCAAGTACGAGTTTTCTGTCAAAATCATGGAGGGCAAAAGACTGAGTCCTTACAGCATCACAGTCGTCAACAGCACCTCACAACAGGGTGGTGAGTGGGATCTTTTGTGGCTTGTCTAAGGGCAACCATTTTTAAAACCATTTTTGGGGGGTAAGAAACTCAAATATTCAGACAAGGCTTTGTCTAAACCAGGTTAAAAGTTTAAGATTGATTTAATTGTTTGACCAGTGAAGTCACCAACTTGCTGCCTATGTATCTTAATAGTTTAGAAAAGTCTGTTAGTATACACATGAAATGAACATTTGCTGTGAGAATTGTACAGCCATGTTTTTCCCTTCTTTTGCTAATTTTTTTAAATCTGAAAAGTAGACTTGATGCGTGAAAAATAGTTCCAGTACAAAAGGTTTTGGGGCCACCATTGGCTATATTTTTAGATGCTGCTACCGTCTAACAAAGTCCGAGGAGGAAACTTCAAATTCCTCATAAACTTTGATATATTTGATGATTCCCTAGCAGCCCCTGACCAAACAGGTCCATTGATGCCTCCTGTTGGAGTGAAAGCTCACGTCTTGGGGCCCAATACGATCCTGGTCTCCTGGACAGACCCTACAGTCAGGGAAAGTCAGACAGGAATGGAGCAATTCTACACAATAAGGTCAGTAGACTGCTGCAACTCTGAGATGACATCCTTTGATCAAATCAGGAAAGTTTTAAGGGCTTCTCATTGGCTAATTTCCTCTCTTGATCCATTAACATCAACATTTATTAGGCTCTTACAACTACCATTTAAAGCAAAGCAAACAAGGTCATTTCATCAGGATTCAATTTCATATTTCTTTAATACTGGACATTGTTATTGTAAACAACCATCAAAATTCAGCCTTGTACGTCACGACTGCCAGTTACATGTATGCTGTTGTTGATACAAATAAACCAATAAATAAACAAACAAACAAACGAAGACATTCTCATCCGTACCTTTTGTAACATGTTTCCTATACTATATCAGCTCCTCCTGTTATGGTTATAATGATGACACTGCTTACTTCATTTGTCAGATGGATGTCCTTTGGTGCCCCAGATAGGAAGACTGTCTTTGTAAACACCACCAGTATGGAGCACATTGTGACTGGTCTCAGACCATACACTCAGTATGAGTTTTCAGTGAAAGTTGTAGATGGCAGAAGAGAAAGTCCTTACAGCCTCTCAGTAGTCAACAGGACAGCACAATCCGGTAAGTAACCTCATAACTCTTGATTTTTTATCGGTACTTAAATTTTGTATATTGATTGATTGATTGATGCGAAAAATGATCCAACAATTAAAAAGCAAGGGCATGTCAAAGTGAACACAGTCCTTTCATTCAATATGTGTCATATTTTAATTTGGTGTAATATCTTGCAAATTATTTTTTTGTTCTGAAGTGTGATTCTTTGCATACTTGGAGTGGCATTACATCACCAGGCATTGCATTAAAGGATTCCTATTGATTTTGATAAAGACTTGTATTTTACAGAAGAAGTTTTTCTAGATGATTCTTGATTGTTGCTACCTGACTTGTTGTGTTGTGGCTCTTATCCGCAGCTCCAGGTACCCCACCCCAGGACGTGACTGTGCTAGGGGTGGAGGACAATCCAACTCAGGTCATTTTGACTTGGCTTCCTCCTGCAGAACCCAATGGCATGATTTCTGGTAAGACATCTGCAAAACCTACAGCCAGACAGTGGGTGTGCCTGGGTGCAGAGAGATCCTGGATCGTACTCATGGAAGTGTCACTTTTCCAGCTTCAAGTGCCCTCTTTAACCGTTCATTTACTTTCATCATACGTTTTAGTGCAGTTACATTTTAGGTACACATGGCATGCATCTCAATTTGCAGTCCTTCCTCCTTCCTTATCCAGTTTTAACGTCTCTTTTCCCCGAATCGGGGGTTAGACGTGCTTGCATCAAGTGCAAGTCTTTTTTGAAGCAGGATTTTTTACGGCAGTAATGTTACAAAAAGGGCCTTAGAATAATGTATGTAAATTTTTGTGACTTTTCTTGAAGGAGATCATTTTTCCTCAACTTGTGTTGTTATGTTGAATGCTCTACTGTAAAAGTGTGTAAAACATCTGCAATGTTTACAGAACGAGGTTGGATTATGGTTTATGTCTGCTAACATAATTTTGCTAGGTCACATATATCTGCCACCCTGGAAGAATGAGTCTAAAGAGATCTTTAATTCAATGTCCCCCAGTATCCAAGCTGCCTGGGAGGTGCTGCACTAGAGATCTCTCAAACACGCTACATGTATTTTTCAAACTGGCAGATATTTGTAGCCCGGCAGATAAATAGTAATGACTGTTACATTGTATGGCTTGAGCTCTACTGTAACAACTTGTTCTATCATGATTTGTCATATTTAGGTTATGTTGTGCTCTACACCACTGATCCAAGGAAGGCTGTATCAGAGTGGGGAGTACAGCAAACAGCAAGTGACAATCTTCAGCTCAAGGTCACCGACTTGGAGCCTGGAACTAGATACTACTTCAGCATTCAAGCCAGGAACTCTGTAGGATACTCACCCAGGTCATCAACAGTGGAATTCCAGACTATAGATGGTATTTATCATGCTTGTCTTCTCTTTTCTTATATGATTACTGTTTGTTTGATATGTACCAAGTAAACTGTTTGGATATTCTGAATTCTAAAACATTTCTAAAGAAATACATGACTGCATGAACTTGTTAGGAAACACTTTCTTCTGTCATGGTTGAGGCAAATGTATAGTTAGTGATGTGTTTCTTTTGATGGTGACACATATTTTTTGGTGTCCCTATCTTGCGCCAAATTTTCTAACCTTTTAAAAGTGTTTTCGCTCATTTCAAGTGACTCATTCTTACTTATCCATACTGTATCAAACATGTCATGTGTTGTTCATACCAAAGTAAGTACACATATATATATATATCCTGACAACTTTGTAGATGAGAAAGCCGCTGAAGAGGCTTCCTGCCGCCAGACAAAGACCAGCCCGCTGTGCTCAGGCCACGGTGACTGTGTCGCCAGCTTCTGCCAGTGCCACTCCCATGCTGCCCACCCTGACTCCAGGTACTATGGGAAGTACTGTGAGTGTAACAATGTGGGCTGCCCTTACAGTCTGGGCCTAAGGTGTGGTGGTAAGTAATAGATATCTTTTATTTTTTATCATTTTTATCATTATTGCTTTATTAAGATAGACAAAAGGGACAGAACAAAACAATCAAATGGCAGTAAACAACATCATCTCCTAGGAAACAATATTAACCATCCACCTGACCCAGTTTTTAAACCCCTATTTGTTTTTTTCCAACTAGGTTATCAATTCCATAGTATCTAGCTGTGCTTCCATGTCCCACATTATGTGTCATTAGACTAAATCCTCTGCTTTTACCTGTTCTGTCCTCCTCCTTTAAATCTTGTAGACAGCCTACAAATCATTTAGACAATTGACTAAATCTACTTGAAGTCTAGTAAATGTAAACAAAGCAAGTTAATTGGCAAGTTTTGAGTACTTGAGTTTGAGTGTGTGTTTTCCATTGGCCAGGTCACGGGTACTGTGACTGTCGGTTGGAACAGGGAGGGAACAGTTCCTGTGTGTGTGAAGCTGGCTGGACTGGTCCTGGCTGTGACTGTTCAATGGATCCAGGTCCTTGTCGTTCAAAGAATGCGGTATGTAAACTTGTATAACATATATTCACGTAAGGGAAACATATTGTTTTAGATCCATCTCTTCTTTCATTCAAGACAAATAAGGTCAATAACCTGCAAGAAAGACTGTGTCAGCAGTCACCATGGTTATTTATGATGTTTGATTTCACCATGTAGCAAAATACAAACCCAAAATGTAAATTCAAGTTTGTATTTTCTAGTAATACAAAGTTCTGTTTACAACCTCAGCAACTTCAGCACCATGGACAGTATAGGTCCTGTCTATGTCAGATTCTGCATTTCAATGTGTATATGATGTTCAAGCACATGCATATGGAATCAGAATATTTATCGTTTCAACAGCAATTCTTGAAGTATAAAACCACAACTGGCTGTAATAGCATTGCTTAACTTTATATCTATACTATGTAGTTATGTAACAGTGACTTACATTTTAGGTAATATATCCTCGTCACCACCAACATTTTACTGCCAACTGTATCCTCCCAGATCTCAGAAAATTTTGATGAGAATATTCTGCTTGTTATCTAAGAAACATTGTTGATTAATTCCTTGCTAAAAGCAGTACTGTTGTCCCAACTGATTTTCTTTATCTTGCAGGCTTTATGTAATGAGCACGGTGTATGTTCATGTGGAGTATGTCAGTGTGAGGAGCCATATGCAGGACCTACTTGTGAAGACTGTCCGGTAATTTCTTAACAGCTTTATTTATTTTTCACAAGGACTGATATGACAGAAACTTCTTAAGATATGCTGTATAAAAAAATTGTAAAAAAGATACCGAGTGTAAACCATTATCTTGGCCCTTGGTATGTTTAGTTGTGACATTTGGGTTTAATTCTATTTTTTACCTTTTCAATTCCAACTCTTTCATATATAAAGAAGAAGAAAAGAGTCCTTCTGGGTGTAGTCTTCGGAGCTGATGTATCCAGTATGATTGTTTGTGCTGATGTATCCTTATATGATTCTCTGTGAATTCATACATAAGTTATCCTGATGATTCAAGAATCTGATGTGAAATGTTGATCTTGTGATGTGTAGACGTGCCAAGGCAGCTGTAGTCAGCTGCGAGGCTGTGCAGAGTGTGTGGCTAACAACCGTGTGGACTGTGACACTGACTGTCGCAGCACCACCGTGTTGTACATGGACGAGCTTCCCCAGGGACCCCTCCCTACAGGTTAGTAACACAAGTTCTACAGTAAAGAACCAGATGTACATTGTACTACAGTAAGGAAGCCTCCTCTTTTACTTTACCGAAGTATTGTTTTGGGTGGCTGAGTAGTGGGTCTGTCTGTCTGTCTCTCTGTCTGTCTGTTTGTCTGTCCAAATAGCTTTCATTGGCTGATGGGTGGGAGGTGATTTTGACAGTTGATTGTTAGGGAGTCATGCCTGAAGGTGACCAGCACACACCGGGTGGGAGTAAGTGGGTGGTATGGGAAGTGGTGTAATACATGTACCTGATTAAATAGCATCAAATAAATGAGGTCTGTGAACTGGAAAGTTGTGAAAGCTCTAAATACTTCCTGGAAGTTTGAAATCTCCCATTTCTTGTTGTTGGTTTTTCATAAATGCTGTTTACATGCAATGGTTAGACTACATGTAGTAGTTTAAATGACTCTGTTTTAGGTCACAAGAATGTGGGATTGAATCCCAGCCTACCTGTTAAACTGAACCTTTCACATTTTTACTGATATGAAATGTTTTTGTGTTGAGTGTGTACATGTGTAAAACACAACATACTTTTTCTCTCCTATAGTGAAATGGAAGTTGTGTGAATTTGTAGACCCAGAAAAGAACCTTCCTTTTGTCTTCTCATATGATCCTGACTCTGATCGCATTGTTTTACACTTCAGACCAGGTAAGTTTAAGCAACATTCCGACATGACTATGTTTGTATTACTTCATACAATATTGTGAGTTTGAACTTAATCATTATCATTATGACAGAAGCACCCATAGAGTTCTAAAGGTGAAACAGTCATTTTGCAGTCAAGTTTTTTACAACCCTCCTACATTCATACAATTACCAAAAAGTGAGAGGAAGCCAAATGACCAAATGTATATTAGATGTCTAATATGTACTGTATGTGCATGTTTGTAAATGCGTGACCTGTACATGTGCTTTGCCTAGTGGGGCAGAAGGTTATCGTTAATATTATAATAATTATTTTTCATGGTTGCAGTCATGCGCAGTTCCACAACACCAAAGTCAGTCACCACCACCCCAGAGCCTGACCAGCAGACTACCACAGCAACAGGGCAAGATGGAACAGAGTCACCGGCCTCCAAGACACCTCCACGAACCACCCCACGACCGTCCCGGATCTCCCGCCTGCTGCCCTGCTGTGTTCTGTCTGCTAACGAGAGGTAGCAGACTGGTTTCTCTCCACAAAATGAAATATTAAAAAGCTTGTTGGCAGCCCAAGGGCTGAATTGGACAGCTTGGACAGTTCTTGAATCATAAAGACATATTACGTACAATAAAAATCATTACTTCTGAGATGGAAGCATTGTTTTGGGCCACACTGGTTTATGGGGTGGGTGTGTATGTATGGGTTCCAGATTGGCAACGGTTGCTAGAGAGTGAGGTGGTTGATTTACAGATAGGTCATGGTTGAAGTTGATCCAGTACGTGTTGGGTTGGAGCATGTCAGTGTGTAATAATTGTGAAAGTGTTCACTAAGTGTTATAATTATACCGATTAGATCACATCATACAATCCCCTTTGCAGTTCCAATGTAGACTGGTTTGTTAGTTCATATCAACAACAAGAAGACATACATGCCTCCTAGCAGCTTCATTAGAAGGCTGAATTGTCAGGCCAATGTATTCAACAAAAACTCAAAACACTTCCAGGAAGTCTGCAAACTCTGATTTCTTATTTAAGATTGATTTAATTCTAATTTTTACCTTGACAGGTGCCAGGACAAGTGTGGACGGGTCCTGCTCACTGCCACCAACAACCAGCAGATCCTGAGAAGCCTCATCTCTGCCTGTGGCATCCCCAGTGTAACCGACCCACTGTGGAACTGTTTCCTACAGGCCAACTCTGCAGGCAGAGAGGTGGTGCCTCCACCTACACCACAGCCATTACCAGGTAACAACTGAGTTGTCAAGCTTCTGTCTGCCTTTAGGCTACACCAGTTTTATCAGTCTGACAGCACATTTTGATTACAGCTAGGTGAACCATACTTTACGAACCATACTTTACTTTCACCATGATGCTGTTTAATTCATTATTGAGGTTTTTGGACATTGCAAAGGTGGATCACACTGTGATTATTCTTGCTTTTTCATTTTTAGTCAACACAGGTTCTGCACTCTAGTACAACACTAGTTGTATTACTTGAATGGCTATCTCTACACGACAGCAACTTGACCTAGGAAAAATAACTCTGTTACCTTTTACAGAGAGGAAAGCAACAACTGGAAGGTTATATCCTGCCACCACCAGCACCATACAGCCTACAACAACAGGTATGAGATCATTTATTTCACTGAACAATATCAGCATTCAGGTCTTTGATAGTGTGTGAAGATGTAAATAAATAAATATTACAAAATATCATCTAGCTATATATTTTCACATAAAGAATGTTATATAAGGCAGTTACATGTACTTAACTCGGTTATGTGAACTTCATGACTTATTTGCACATTATAGTTAGAGAGGAGGATGCAGACACAACAGTTCTTCCCACAACTACATTCCTTCCCACTACCACAACGGCACCACCACCAACAACAACGGTTCCTACAACCATTCCTACAACAGTTGCTACAACAACAGGTGATACTGTAGTACAATCAAAGTTAGAGTTGTGAATGTGTGAATGTGTAAAACAGCTGATGTTGACAAATCTTATCATTGACAGACAGAAACCTGCTTATTCTTGCAGTGCAGCATGTTAGCCCAAAAGGGTCAATTTCTAAATTTCCAACTTCATAAAATGTTAACAGTTATGAAAGCTATAGATGACAAAAACTAGAAATATGTCCAGTGACAAATAAACTTTCATATTTATGTCCAATGCTGTCTAATTCACCACTGACAGTGAAAAATTTGTTATTGCATGTTTTGGTAAACATTCATTTAATCTGCCAGCAGTGTACTTTGCCACATTTTATTACTAAATTTGATCAACAAATGCCCATTGTGCTAGTGCATGACATGCCTTTAATTTGTTTGACAGAAGTGAAGATACCGGAGAGGAACTGTGAAGATGAAATTTGCCCAGTTACGTGGTGTTCCTACCCCTTCCAGCCTCCAGGGACATGCTGTCCTATATGTGAAGGTATTTTACAACCCATCGCACTTCATCCTATGTGTGATAATTACATGAAACGGTAAAAATTTATACAGCATGCTATCCCTTAGTTCTATTAGTAGGACATGTTATTCGTCGATATTAGATACAAGAGATGAACAAGTTAGAAGATTTGGTGGTAGACTGGTGCACCAATTAAGATGCTAGATTGAACAACCGTTGGCGAAAGGCTGCTATTGATAATACCTTAAGTACATATCTGATGTCTGAATACTTCATTCTTTTTTGTTCTTACAGATTGTGACTATGAAGGCAAGTTTGTGGAGAATGGGGATATCTTTGTCCTGGAAGAGGATGTCTGCACCATCTGTTTATGTGCGGTTAGTTACTCTCTCACTGTATGCTGGCATTCAAACATTTTTTTGGACCAAAAATCAATTTCAAAGCTTTCGTGTGTGAGAAATTTGGTTTGCATGTGTCCTTTACAATGTCTCATAACATAAGACTATATATATGTCACAGGGCAGACTGGAATCCAGGACAATCTGGAATTTTCCTAGGACAGACTGGAATTCTAGTCTCTCCTAGGACAATTCCAGATTCTCCTAGGACAGACTGGAATTCTAGTCTGCCCTAGGGCAGATTGGAATTCTACTAGGAATTGGGATCTGAATATTTTAATTCCAGTCTGTCCTAGGAGAATCTGGAATTGCCCTAGGAGAGATTAGAATTCCAGTCTCCCCTAGAACAAATGGGAATTCTATCAGGCTACAAGCAATAATGTATTGATGAATAGACTGAATCATTTCAGAACTAAAATTTCAGTAAATTTCAGTATATCCGTAATTTCAGCATAGGTAAATCCTACATTTATCATTACTTATAATTCTAGGTGAATTACTATCTCCAATCTACTAGGGCAATGTAAACGTAACTGACATCAGACACATTTGCATAGGACCATTATGAGATAGTGACTCAGTATACTCAACCGGTTTTTCCAGCTCGTTAGTGACCTGATATATAACAGCTAATTTCCCCCTCCCAAGCCACTTCCAAGTTTGACAGAACGGCGATCACTTTCTGCCGCTCCCACGTTTCCCTGCTGCGTCCTCGCAACTTCCTACCTCCCCACTTTCTGCCGCTCCAACTTTTTCCCACTGTGTCCTCACAACTTCCTTCCTCCCCACTTTCTGCCGCTCCCACTTTTCCAACTTTTCCCTGCTGCGCCCTTGCAAATTCCTACCTCCCCACTTTCTGCCGCTCCCACTTTTCCAACTTTTCCCTGCTGCGCCCTTGCAAATTCCTACCTCCCCACTTTCTGCCGCTCCCACTTTTCCCACTTTTCCCTGCTGCGCCCTCGCAACTTCCAACCCCCCCACTTTCTGCTGCTCCCACTTTTCCCCGCGCCACCTTCGCAACTTCCTCCCCCCCCCACTTTCTTCTGCTCCCACTTTCCCCGCGCCACCTTCGCAACTTCCTCCCCCCCCACTTTCTTCTGCTCCCACTTTTCCCCGCGCCACCTTCGCAACTTCCCCCCCCCCACTTTCTTCTGCTCCAATTTTCCCCGCGCCACCTTCGCAACTTCCTCCCCCCCCCACTTTCTTCTGCTGCTCCCACTTTTCCCCGCGCCACCTTCGCAACTTCCTCCCCCCCCCACTTTCTTCTGCTCCCACTTTTCCCCGCGCCACCTTCGCAACTTCCTCCCCCCCCACTTTCTTCTGCTCCCACTTTCCCCGCGCCACCTTCGCAACTTCCTCCCCCCCACTTTCTTCTGCTCCCACTTTTCCCCGCGCCACCTTCGCAACTTCCTCCCCCCCACTTTCTTCTGCTCCCCACTTTTCCCCGCACCACCTTCGCAACTTCCTCCCCCCCCACTTTCTTCTGCTCCCACTTTTCCCCGCGCCACCTTCGCAACTTCCTCCCCCCCCACTTTCTTCTGCTCCCACTTTTCCCCGCGCCACCTTCGCAACTTCCTCCCCCCCACTTTCTTCTGCTCCCACTTTTCCCCCGCGCCAACCTTCGCAACTTCCTCCCCCCCACTTTCTTCTGCTCCCACTTTTTCCCCGCGCCACCTTCGCAACTTCCTCCTCCCCCCACTTTCTTCTGCTCCCACTTTTCCCCGCGCCACCTTCGCAACTTCCTCCCCCCCCACTTTATCTGCTCCCACTTTTCCCCGCGCCACCTTCGCAACTTCCTCCCCCCCCACTTTCTTCTGCTCCCACTTTTCCCCGCGCCACCTTCGCAACTTCCTCCCCCCCCACTTTCTTCTGCACCCACTTTTCCCCGCGCCACCTTCGCAACTTCCTTCTCCACTTTCTTCTGCTCCCACTTTTCCCCCGCGCCACCTTCGCAACTTCCTCCCCCCCCCCCCACTTTCTTCTGCTCCACTTTTCCCCGCGCCACCTTCGCAACTTCCTCCCCCCCCACTTTCTTCTGCTCCCACTTTTCCCCGCGCCACCTTCGCAACTTCCTCCCCCCCACTTTCTTCTGCTCCCACTTTTCCCCCGCGCCACCTTCGCAACTTCCTCCCCCCCACCATTTCTTCTGCTCCCACTTTTCCCTGCGCCACCTTCGCAACTTCCTCCTCCCCCCAACTTTCTTCTGCTCCCACTTTTCCCCGCGCCACCTTCGCAACTTCCTCCCCCCCCACTTTCTTATGCTCCCAACTTTTCCACGCGCCACCTTCGCAACTTCCTCCCCCCCCACTTTCTTCTGCTCCCACTTTTCCCCGCGCCACCTTCGCAACTTCCTCCCCCCCCCCACTTTCTTCTGCCACCCCACTTTTCCCCGCGCCACCTTCGACAACTTCCTTCTCCACTTTCTTCTGCTCCCACTTTTCCCCGCGCCACCCTTCGCAACTTCCTCCCCCCCCCACTTTCTTCTGCTCCCACTTTTCCCCGCGCCACCTTCGCAACTTCCTCCCCCCCACTTTCTTCTGCTCCCACTTTTCCCCGCGCCACCTTTGCAACTTTCCTCCCCCCCCCACTTTCTTCTGCTCCCACTTTTCCCCCGCCACCTTCGCAACTTCCTCCCCCCTCACTTTCCTTCTGCTCCCACTTTTCCCCGCGCCACCTTCGCAAACTTCCTCCCCCCCCACTTTCTTCTGCTCCCACTTTTCCCCGCGCCACCTTCGCAACTTCCTCCCCCCCCACTTTCTTCTGCTCCACTTTTCCCCGCGCCACCTTCGCAACTTCCTCCCCCCCCCACTTCTTCTGCTCCCACTTTTCCCCGCGCCCACCTTCGGCAACTTCCTCCCCCCCCCACTTTCTTCTGCTCCCACTTTCCCCGCGCCACCTTCGCAACTTCCTCCCCCCCACTTTCTTCTGCTCCCACTTTCCCCGCGCCACTTCGCAACTTCCTCCCCCCCCCACTTTCTTCTGCTCCCACTTTTCCCGCGCCACCTTAGCAACTTCCTCCCCCCCCCACTTTCTTCTGCTCCCACTTTTCCCCGCGCCACCTTTCGCAACTTCCTCCCCCCCCCACTTTCTTCTGCTCCCACTTTTCCCCGCGCCACCTTCGCAACTTCCTCCCCCCCCACTTTTCTTCTGCTCCCACTTTTCCCCGCGCCACCTTCGCAACTTCCTCCCCCCCCACTTTCTTCTGCTCCCACTTTTCCCCGCCGCCACCTCTCGCAACTTCCTCCCCCCCCACTTTCTTCTGCTCCCACTTTCCCCGCGCCACCTTCGCAACTTCCTCCCCCCCCACTTTCTTCTGCTCCCACTTTCCCCGCGCCACCTTCGCAACTTCCTCCCCCCCCACTTTCTTCTGCTCCCACTTTTCCCCGCGCCACCTTCGCAACTTCCTCCCCCCCCCACTTTCTTCTGCTCCCACTTTTCCCCCGCGCCACCCTTCGCAACTTCCTCCCCCCCCACTTTCTTCTGCTCCCACTTTTCCCCGCGCCACCTTCGCAACTTCCTCCCCCCCCCACTTTCTTCTGCTCCCACTTTTCCCCGCGCCACCTTCGCAACTTCCTCCCCCCCCCACTTTCTTCTGCTCCCACTTTTCCCCGCGCCACCTTCGCAACTTCCTCCCCCCCCACTTTCTTCTGCTCCCACTTTTCCCCGCGCCACCTTCGCAACTTCCTCCCCCCCACTTTCTTCTGCTCCCACTTTTCCCCGCGCCACCTTCGCAACTTCCTCCCCCCCACTTTCTTCTGCTCCCACTTTTCCCCGCGCCACCTTCGCAACTTCCTCCCCCCCCCACTTTCTTCTGCTCCCACTTTTCCCCGCGCCACCTTCGCAACTTCCTCCCCCCCACTTTCTTCTGCTCCCACTTTTCCCCGCGCCACCTTCGCAGACTTCCTCCCCCCCACTTTCTTCTGCTCCCACTTTTCCCCGCGCCACCTTCGCAACTTCCTCCCCCCCCACTTTCTTCTGCTCCCACTTTTCCCCCGCGCCACCTTCGCAGACTCCTCCCCCCCCACTTTCTTCTGCTCCCACTTTTCCCCGCGCCACCTTCGCAACTTCCTCCCCCCCCCACTTTCTTCTGCTCCCCACTTTTCCCCGCGCCACCTTCGCAACTTCCTCCCCCCCACTTTTCTTCTGCTCCCACTTTTCCCCGCGCCACCTTCGCAACTTCCTCCCCCCCCCACTTTCTTCTGCTCCCACTTTTCCCCGCGCCACCTTCGCAACTTCCTCCCCCCCCACTTTCTTCTGCTCCCACTTTTCCCCGCGCCACCTTCGCAACTTCCTCCCCCCCAACTTTCTTCTGCTCCCACTTTTCCCCGCGCCACCTTCGCAACTTCCTCCCCCCCCACTTTCTTCTGCTCCCACTTTTCCCCGCGCCACCTTCGCAACTTCCTCCCCCCCCCCACTTTCTTCTGCTCCCACTTTTCCCCGCGCCACCTTCGCAAACTTCCTCCCCCCCCCCACTTTCTTCTGCCTCCCACTTTTCCCCGCGCCACCTTCGCAACTTCCTCCCCCCCCACTTTCTTCTGCTCCCACTTTTCCCCGCGCCACCTTCGCAACTTCCTCCCCCCCCACTTTCTTCTGCTCCCAACTTTTCCCCGCGCCACCTTCGCAACTTCCTCCCCCCCCCACTTTCTTCTGCTCCCACTTTTCCCCGCGCCACCTTCGCAACTTCCTCCCCCCCCACTTTCTTCTGCACCCACTTTTCCCCGCGCCACCTTCGCAACTTCCTTCTCCACTTTCTTCTGCTCCCACTTTTCCCCGCGCCACTCTTCGCAACTTCCTCCCCCCCCCACTTTCTTCTGCTCCCACTTTTCCCCGCGCCACCTTCGCAACTTCCTCCCCCCCCACTTTCTTCTGCTCCCACTTTTCCCTGCGCCACCTTCGCAACTTCCTCCCCCCCACTTTCTTCTGCTCCCACTTTTCCCCGCGCCACCTTCGCAACTTCCTCCCCCCCCACTTTCTTCTGCTCCCACTTTTCCCCGCGCCACCTTCGCAACTTCCCCCCCCCACTTTCTTCTGCTCCCACTTTTCCCCGCGCCACCTTCGCAACTTCCTCCCCCCCCACTTTCTTCTGCTCCCACTTTTCCCCGCGCCACCTTCGCAACTTCCTCCCCCCCCCCACTTTCTTCTGCTCCCACTTTTCCCCGCGCCACCTTCGCAACTTCCTCCCCCCCCACTTTCTTCTGCTCCCACTTTTTCCCCGCGCCACCTTCGCAACTTCCTCCCCCCCACTTTCTTCTGCTCCCACTTTTCCCCGCGCCACCTTCGCAACTTCCTCCCCCCCCACTTTCTTCTGCTCCCACTTTTCCCCGCGCCACCTTCGCAACTTCCTCCCCCCCCCACTTTCTTCTGCTCCCACTTTTCCCCGTGCCACCTTCGCAACTTCCTCCCCCCCCACTTTCTTCTGCTCCCACTTTTCCCCGCGCCACCTTCGCAACTTCCTCCCCCCCCCCACTTTCTTCTGCTCCCACTTTTCCCCGCGCCACCTTCGCAACTTCCTTCCCCCCCACTTTCTTCTGCTCCCACTTTTCCCCGCGCCACCTTCGCAACTTCCCCCCCCCCACTTTCTTCTGCTCCCACTTTTCCCCGCGCCACCTTCGCAACTTCCTCCCCCCCCACTTTCTTCTGCTCCCACTTTCCCCGCGCCACCTTCGCAACTTCCTCCCCCCCCACTTTCTTCTGCTCCCACTTTTCCCCGCGCCACCTTCGCAACTTCCTCCCCCCCCACTTTCTTCTGCTCCCACTTTTCCCCGCGCCACCTTCGCAACTTCCTCCCCCCCCCCACTTTCTTCTGCTCCCACTTTTCCCCGCGGCACCTTCGCAACTTCCAACAGCGGCAGAAAGTGATCACCATTCTGTTAAACTTGGAAGTGGCTTGGGAGGGGGAAATTAGCCGTTATATATCGGGTCACTAACGAACTGGGAAAACCGGTTGAGTATACTGAGTCACTATCTCATAATGGTCCTATGCAAATGTGTCTGATTTACATGTCAGTTACGTTTACATGCGCCCACTAGTACTGTTACATTGTCACCTATGTTGAAATTGATTCAAATGTTAGTTGCGAAGATTAAGTATATTTTGATCAAGGAATGTCCTTGTTTTTATGTAATTTGAATTTGCCCTAGTAGATTGGAGATAGTAATTCACCTAGAATTATAAGTAATGATAAATGTAGGATTTACCTATGCTGAAATTACGGATATACTGAAATTTACTGAAATTTTAGTTCTGAAATGATTCAGTCTATTCATCAATACATTATTGCTTGTAGCCTGATAGAATTCCCATTTGTTCTAGGGGAGACTGGAATTCTAATCTCTCCTAGGGCAATTCCAGATTCTCCTAGGACAGACTGGATTTCAAATATTCAGATCCCAATTCCTAGTAGAATTCCAATCTGCCCTAGGGCAGACTAGAATTCCAGTCTGTCCTAGGAGAATCTGGAATTGTCCTAGGAGAGACTAGAATTCCAGTCTGTCCTAGGAAAATTCCAGATTGTCCTGGATTCCAGTCTGCCCTGTGACATATATATGAAAGTGTACTTGTGTTTGTTCCTACCTGCACCCCTTGATATGTCACTTCTCACACACCTTACTCTCTCGTACAGCTTGGTTGGGTTGACTGCAGCCCTGCCTTCTGTCAAGAGTTGTCCTGTAACAAAACTATTGTTCCTCCTGGAAAATGCTGTCCTGTTTGTGAAGGTAACATATTAATCTACATACAATCTCAGTAAAACCAAACAAAGACAATGATGAATACTTATAGGAATGCAGGACAGTTACACAGAGAAAATGTTATCAATGCAAAAATAGACCAAATTCAAACATGAGTACAGTTGTTTTTGTGATGACAGATTATTACCCAGTAAGAAGAGATTGCTAGACTAAGTATAGTTGCTCATTTTGCACTTTTGGAAAATACCTTTTGGAAAAATGCAACTTGAATCTTTCAACTTTCCCAACCTTTTAGATGACTATATTCTACTAGGAGGACTGCCCGACTATTCACCAACATCAGGTTAGTATTATTTGTGATACTTTAAAGAATGTATTTTTGAGGACGTGACATCTTGAGATTTTACTTAGCACCAGGGCAACTTTAACAAAAAATTTCAGGTTTTCAATTAGTGTCTTGCTGAGATTTCCAAAAGATGAAAATGTTAAAATGTGCCCATTGTTTAAAAAAAGAGATCGACATCTACGGAGAGGAGTTTGATAACTGCCGTCCCATCTATGGCCCAATCTGCTCGGGTCACGGAACATGCGTCAACGGAGCATGTCAGTGTGACGCTTTTGCAGAAGAACCTGACAAGTTGTACTATGGGCCACACTGTGAGTGCAACAACTTTGACTGTGACAGCCACGAGGGACAGATATGCGGTGGTGAGTACTTACTTAGTGGAAATTATCCAACAAATAACTAAATATTATAATTGTTGCCTTCGTCAAGAAGGGTATGTTTTCATGGGCGTGCGTGTGTGCGTGAGTCTGTCAACAGTATAACTCGAGAAGGCTTAAATGGATTGTCTTCATATTTGGTAGGTGGGTAGGTCTTGATGAGGTCTAGAAGTGATAGGAATATGGGCCCCCTGGCGGCTCGTTATGGTACTGCAGCGGTACTTCCGGTTTTGAAATATGGTGATCTGGACGAGCTAGGGTCATGATTTTTGGATGGTAGGTAGCTCTTGTGCTCGGGAAGAAGTGACATAAGTTTGGGCCCCCTAGCGGCTTGCTCTGGAACTGCAGGAGCATTTGTATGAAAATGTTCAAAGTAGGATAACTCAATAACCGGTCGACGGATCATCCTGATATTTGGTGTGTAGGTAGCTTAAGTGATGCTTTACATAATTAGATGACAATTATGCAAATTATGATCTAATTTGCATAATAAATGAAGCAATTCTATAATTCAGTTACCTTCCATGATACTCTACCTTCATTGTGACACATGGGCAACAGGCTGTCCCAGAGGGAGAAAGTCCCAGAGGGGATATTCATTAAGCAGTCCATGTAGCTGCAGGCGGTGTTGCCTTACATTTCCTGCACAGATGTTTTTTCCCTTGCCCAATGCACGATTGCAGACTGCATTGACAGGGGTAGTTTTCACAATCCAACTTCCATATTTAGGGGGACTAATATATCACTTCTACCTTCTTAAGTTATATAACGATAACATCCTTTGACGAAGGCATGAGATCGTTGACCTCTAGTTAAAGATAAAAAGATGCTTTCCTGTCATATCTCCTGTTAACGTATGTTAATGTGTTCTTGCTGTTGTCCTAATACAGCTGCTTAAAATGTCTAATGTTTGTTGTCAAGAAGAGAATAATGCTGTAAGTTACATTATCAAATGAATATTGTAACCACAAGTACCAGAGATTTGTACATGTACATGTACTTGCAGGCCATGGCCAGTGTGAGTGCAGCTCCTGTCTGTGTGACGTGGGGTGGGAGGGGTCAGCCTGCAACTGTTCTGTAGCTGTGGAGCCCTGTACAGCACTGAACGGGGTAGGTGCAAGTCTTCTTGTATGGAGGTGATCTCTGCTTCTTCACTGATACTGTCACAACAGATAAGTTGGAGCTAGATGGTATTTAGCAAACTGTGTGCCTAAACACCACAACCTGCTGCAACCAACCAAAACTGGGTCTAATATGTGGTGTACAAAATGTACATTGCACAAGGACCTTGTATGATGCCCTGTGACTTTTTTCCAGCAACTGTGCAACCGCCATGGGGTGTGCGAGTGTGGCGCCTGTCAATGTGAGGCTGGATACACAGGACCCACATGTGAAGAATGCACGGTAATCTGCATTTGGTTACAATATCTAAGTATACAGAACTAACAGATCAGAGCTCATTAGGTAATAATTAAGACATATGCATGTTAATAGAGACTGCTTGTGCTGATTACACCATATAACAGTCATATGTAAGGATACATCATTTGCTCTCTTTTACAACTTTTCAATAAATTCACGTAATGTACAAATTGATTCTTTGTTCTGAACTAATGATGTTTACTGCAGGACTGCCCAGCGCTACAGTGTGAAGACTTTGAGACCTGTGTGGACTGCATGTACTGGGAGCTCACCAGTGGCTGCACCGAGGACTGCAACAACTTTGAGAGCCCAGTTATCATGGTGGACAAATTGAACATCACTGAAGGTAACCCAGAAAAGTGTTCAAAGGATGGATGCCAGGAATAGAATTAATTATACATGTATCACTTTTGGGCAATATACATGTATGTAACTGGAAAATGTGGGGTAACACAGAAGTTTTCATTCATATTTACAACTACGATTAACATGTATGTAGCTAGTACACACATGTAACATTTAGTAACTTACATGTTTCATAAACTGGGTACTCTATTTACTCTTACTGTAGATACTCTATTTACTCTTACTCATACATGTATGTGACAACTTTTCTCACTATTCTAAACTGTTCTGTAGAACTGCAGGCAGGAAGAAAACAGTGCCAGTACATTGCAGAGGACCTGCTGGATGAATGCTATGCAAACTACACTTATGGGTACAACGAAGAAGGAATTATAGACATACACATCCCTTCAGGTAGGGACAGCAATTTTTGCCTCTGGGTACAGTGGTATTGTTTTGTGTGAGTTTGTGTGTGAGTTTGTTTGTGTGTGTGTGTGTGTGTGTGTGTGTGTGTGTGTGTGTGTGTGTGTGTGTGTGTGTGTGTGTGTGTGTGTGTGTGTGTGTGTGTGTGTGTGTGTGTGTGTGTGTGTGAGAGTTTGTGTGTGTGTGTGTGTGTGTGTGTGTGTGCATGTGTGTGCAGTGTGTTTGCTTTTGTCCTTAAATACTGTAACTTGCTTCATTTTTATTGTTTCATAGAGCATGCATGTGTTGTTTCATAGTCTGTCTCAACTTGAATCAGGTGATGAAATATCTCTTGTGCTTTATTTCAGCTGTAACATGTGACTATCCAGACTATAGTAACTATGACTGGGACTTTGATGAAGAGGATCTACCTGATTTTGAATACAAGTGAGAAGAAATTCATTCCCCATGTCCATTGAAATTAATAATGTATAACCCACATCATAGTAACTCAATCATCCTGCCGAGGACTGCCTTTTTCTACATGAACATTAGAGTTATGAAAAATAATGTCAAAATTGTTAGATATTCCAAAGTATTTTCCTTTCCATACTTTGCTTTATGTATGTTGAGCATTATGATCTTATTCTCAATCAGTCCTTTGATGGTAGTAGAAAAACATTAATTTGCTCATGAATTGCCATTAAGTATGTTCATAGTTAAGTGTTATTAGCTTAACAGAGGGAAAATGAAAGTATGTTGCACACCACTCTGTTTCTTGGTGGTGTCGTCTTAGCTGTAATTTCAGAAAAAAAATGTATGATGTATGTATGTATAATGTTACTTACACGTTAGAAATTTAAGTTGCGAAGATAGATTTATTCAAGTCAGCAAAATAATGCTAATAAATATGTCATAGTTTTTTTTTGTATGATGAATTTGGTCCAATATATTAGGTACTTGTAATCCTTTGATTGAAAGAAAGTAGTAGTTTAAGAAGTTTTATGGCAAAAGGTAAGCAACTTACCCAAACAATTCACAAAAGATTCATGACACACAGGACTACCTTTGCCATGATTTAGTCTCAGTGGTCAAGTACTTCATGATCAGTTACAGTCATTCCTTGTTATCCTACCATGACAATAAAGGGCTCCTGTATACATGTACGTACTCCTGTCTTTCATTATTTGCTACTGGCAGTATATGCAGACTCTACTATGTGTGTATTGGCCCTCCTGGTGAAGTTCAATAAAACATCACAATGTTATTGTGAAATGGTGATTCAGTTCCAACTGGGCTTGATATATTTTGTCTTCCTCTGGGCATTCACACAAACATGCCTGGAAAATGAGTTTGCAGGTTCAGATTAATATAATGTAGTTACTACATGTAATCATTGGTGGCCTTCTGACAGCTTTAAATTGATTTAGAAATGATGAATTGTAGTAAGAACAAAAGAGTTAATTTGAATCAAGCTTTTCTACGTAGCTACATGTACATATCATTACACTTTAGGTAGGTTGATTTTAAGTTGAGTTTTATTGATTCTTGGCAAATGTTTACAATAAAGCTGTGTATAATGTATAATAGCAATGATTTACAGTATACAAAACAAAACCAAATGGTACCAATATAACAGAATATATAAAAACTGAGCAAATATGCACATGCAACATGTCGGTAGCAACAAAACAAGGACCTGCCTTGTCTGCACATGAGTAGTATTTACAATTGGTTTATCTGTTAAAAACAAATGGTTACATTTGTTATAACTATAACATTACATAAAGAGCTGTTCTAATGCACATTGGTAAAGGAACTGTCTTCAACATGAAGACCCCATGGGTGACTGATGAACTTGTATAAGTGTATTTAGGACATTATATACCGGTAGTATTTACCAAAGACTAAGACTTGTACATATGGCAGAATTCCATCACTGATTCATCAATGCATCTAGATTAGATTAGAGTTACATGTTAAAAACCCATTCCACATTCATAAGGCCACAGCAAGTAAATTTTATGGATGACATCCTCGCGCGCATTGATTTTCGCCTGATTTCAGAAAAAAAAACAAGAAATTTTGTTGCCCTGCGACAGTGGTCAACATGCCAAAAAAGGGCAAATATGTCGTGAACGTCTATCTGCAAGTCAAGGCTCTGATTTATTCTTTTATTTTTACTTTGATGCAATGTTGTATTTTATTCATTTTATGTGATGTTGCCACTGAATCAAAACCATTTGTACAATAATTGAAAATTTTATTTAGTCACTTCTTTTTTCAAAGTTGTTCCAGAGACAAATTGGTGTTGTAACAGTTGGCACAATATAGGTAGAGTATGGCTTCCAGACAGTTCGGTTTATGAGTCACTCTGTCAGTGATTGAGCCCTGTGTTCTGCCTGGTAGCCAGTCTCTAAACACAGAGACCACCAGGGATCCAGCAAACTTGAGGCGCAATTCCTCGTGTTTGATGGCAAGTGTTGACAGTCCAGGGTGTTCCATTACAAATGAATACCCAGTGTAGTATCTACCTTGAAGATGGTACAGCAAGCTCTTTTTTTGTTCTATTTAATAAAGACACATCTGCAAGGACAGGTAATACTGTTGGATACAGCGACAGAAGACCTGTTGGGTATGATATCATGTTTTACCGCCTAAATTCTTGTTCAACGAGGTTTACGATCTCAAAATCTGAAAATGTAGGAATCTTGTTTTTTTTGGCCTGCCTTGTTTTTTTTCGCCCTCTCGCATTAATTTTGGAGTCTCCGGAGGATGTCATCCATAAAATTTACTTGCTATGGCCTAGTGTAAAATAAATGACTGCTTTCCCAACTTTCAAGGGAACTATATTTTTGTACAGTCATCATGCAACTTGAACTGTAACTAAAAAAAGGAACATGAATTCAATTATTTTCCACAAATGAACAGAGAAACTGAATATTGAACAAACATTACACAATGCCATACAATGTATAAGCAACAACTAAATGTCTTCAAGTTGTTACACTTAAAGTGTTTCATGAAAACAATATCATGTTACAGTTACTGTAATAGTTGCTGCATCTTGTTCCTAATAAGTATTTCATTATATAATAAGCGTATTACTATGTATTTTATATACTACATGTAAATACTGGCAGTAATGATGGCAAATACAATCCTACTAGTACAACAAATGTAATTATTCCCTTATTGCTACTGATACATAATATATGAATTATGATGTTTAAGGCACAAGTTTCATACAAATATACGACACTCAGCACAACGTTTTACTGAGCAATTGACTGTTCACAATGTCCTGAAACATCTGTACATTAGTGACCAGTTCTGTAGAACAGTTATCAAAATGACTGCAATGGAAGAAAGATGCCAAGATGCTCCATATATATCTCCTACATTCAAAATGAGCCAGATACAGATCCCCATTATGTATTGTTTCCCAGGCAATAGAAAATAGAACAGGGACTTGTATGTCCCTATTTTCTTCTGGGACATACACAGGAGCAAGATTCAACTGCCCTTCTATCAAAAAATAGTTCTGCATTTACATTGCCAGATTATGTTGAGAGAATGTCAAAAATACAACATCGTACATAAACCATTATTTGTAGTTTATCATACAATCCATATCATGCTTTGCTATTTGAAAGTGAAATGTACTTAACGTGGGTCTGATCAGACATGTACTCAGATTTACAAAGTGTACAATGTCATACACATTTGTACACATTTTCATACACATTCATATAGTAAGGCACTGTGTGAGTTAACATTATGTATATTGCATTTTTTCCCTCACATCATCAGTAAACCTTTAATTGGTAAATACATTTTATAGTTACAAAAGCTACTTTGCCGAGTGCAGAGGACACTATTATTTCTGTTTGTAAAGATTTTTTTTCAATCTATCACTACAACTCCATTTTGTGTGGCACATACAGAATTACAACTGCTGACATACATGTATCTATGTTCTGATAGTACTTATAGCTATGTTTTCATCATGATAAGTATCATTAATACTTGTGTTGTACACAAAGCCTTGGTAAAGGCTAATCTAGTTGCCTCTTGGAAGCACTTGCTAAAAATCTTACAATAAAAAACAAAAACAAGGCTGGCACAGGAGAGTTCTTCACTTCTTCCATTAAGGGTAGAAACATCCTCAAAATTCTACATTTTGAAGAGGGTTTGTGAAGACATTTTACAAGCACATTTTTACGTATACCTCTGGTCTGAAATCACCTAGCTGTATCATACTACATTATATTTTTCATATATAAGGCATGTTCTTTACAAAGGCACATGCTGGGAGAAGTTTGGGACTACCTATTCCCTTATGATTGAGAAGTTGTTAAGGAAAATTCAGAGACCTTTGATACAAAACCTGCTTTCTAGATGCTAACAGACCTTTGTTGGAAAAGATAACAATCTCCGGTCTCTGTATTTACAGTGAATTCTTTTCCAATATCTTACATGACTACATGTACTATTTCATACCTCATTAAGAGTAATATGCATTTGAAACATGGCAGCCTGGTGATATTGCATGGCACTGTTTATGCAAATACCTTTGCTGTTTTTTTTACCCTTTTATTCCTCGATGAACCAAGCATGTCACCACAAGGAGTTTGTTCTTCCGTTGGGGATGTTGACGTAGACGGCCGGCTGCTGCATCAAGACGTGATCGTCAGGGGTCAGGTCGCTGGAGGTGCGAGACAAGATGGCCTCCATCTCGGCCACCAGCTCAGAGAATGTTGGGCGATCTTCGGGCTCTGATGACCAGCAGCGCAGCATGGTCTGATACCTGCAGAGAACATGAAAATGGTTGCTTTCCTGTCTTTTTTTCAGTTTGCTCTTTTTATTGAAAAATTCCATACCATTGTAAGGCAGAAAAATCCACATAAGAAATTAGTCTAGATGATTGGAAATGATTTATAAGAAGGACCAGTAAAAATTTGCAAAGTCAGATCCATGTAAAATGAATGGAGCAGTGAAGCCAGATAACTTTAAACAACACGTGTAGTTAGATGTGCAAAGGTTAGGTGTGACGGGTGATTCATTGTAATACAATGTATAAGATACCGCCACACCACATGCCTGCCAAGCTGGTGCCAAAGGGCAGTTATACTGGCCATACATGTAGAGATACAGAAAGCAACACGTGTACTTACAATGCTTCCTGGCAGTGCCTGGGTTTGCGCAGCCTGCGTCCTTGCAGCAAGTACTCCGTCACGTCCATGTTGTCCACATCGGGATACGGGATGACTCCTCGTGTCCAGATCTCCCACAGAACCACTCCATATGACCACTGGGTAAGAACACAATATTGACATATCACAGTGCAACAAAAGAGTTGGTTTCAGACTCATAGAGATACAAGCTTAGGGCAGAATAGTGCTTTTTGATCAGTCTTGAATAATTGAATAATTTTGTGCTACCTAACCTACAAACTGAGTAGCTTTCAGTACCATAGACAGCCACCATCTGTTTTCATAATCAACAGATTCTGAAGCTTTTGTTCTAACTCTAGATGTTCCTAAAGTTATGTGAGGATACTCCTACTGAACTGGGTAACAATGAGTTCTGCCCTGCAATTGTTCTAGGAAAAAAAGACAAATACCTTCTTAAAGATGGTGACATTAAGGCTAATGACTATTCTAAATAATAGTGAATGAGGGAGGGCCCATGAAAAAACAATAATATTATAGTTTTCTGGCACTCCCTTGCATGTTTATTGATGCTTTGGCCTGTTCTTCTCATTTGACAGCTGATCTTAAATCTTAAGATACCACAAATGGAAAACATTTTGTTTATAATACATCCACTGAACACAGTACATCTTACATAACTGTACTCACCACATCAGTTTTGGTGGAGTAGATCCCCTCAGTCAGGCTCTCGATGGCCATCCATTTGACGGGGAGCTTGGCTCGCTTGTCCCCACTGCTGTAGTACTCACGTTCATAAATATCACGGGACAGGCCAAAGTCTGCCACTTTTACTGTAAGGGTGTCGTCCAACCTGTTCAGTAGGGAAAATTGTCATATTTAGAGTTGTGAAAATATGAAAATACAGCCAATGCTGTCACTGTGTGGTCATCATAAATGTGTCACCAGCTGGAGAAAATGTAACAAAAATTTGTTTTCAAAAACTCTTAAAACAGTTACATCTAAAAAATGAAGTACATCTGATTCAGATTCTCTAACACAGAAGTAGATATAAGGATTACTTACATGCAGTTCCTTGCAGCCAAGTCTCGATGCACAAACTTAAGGTCACTTAGGTATGCCATTCCTCGAGCAATGTCTCTCCCAAAAGTGAGCAGGTCCCGTCGTGTTAGGGTCTGTCAGAAATAAGGATTATAGTAAGTGTACAATAACTATAAGAACAGTATTACAGTTCTTTTTGATCCTGTACTCACATGTATACAATGCATCTCTGGTCAAGTTCTCTGGTCTTAGTTTGATGTTACTGTTTTGTTATTTAAAGACTAGCTGTGTTTGTCAACTAGGTACTGTGTTAGTCAACCAGGTACTGACTACGAGGTACTGTAAATGCCTTATTTTGCAGTATGAGGGAAAAGGTGTTTTCACGGTGTTTGAAGTTCATGGATGAAACCATTCTGTAGTACAATAGAAAATATACAAAACACATCTATTTGCAGTTTCATAAACTTGGGGAAGAGAGGTCACTGTGAAAAGGGCAAAAACAAAACTACCGTGAAAGTTTCACAGTTTATAGTGACATTTCCATTACAGCCCTCCCACCTTGTCTGGGTCCCTGAGGAAGGTGGCGAGGTCTCCGTGTGCCATGAAGGGCAGGATGACCAGAGGAGGCTCGTCCACAGCCATGCACACCCCGATGAGGGTCAGCACGTTGGGGTGGTTAAAGTCCTTCATCATGATCCCCTCTCCCAGGAACGCCTCCAGCTCATCAGAGTTAGACGCATCTGTTGGGCACAGGTATCAACTGGTTAGACCTATTCATTTTACTTGTTTATTATGAATTACCACATTTGTGGAAGGTCTGACATAACAGGTGACTGTCACCTTTTCAAGATGTCAACATGGAGACCAGTCTGTAAGGTTTGAATCACTCACTCTGGTAAGGACTACTACCCTTGTCAATAAATGTGGTGGGTTCTTTAAGTCGTGCTTTTAGTTATCCTCAAACATGGGACCTCTAGCACAGACCACAGATGCAATGTGATGTGCACAGTATTAAACAACTTGTTGTTAGTCACATTTTTGCACACAGGAATTGACTTCTTAAAAGCATTTGTTGCATATAGTAATCAACTTATTGAGGATACACAAAAACCACTGCAAAGTCCACTTAATTCTGTTGTTAAAAAGTGGTTGTTCAGCACCAAGGACAGATCAACTATGGCCATCTTTGGTGCACAAAACTCATGGTTGACTTTGTATCTATGCACAAAGTACATTATCTAGGACTATTAGAGATTTTCACAAATTACAGAAACAGCCTTATATAAGATAATACTCAGGATGAATCTAGGAAATACAAAACTTAATGGAAAATTGCTGGTTGGATAAATCCTTCTGTTTTGTAACAGCAAATTTTGAGTTTTTTCTGAACAACATACGTTTGAGTGTCTTGACTGCTACGTCCATCTCATCCTTCCCTTCACCTGACTTCAGTTTTCCTTTGAAGACCAGTCCAAAGAATCCTGCCAGGAGAAACAAATTGCATATAAGCTTTGCAGTTGTATAGAATATTTGATAAAGTTGGTATTTGATGTCTTAACAATGTTATATTGATGACATACATTTACTACCACAAGGCAGGTATGTGTAGTTTACATATACAGGAGTGCATCATACTAGTGAATGTTACATTGGAGATCTCTTTAGATACATTTTTTCTGGGTGGTGGAAATATGTGACCTGGTGGAATTAGCTAGCAGATGTTATAACATATACAGGATACACAATCGGCCATACCCTTGCCAATGACAGCCTCCAGGAACACCCTCTCCCTGTCGATAAGGATGTCTTGTAGAAACAGGGGGATGGTCTCCTCAAGTTCCAAGGGGGTGGTTGGGGATGCAGTAGCAAATGCTCCTTCTGGGACGTACTCATTTGCTTGGGTTCCTTCTAGGCCACCTGCACATGTGAGGTTTCAGTGCACATATTAGTTTTGATGCTATCTAGTACACATACTGTAATGATACATTCAACATAAAGTATAACCAGGCTAGGCAGGATAAATATGTCCAATGAACCTTAACTTTGTAATAAATCTAGATTTATTATGACTATAGATTTCTTGAGATTTCAATCATGTAATGTTAACGTGTATATTGTTATATTTTGTCTGACCCTGACCTCTTCCCTCTTGACCTCAATGAAAACCAGCCAGCAGGCCAATTTGAGCATTTCATGAATAAACAAAGCTCAAACAAAGAAACTTGACAAAAACCACACGACACCTTGCTGTTGCCGGGAGTATGTTGTGGTCACATGGCCATTCATCTCAATCTCATTGGCCAGTGCCATGGCCTCGTCCATGCGAGGCTGCTTGTCCCGACACCTCATGCCCAGCAGCGTGAAGACAAGCACCGCGGTCACCAGCAGCATGGCCCCCAGCACAGCGGCCACCCAGTAATACTCCGACAGCCAGGCCAGGATAGCCGACTCCCCGCTGTGGGCGGAGGTGGCCTCACAGCTGCAGGGCTTTTCTGGAGACTGGGAGCAGATGGACAGTTAGAACGACTTTGTACATCGAGACTTGATCTGTCCTTGGTGCTGAAGGACCACTTTTTAACAACAACACATTTGTGGTCAATCTAAGGCCAGATTCAAATATAGTAAACATGAATTTAAGGAAAACAGACCATCATAAACCACCCATTACACCTTGAGACATTAATATGACTAGCAAGTTATGACTTTCCACTTTAACAAATAACAACTCTCTGTGAGAAGAAAACAAAGAAACATACCTGACATAGACAGGTTGTACAGGAGATGTGTAAGTCAATAGTCAGGTACTCATTGTACCCCACAGGCTGGATGGTTACTGTGGAAACCTCCGGTGCAGACAGACATTTGGACGGGTCCACCTCTGCTGTTATTGTAAACGTTACCTGGAGAGGACAGGCATTACAATCAATTGATAGATATTACATGGAAATCTTCATTGACACAAGAAAAGTACAGTGACTTTTGCATGGCCTTCTATAACTATACGTACAAACAAACAAGTGGATACAAATGAACTTATATGTACATACATATTGGATCAATCAACATGTTGAGTTTAATGTATCATGGTTCTGATATGACAGTCACTACATTCTTACGCCTTTAGTACCTTTTGTTTGAATCAAAGTCTCACCAGAATTTATTTTGTATTTATTATTTACAAGTGGATTAAAGGAATTCATAACATGATCAACACAACACCAACTCAATAATCCATAAGTAGAACTAGCTTACTGTCTCTCCCAGTAGGACAGGGTGGCACTCGGAGGAGGCGGTGCCATTGGGTTGATGGGGACATTTGGCAGTGATTGACAGGTCCACCCCTTGTGGCACATTCTTGGTGAGAAGGCGAATCCTGGAGGTCAGCTCCTGAGGGGGTAAACAGGAACAACATGTCATACCTGTAGTTGTTGAACCCCAAACAATCTGAATAGGAAAGTGTGCAACTAATAATTGTAACTGATTATGGAACATTTTTGTAACTTGCCTCATATGCATCGCTAACCAGGTCAAGAAGGTTGGACGAATCATTGGCCAGCAGCTTTGCAGTAGAGCCCTCTAGCAGCTGGCTGAGTTCCTGCAGGAAGAAAACCAAGTCTCTCCAAGTCAGAATGGAATGTGGCAAACCAAAAATGTACATTTTAAAAGGTGAGAGCAAGGACATTGTTCCTACAATGTCCTTGGTGAGAGTTACAATGGATTGTGATGAAGTAGTTGTATAGGGCCATTTCTGCACTAAAGATGCCATACTAGATCTGTCCTTGGTGCTGAACGACCACTTTTTAACAACAACATATTTGTGACCAATCTAAGGCCAGATTCAAATAGCATAGCTTTGTAGCACAGCAGCCTTCAAAGTGCAAATGGGTGGGGGGGTGTCTCGTGATTATTGTGATGAAAACATAGCTGCAGTCAAATCAGTCAATGTTGGGCAATGTATTAAATGTGCTGCACAACCCATAAAGTTCACTGTAACTGACCTCATAGATGTGCAGACTCCTCTGTGTGACAGCAAATATGCTCATGGTGTTGTGTTCCTCCAGTAGTCCCTTCAGCTGGGCCACTGAGGGGAAATCCTGGGGGGAAAGGGGAGATAAACGTAAAATTGAAAAGCATACTACATGTATACTATGCTAAATATACCCCAAAGTTGCGTTTTACATTAGTTTTACATTAGTTCAACATAGTCTGTACATTTCAGATTATAACTAGCCCTCTGATGATGAAACCTTATTTCTCATAGTAAAAAGTGTGACTGTTGAAATGTTTTTTTCTGGGGAGAACCCTGACCCTTCATAAATAAATAAAAATTAATATTTGGCTTTAAATTGGAATAAAGCTGCAACAGTGGGAATAATTCTGGTGAAAACCCCTCATTCCAAGATGAATGATTGTAATTCAGACCTGGTTCACTGCATCCTTGATGAAGTTTCCATCTGACCCCACATGACATCGCCCATCATTTGGTGTGACCAGCCCAGCTAGTTTCCCGTCCCCTGCATAGTGGAACCCTGCATCTGTGGCCACCAGGAGGAGCCTCGTAGCCTGTTTTCTCCACCCTATTGGTCCCTGAAGTCAGAAAAAATGTTTGGATCAACTGTGTAATCTGGCTAAACCACTATGTTTGGACAAGGCAACCTATGTTCCCACACCCCTACCCCTAGAATACATGTATCACATAATGTTTACAGTTTCACCTGGCACACAGTAGCCTGCAGCATCCCATCCAGAACACCCTCAGGGAGGTCAGCATTGCTGGAGTTCTTCTGAAACCTGACCACCTCCCCCAGACGGTCAGTCTGGTTGGTCAGTGGCAGGACGTTCTTAAAGATGTATGGCCCAACACAGCCTGCACAAGGCTCTTCCAGTCTGGGGAGAGAGACACAAAATCAATTTTAAAAAATTTGGCGATATATCTACAGTATAAACTACAGTCTCAAACAGGAATAAAGTTCTGGATTTCAGGAGTGGTACTTAAATACTGTGAACTATGAGTGGTGTCAAAAGGTCCAGTGGCTAGGCAAGCAGACACAAGATCAAGAGGTCATGGGTTCGATTCCTTGCATCCCTGGCTAGATGTTCTGTCCTTGGAGAAGGCACTTCACTTTACACAACTTTCCTCACTCCACCCAGGTGTGTGATGGGTACATGACTTCAATGGGGGAGAGGAAGGAGAGCATGGACTACCTTTCCCTTACCTTTTATTTTACAACTTACTTGTAAACCATCTGGCCTTTCTTCTTGTCAAAGTAAAATGCAGTGAATGCAAAGGGATCCACTGGTTTCTCCACAAATGCCCCCAAGCCAAGGCGAAAGCTCTCTGTCTTCTCAGATAACTTGCGGGCTGTAGAGTGACAAGAAAGGACACTATTAGATTTATCGTGATGCAAAAGTCTTTTTGATGTGTTATTTCAATCCAGACATTCAAAGACAAAGAGAAATAAGCAAAATGCTCTACTAGTCTTTAACTTAGTAATGAACTCGAAACAGTCTTGTGAATTTTTCTAACATGATGCCCAAGTACATCCAATGATTATCATCCCTGTTATCCTTCATCATCTTCAATCTATGAAATAATGCAGATTTAACAAGGACATGACAGAAGCCAATGCAGGCCATTCCTCTGTAAACACAGTCCAACACCCTCGCACCACCCCTGCCAAAAGTCTGCTGGTGGACAGTCAGAGTGCAAAGCTTAGACAGAGTTCTGTTATTCACTACAAAGGCCATGGCGGAAGTGAAGCCGTTAGAGAGCACACAGGGAGAAGGGGAAATCAGAGAGATGATCTCAGAATTAATAACATTGACTCCAACTTACCAAGATGTTTGCCCAGCTTGGTCAGCTCATCCCTGAACTCCTGCATGGACTTGGACATGTCTAACAGGTAGTACAGGTCGATAGGGTAATCTTCTAGTCGCCTCACCTGGAGGTCAAATGACACTCGACTCCCTGTGGGGTACATGAAGTACAAACCATGTGAACTTGAACTTTTGATTGTGCATGACGATGCCCATTGAATAGACAGATTGTATCTATAGTACTACTTTTATTTGCTGGTTTGTATGTAATGTTACATGATTGTACAGACTTTGTTTTGTTATATGTAATGTGGTGTGTTACGTGTGGTGCACAACACCAGCTATTTGCTGATTTTAGCAGATTGAACCTGAATCACTTTGAGGGCACCTAGCCTTGTACTTGACTACACTTGTCCCTACCTGGTCGAAGGTCAAGTGCGACCCTTTGTGGCTGCATACGGACAATGTCACCTTGCTGGGCACCAGGTGGGGTCAATGACTGGTCCTGGGAGAGAAGGAAAAACAAAACAAAATAGTAAATCACACTAACCCTAAGTTTTTACGTTTCAAGGATGTCAAAGGAACAGGTATTAGTAGTAATAGGGCCCAACTCATCCACCTCTGCACTTTGAGGCATAAACAGTGTAAATCAAAATAATGCAAAGTTTGCACACCTCAGTGATTTAATTCTTTTTGTGTATTTATACAGGTCTTACCTCTGTAAACTGCAGGGTGCTCCTCTCTCCTGGACAGTGGAAACAGTCATCAGACTTCCTGCAGGACAACAAGATGAAAATGTTATCTTATCATAACACTGCAATGTTACATACAACAGACAATCAAAGAGTATCATTAAGCAGTCATGAAGTGAGTCAAAGACATGAAAAAGAAGAGAAAATGACTTACTTGATCCGTACGTTTCTACACATGCAGCCACCTGTTAGGTTCACCTGGGGGAGGCAAAGCAATAGACACACACATGTATCACTGTATGCATATTTTCATTGCAGTGAAGTACTTGATATTAAAACTTGAAAATTGATACCTCTATAAAGTCCCCTTTTCACTAGATGGCATTCACTCTGCAACCGTTGAGCGACCAAAATTGGTTTTGTGTGACCCTTGACGTTAAAATAGGAACATGATGCACGATGTTTAAGTATGATTCAAAAGACAACAAAACACATAGAATGTCAAATAGTTTGTTTGCCCAGTGGTTGCTCAGTTCTCCCAGCCTGTAGTGGAAAGGGGAGTGTCAATCAAAAGGGTAAAGATGTTGTTATCTATACTAGATAAAAAGCACGTACATATATGTGAGCAGTATTGCTCTGGAGCAGAGGGTAGTCGTCCACTGTTGGTAGAACACCGCTGTCCTCTACAGGCGGGAACTGTGACCTTCGACGGGCGCGGAATATGGAGAACTCCAGGATGATGGGAACTCGGGCAGTGATATCTTCAAACTTATCCTGGAAAATAGACAAAGAGAGTTTTTTCATCAAAAGATTTGATGATTTGACTTGTTTAAACAGTATATTTGAATAAGGGATATAATGTTACTGCTCTGAAGTTGATATGAAGAGACCTATGCATATACACTAACAGTCTAAGCTTTAGAACACAGGACATCCCTAACATGCCCCAATGTTGTGCCCTTGGGGAAAGGTAGTTAACACCTAATCCCTCACTCAACTCAGATCAGGTGAGAGTACCTAGCTGATGGGAAGTAAAGCCTAACCCATGTCTGGATGGGATGTGAGGATGTTATTCGAAACAAACAAACAAACAAACAAACAAACATATATGTCTCTGACCTTGACATATACTGTGATAGTCTTGGACTTGACATGTTTGAGGTAGACCCGGAGGGGTGCCTGTGCCTTGTATGTGGAGGACTGGTTAGGGAAGAACAGTCTCCTCTCCAGACCCAGCTGGTCCCGGGGACTGTCAGCCTCCACTGTGTAGTCGAGATCTAGCAGGCAGGAGCGGAAATACATAGAATCACATTTTTTTTAATAGTATCTAGTTTTGATTGAAATGATGATAGTACACTGTGTTCTGCAGCTCAGTGTAGTTATTGAAACAACTTCTAGCTGCAATCAGACATTTTCATTTCCTTCCACTGTGTCTTCTTCCCTGCAAGCAGCCGTAGCTCTCAGAGTGTCTTTACAGATCTTAGATCTCCCATTCCTTTGTTTTTGAAGTCTGCTGTCCTCGGGACACTGTGTAGATCTGTGCAATGTATTTCTTTTCTGGCTTTATGGTTTGATTGAAATATGTACAAGAAAACATCCCCTGTCAAACTAATAGGACAAATTCCACGAAAACAGTTCCTCACCCACATAGCTGTCTGCGGCTCCTGGTCCTGAGTACAGGAACTCCAGCTTCAACTTCAAGCTGAAACAGAAAAACAGTCCTAAATTGGGCTTTGCAATCAAGGTTGCAAGGTTGTAAATTTGCTTAGATACATACAATTCTTTAAGTAAAATGCATTGAATTTCTTAAACATTAGGACTTACACAAAAAAGTTTGATTTTTATTTGACAGTTCGGAAAGACAAGTATGGTATCATTGTTGATGTTGACAATCAGTGTGTTGACAACTGTGTCAACTTGTTTCTTTACACCTTAACCAGTATATCCTGTTAAGCCACCTGCCTGAAACACTGTGATCTTGTGCCCTTCTTAATTAGGGTGAACAGTACTGAGTACCAGAACATCCTGGTGCCTCTTACGCAGGCAGTCCTTATCCAGAATAAGAGGGTGTGCAGTGGTACTTACGATACACACTTTTCTCTCAACGACCACTTCAGGGAGGGTTAGCATGGGGTTTGGCCAACACTGCAATGAAGTGTTAAAGGGCTTTTCAAGCACCCCTGCTTATAGACTCCCTTTATCTGTGGACCCCTTTTGGAGACTCACTAAGGTTTGGCTACAGAACAAAATTAGCCACAGTGTTTAAAGGGTGACGGTTTGAGGTACAGCAGCAGATTTTCTGCAAAGTTTGTCAGCTGATTTTTAGGCAAGGTAAGAGAAGAAAAAGAGACTTTATGATACTGTATACATTTGTAATGAAAGGGAAATTGTGTAAATTAGTCAGTATAAAATTTAGAGGATCTAAGTGGAGCATATTTTTGTAGTGTGAAAAGTTGGGAGTATCAAACCATTGATAGAAATGATAAAAAACATAGCATACTTCCACAAACAATTGTATGTTTTCTAATCTAAATTTTTGCAATGACAGGTACATACACAGGATCAAGAGAGGGCACAATGCGGTCAACCAATCTAAACATAAGGGTGTGTTTTGGGGCTGTGCTCTTCATAGGATTCCTCTCTGCAGTTGTTTACATCGCTGCTGTCATGAGTCCAAGTACTATTCACCAAGACGACAGGAGTGACATTGCAACAGCTGACCATGAGAAAATCAGAACAATCCCTCCTAACATTGAAGTTGATTTTTTTGAAGATGATGAAGCTACAAACATTGATGAAGATGACTACAGCAAGGAAACTGAAGCTGAAAATGTTGATGAGGATGACCACAGGAAGGAAGCTGAAGAGCAGCCTATTTGTAAATACCCTGACCTGAAGATGAGCAATCCTGAAATCAACCACCTGTTTTTCGATCAGTCTCATCTGCACTGTGGGGGACGACCGATAAACTACCTCACTTACCTGGATAGCAACACTGACGATGGAATTGCTGTCATCAGGCTGAACTCCTCTGCTCTACTTCCCAGAGAGAAACTTGTCAGCTGCAGGTACATCAGGATAGACTATCTAACAGACTGGGAGGACAACACCATGATCGTCCACACAAAAGACTTTAAGGACAACAACGAGACCACCTTGGATTTTCCCTTTGAGCATGAGTTTGCCAGGGTGAGCTGTCAATATGAGACAGAGATCTTCAGTGGAGCTGGGACTGAGACGATAGTGAAACAGCACAACAATATGTTCCAGCAAGTTAAGAAGAAACCCCCTTTGGAGTTATGGGCTAAGCACCTGTATGATTCAGGTCGGACAAAGGAAGCGTTGGGTGGCGGTTTGAATGTACTCATGGTGGGTGTGGATTCCACCTCTAGGATGAATTTTATGCGCAAACTGCCAAAAACTTTCCAATACTTCACAGAAACACTGCAAGGTTACGTCCTGAAGGGGTATCATGTGATTGGAGATGGCACGACTGCTCAATTCATCGGCATGTTCACAGGGTTTCTGGAGGATGAGTTGCCAAATACTAAGAGAGGTACTGCAAACGCAACCCTCTGTGATGTCTTCCCATTGATCTGGAGGAAGTATAAGAGGATGGGCTATGTGACAATGTTTGGGGAGGACGAAGCTTGGACAGGGACTTTCCAGTACCGAACAACCGGATTCTCATACCCACCTACCGACCACTACATGCGGCCTTTCTGGCTTGCTATAGAACACCTGCCAGGGTATAGGTACTACGGACAGTTCTGCCTAGGTGCTACACCAAAACATCACTACACCTTCCAGTATATGCGAGACTTTGTGGATAAATACAACCAATCTCTCAAGTTTGCCAGTGCGTTTCACTCCCAACTCAGCCATGACAGCGTGAACTTGGTACAAGCTGCTGATCAGGACATCCTGGATCTTATCAGTTCCTGGAACGACAAGGGTTACCTGGACAACACTGTCCTGATTGTGTTTGCCGACCACGGAGCTCGTTATGGAGAAATCAGGCAGTTCCTCCAGGGTCGGCTCGAGGAAAGGCTGCCATTCTTCGGAATCGCAATCCCCAAGTGGATCAAACAGAAGCATCCAGAAATTGCAGAAAACCTGCGCAAGAATCAAGAACGTCTGACCACAGCATTTGACTTTCACAAGATGCTGCAGCACATCCTGGACTACCCGGGTGATCCATCTCGTTTTCAGGGACACGGCATCAGCCTGTTCCAGGAAATCCCGCTAAACAGGACATGTGAGGACACCCAGATCGCTGACCACTGGTGCACATGCTTGCAGACCATCTCAATGAGCCCAAGTAATGATTTTGTCATAACATCAGCAAAATACTTGGTCTCTTATATCAACGACTTAACGTTACCTCATCGAAACAACTGCATGGAGCTTACCCTGAAAAACATCACACATGCTGAGATTATCAAACCAAACAAAAGGCTTCTGCAGTTTCAAGAAAGCAGCCTTCAGTTCCACGAGGCCAAATTCGGCAACATGCTTCGTCTTCCCTTCGTCGATTTCATGCTCACCGTGGAAACACAGCCAAATGGAGGGATGTACGAGGCTTCTGTGAGGAAATGGTTGAACCGTGATCGTACAGAGGTGATGGCAGATATCAGTCGGATCAACAGGTACGGGGACCATCCCAAGTGCATCCGAGACAAGTTCCCACGTCTGAGAAAGTACTGCTTCTGCAAGGAATTTCTCCACCCAACATAGGGAGGCTTTTTTGTTCCAAATGTGAAAGCTGCAATTTTTTTTATCCCCAACTTTTCACGAACAGTTTATCTTAATGATGTTATTGTTTTAGTTGAAGTACAAATTAAAAACTGGGATTTACCAGGTGTAGTTTTTGCCGCCCAAGTCACATCGGATGTCGGGATCAGGTGTAGGTGGATCCAGCGACAAGGATGCGTTCACTTGATACGGAACCAGGGGACGAGACCTGAAACACCAAACAACACTGCTGAAAACTGTACCCCTGAGAAAGAAAATATATCTAATACCGTACTATTTAATAATGTGCTTGTAGAACATAGCTATTGATTTGTGTGCATTCATATTTTCTTTTATTTTTGTCATTACCCCTCATTAGAATTGACTGACCATTCAGCCAGAATATGTCACCAAGCAACATGCTCAGTAGTTTGACTATGAAAAGGGAAAGTTGTTTACATAAGGGCAGGCTTTGACTTCTAGGAGTTTAACATTCTTACTGTAGGATGTGCACAGAGTCAGTTCCATAAGATCCCACTACAAGGTCAGGCCATCTGTTGTCATCAACATCTACATCACCCAACAACGACCAACCAAAACTGGACAGGTTGGGCAGACCAACATCTTCAGCACTGATTCTCTGCAAGAGATAAATGAACACTGCCAATCACAAAGACTGCAAAATGGTTCAAAGTTATTGTACTCAACATGTTTGTTACAGTTTATGTAAACTTTGTGATTTATCGTTGCAATTACCGATTTTATCAGTGTTATATCAGTTTATCAGTATATGTAACCTCCATTAGATATCTGCCACTTTGAAAAACAGTGTGTTTGAGAGATCTCTACTGTAGCACCCCTCAGGTATGCCCAGTTTAGATATGCAGGAGTGCATTATACTGGAGGATGTTGCATTGGAGATCTCTTGACATGCATTTTTTCGGCGTGGCAGATATGTGCCCTGGTGGAATTATGTTAGTAGATATCAAAAACAAAACACAAACATTAAACACAAAAAGTCTGAAATCTGTTATTTGCCAAGACAATACAGTTCTCTCTTTCCAAACATTGATGGATATGTTTAGTAACATTACTATATTATCTTATTGTTATATAATGTTATAGTACCTGAGGTGGGGTAAGTCTGAAAAGAGTGTAAGATGTCCCACCTGTGCATAGTGATCATTTAGTCCATTCCTGCTGCCATGGTATATGTAAACTGCACCACCTCCCTCATTTGGGGCCCCAACAGCAATGTCTAACAAGCAAATATGACAAGACATCAGTATCAAATTGTTCAAAATGAAAGTCTAAGTGGTTACACCCCCATGTTCTGACACTACTAATTTAACCCTAACTCAATATTGTAACGTAGGGGTGTCGGAACATAGGGCTGTTCCTGTTTAAGCCATGTATTACAATTAAGGCTTCTGGTTAGAGCCAAGAAATGAGTTGCTAAGTAAAGTGTTAACGAAACTGATACAGAGTAACGTTAGATCTTTTATACAAATATGTTAATGTATTTTGTAAAATTTCAAGTGCAGTGTAACTTTAGTACTTTACCTGTGAAGCCATCCCCGTTGAGGTCGCCTGCTGATGATAATGACAGTCCGAACTGTGAGGCAGGCGGTCCAGTCAGCATGGTCACCAGCTGTAGAGGGGACTGTGAGAGGGAAACACAACATAGAGTCACGTTTAGGAAGAAGTCAACCCCTGTATTGTACATGTAGCACAATATTTTTCAAAATGCCTAAATGCTAGAAATTTAACCAATAAACTGTAAAAGCACATTCTAATCCCATACTACATACTATATATTACTAATACTAGTTTTTTGTAGATTAGTCTCATAGTATGGTTGTTGTTAGGTACCAGAAGATGCCATACATTGTACCTTGTACAATTGTCGTGCAATAAAGTTTATCATCGTATAATTATCATAGCAATTCGGGAGAAGTCATTGTAATTTGTGTCAAGTCATCAACCCTATCATGCAATGACAATGCCAAGTCCCAGTTTGAGAAGAAACCTTGTTCACTCCACTTATACTGTATATACAAGTCAGCATGGAGAGACTTAAGTTCATCTAGATCTGTTGAGTATATCATACCTTGTCTCTTGTGCTGTACAAATACACAGCACCACCTACTCCCTTGTCCATGTAAACAGGGGCTCCCACAAGAAGATCTGTCACCCTGTTGAACAGAGAACTTTATCAGCACTCAGTACATACATGGGGTGATCTAATCATAGATACACTTTGTCTTAGGATTGAAGGAAGGAACTTATCTTGAAAATAAACCAATCTATAAGAATAGCAAAATTTCTTGGCAAATTGCAGTAAATACCTACAAGTTAGGCTACAACTAAAGACAATTTGTCACCAGGGTAGCCTGCAAGAAAACTCTATTATTTTGGCAAGGCACGGTCGCATTCCTTGTACAGTAGGTCGTTAAATGATTCTGATGCCATAGAATTTTCAAGCAGGCTGTGACAGAACCAACAGCAGACAAGGATCTAAGACAGTCTCTTCTGTAACAAGACAGCAGGATTTTGTAAGACACATGCACAATTGTTCCAAGAATGGCCTCAGTTTGCGATGAGAACAATGCAGTACTACAGGGCTAATTACCCATCCTTGGTGAGGTCCAGTGCCACCATACTGTAGCCAAACCCTGAGGCCAGTTGAGTCCCGCTGAGGGTGTTTGTAGGTTCTAAGGCACCGTTGCTTCCTTGAGTCTCCTGGAAGAAGACAACAGCCCCGCGGTGCTTATGTCGGGGTGCACCTGCTGCGATGTACTCCACTCCATCCCCAAAGAACTTACCAGCAGCCAATGAGAAGCCTGCAAGGGATTCCTTTCAGGTTCAGTATATTTATTTTGCTAGGATAAACATGTCACCTACTGGCAGTTTTCAAAGATTCCTGACATAGAATAACAACATAACATTGCAAGAAATGATCATAATGAGAACAAAAGTCGACTGAAATACATAAACCTTATAAACAAGTAGAAATCGTAAGTAACTAATAATGCAAGTAAACCAAGATAATTGAAATGCATTACATGAGCTTGGTGGTTCATGTAGTTATAAAAGTCATTTTTTGGCATCTTTGATTTTTACTTCTCCACCCAGCAATACATTGCCTTCAATTAAAGCATTTGATTAACTTATTCTCTATGCAGAAGTAGAGCTAGGTATTCATCCAGTAAAGGAATCCACAAATTATTATTTTGCAGTTCATATGACAAGAAAAATGGGATCAAACTTACCAATGTAGCTGTCATGTGGCTGTTTTTTTGCAGCACCTTCTGGCCAGGGGTCCCATGTTTCTGGGTGGCCTGCAGTTTGGTAGCTGCCAGTATATGTGGACAATGTCCCTGATAGGAAATAATTTAAAAAGCAAAGAAATAAATATAGTCCTAAATACTACCCTGCTATATTATTGCATAGCTCACAAAGCATTCATAAACTTTTGAAACATACTGAAAAAAATTGTTCTTCAAATAAACTCAAGTCCAAGCACCATCCCCAAAATGTAAACGCATGTTTACGAAAGCAAACTGGTAAATTCATCAACCATGCTAACATGGCTATACATGTATATGTTTGTTTTCTTTAACAAAAAAGCAAACAATTCAGCCTTTCTTACCTGTCCAGTCATAGCCTCCAGGTGCTCCTAATACAAGCTGCGAGCCATTCTGGAAAAAAATTATGTAAAACACTTTTTAAATAATGCTGTTGAAATGGCTTTATTAGAAATTGAATGACACCCAAGCATGGATCCAGACCGCACAAAATAGTCCTGCACTTGATGTATTCCGACATCAGGTGTCATAGTTACTTTACCGCCATTGACAGAGCTACAACGTTTTCCCCTCACTTGGGCACCACACGACGTCATCTCAACGTCCCCCCGCAGGTCCGACTCGGGGACCCCCCATTTCAGCACCAAGGACATCGCCCGGCGGCGGACATGGCGGAGCTAATTTCCGTCTCGTGAACGGCCTTCGCCTTTTGATTTGAAACGGTCGATGCCATATCGCAGAACAGCTAACCGTGTATCAGCACGGTCCGTCCACACCGTGATGTTTCATGGCGTAGAGGGTTAGGGTATAGGTTAGGGTTTTAGAGCTACGCTGTTTTGACCCGGGTTCGAATCCGAGCTTGTGCTTTTTCTTTTTATATGGCTTCAGCACTATAGTGCTGAAGTCATATATTGTTTTTACTCATGTTTCTTCTTCTTCTTCTCCTGCCATTTCTTTAAATGGATTCAGTTTCTTCATTTTTGGGCCAAATGACCTGAAATTTGGTATGGAGGTACAGTGGGCAAATGCCCTCGGACGTTTTTTTCATTTTTTTTTTTTGATACAGGCTTTTAAAGTGGTTTTATTTGGGTTTTTACTATGTATGGCAAGGCATGACCATATTTGGCACAAATGGATGCATGACCATATTTGGCACACATGACCTACTTTCTCATCAGGTGAGTAGCATAATGCAGAAGGGATCTAGCATGCAGGTGGATAGGTTGATGCTGATTGGCTGATTGGGATAAATGGTTTAACTGCATGGAAAACCTGGACCAGCTGTAGATATTGACAGTAGGAACTGCATTCAAGTTTATAGTAGGCATGTCCTCCTCTAGCATTGGAATGCAGGGCGTAAACGTTTTTTTTTTTAATCTTGAAAATCAACAGTTTGCAATATGCCAATAAAAAGCATTACCAATAATGTATGGGATGTTACCAATAACTGTAGTTAGTTATTTTTCAATTCATACCATAAGTATGGATGAAAAACATTGTTTTTCGTCATGTTCCTCCTTGTTCCCCTGCCATTTCGTTAAATGGATTCAACTTTGGGGCCAAATGACCTGACATTTACAATCCCCAAGCAGATACAGGGTAGCATGGGTACGTTATCTTTAAGCAGATACAGGGTGGCTAGGCCTTCAAGCAGATACAGGGTGGCGTGGATTCTGTCGAAAATACGAAAATTTGCACTAGTGGCGGGGTGATCCTTGAAAACTCAATATGGGGATTTCGAGAACATTCTTACTGAAAAGCACTGTATGGGGGTTTTGAGCACTACATGGGGTTTTTGAAAACACCTATTATTGAAAAGTACTACAGGAGGGCTTTACGAATACTTGTTACTAAAAATCACTATGGGGGTTTTGAGAATATTTTACTGAAATCTACTGTATGGGGGTTTCGAGAAGAATTGTTACTAAAAAGCACTGTATAGGTATTGGGGACTATATGGTGGTATGGAAACACTTGATGTTGTGGAGCTAAGCGAGAGGTCGAGGGTTCAAGACCAGGGGTCTTTTTTTCTATGTCTATATGATAAAGTCAAAATCTAACTTTTTTCTGTTTTGCTCATTTTTTAATTTTCTTTTAATTTAAGCGTTTTTATTTAATACTTATTGCTAAGGACTGTCATTAAAGTAAAATTTTAACCGTTTTTCTTGTCTATTTTTCCGATATTATCTGTTTAATGTTTTGCGGACATTATAATGGGACCACTGTGCTGAAGTCATATGCTACATTTGCTCCTGAGCAAATGTCTACCTTTCTAGTTTCCCTAATACCTTTACTATTTGTCATGATCCTCCCTTACATTTGCAATTCGAATGTTGCATTTTATACGTTTTTAGACCTAAAAAAAAGTTATGATACGTTCGGATATGGCATCGACCAGTCAGCCATATGGCATCGAAAGGCGACGACCGTTCTAAAAGGCGACGACCGTTTATGAGACGGAAATTTGCGGCGGCGGGCTATGGCGCAAAAACGTGGAGTACGGGTGAGAAAAAAAAAGACGCTTACTTGTGTGTAGACCGCGGCTAGTCCTGCCTGGCACTTCCCGTAGGTGTAGTCCCCACCCTCATTGATCTGGTGCCCCAGGGGGTGGGTAACGGTGGTGGGCTGGTCCCCGAGACATGGCATCCGTCTGCAACATTCACACAACGTTATCACATGTTTTTACGCTGTATAACTTTGATCTTGATGGAAAAATAGAATCATCTGTGTTCGACTTAAACAACATATTAACATGTAATCTGAGATTGAACCGTAACTAATGTTTTTTATTATTTTTTCTGTGAAATACAGTGTACATTTATGAATGTAGCCCCACATTTTAAAATGTTCAGTCGCTTCAATTTTCGAGAAAAAGCTACTAATGTTAACCACTTCAAGGCCAAATATAGCCTTAACGAAAAATGGCATGAAAGTGAACATGTCTATTTATTTAAGAAAACATGCAGGTGACGCTAAAACAGTGGAAATGCTGAGAAAAAAAGTATTCAAAAAGTTAAAAAGGATCAATATACATGTACATGTAACCTTCTTGCAGATATCTTACTTTTGTACCGTGTCCGTTTCAAGGCTGTCGTCCATCTCGTAACAGATCCCGTTGAGGATGGTGTAACGACGGAAGTAAGCGTTTTTCCACATAGGGCCACAAACCTACGGACGGACATGGGTATTAAGGTTGATAAGCTTCTCGATTGTGTACAAGTAACTAGTGATAGCGACAGAATAGTCGTATCAGTTTAGCTGTTGTAATAACATACACCATTGAAAGATATTTCCACTCTTCCAGTAATGTATCCGTGTCTTGCGATCTTTAATTTCCGAAATTTTTAAATCATTCGTTGTTTTTTTTTTGGTACACACTGAAATACTGGTGTATGTATACATGTATCACTGATGATAACTCGTAAGGTCTCCTGGACAAGGCTTGGTACGTACCACCACCCTTCCCTGGTGGGTCCGGACGGTAGCGCCCAGCCACATGTTGTTCTTGTTGTCCCTGTACTTGATCTCCACCATCCTCTTGGTACCAGTGCGGGAGCCTATTGTGCGGTACAAATGGGAGACAACGATTAAAACCTAAAGCCCCTGTCACAAACACCCGACCATGGCCTCCTGACCTTCTCCAGACCATGGTTGGGAGTTAGTCGTGAGCAAGGCCTTCCGTCGATGAGGTGGTCTTTACAAGTCGACTACAAATTGTGAAATTTCTAAGACGAGAAAGACATATTCTGTTTGGAATAAGAGGGATTCCAGGCTACTCCCAAAGTCTTGGGAAGGACCTGAATGTTCTGAGAAGGGTTCATTACAAGCCTGTAGTGCTGCACTGCAAATGAATTCCGCTGGGGAATACATGAAAATAATCAGGCCACAGAAAGGATGTCAGAAGTTCCGTAATTAAAGCAATCAGGCAGTGAAGGCAAAATGTGCATAACCTTGATGTTGTAAGGCCGTCCTTGGGCTATGTGACCTGGGCCATATGACCTTTTCCCTACAAATAGGGCGTAACGTAAACTATGGCTCTGCAATTGGCTGTGGACATTTTGATTCGTTACATCACGGAGGTCTTCCTAGCTTTACTACTTACGCGTGTCTCTTGATCAAAGACTGAGGATGTTTTGCCGCAAAAGACATAAAACGTGGAGTCATCAGCACCGTGTTTACTGTTTGCCGGCGTGGGAAGTAATCAAACGAACATTTGATCAGCTGAAGTCGCTTTCTTCATGCGCAGGTCTTAGAAATGACAGGAAATTGGCCAATTGGATGAACGGGTTTCGAACACCTGAGCACACTGGTTAGCCCAGATCGGGAGCATCCTGTTTTGTACTCTCCAAGCAGAGGTTGATTGGTTGTGAAGGTTGTGACCTTCTTCTATTAGTATTACCGTTTTCGGACAGCCCGCCCAATCGTCGGCCTATCGAATAGTGTCTTGCCTATTGTATACTGCCCTGCCGGTTGGTTATAACTTTTCTAACGAGAGACTACCTATTTTGATTTAGCAATGCTGTCAGTCTAAAATCAGCACTTCAATAGCTCCGCCTCCGGAGAAAACACGGAGATAGATCAGTATACAAAGTGGCCAGGTTTACTGGCAGTTACAATTGAACCATCAAGACAGTTAATGACGAAAAAGCCCTCCTACAGCGAAGCCGAGCAAGCAAAGCCTCACACAAAATTTCGTGTGTGCTCGGGTCTAGCCCTGGAGCACAGTCTACTTAGCTTTAGTCGGGGGTGGTGAATCAAAAGTCGGGGGTAGCGAATCTCACGAACTTAAGCTAACCATTAGACTGGGCTCCAGGCTAGCTCTGCTCCTTCATAGCCTGGATGCCAGACTTGCTAGGGTCTACACAGGCCAGCCCCTCGGCTCAAGGGCCATTATGCCCCCAAGGAATTTTCTACCACAGACACCCCTTAATTAGACCCTGGCATCCAGGTTATGTGCTATACAAATAGCATACAACACGGTGTATTCCGCATCACCCTCGGTCTCGGCCCGACCGCGAGTCGGATCGCCCTTCGGCCGTCGGGCGATCCGACTCGCGGTCGGGCCGAAACCTCGGGCAATACGGAATACACCGTGTTGTATGCTCTATATATAAGCTGTCTTGTCCGGTCTGATCAAGAGCGGTCATTTTGAACTGCCTGCTTCAACTCTTACGTACAGAAGCTCTCTGTTCCGTTCGGCTGATGACTCGAGTTCTCGTGTCCTTCATCTAAGAAGGGATTCAGATAGCCCGCTTTCTGAGAAATCAGCTCATTAAAAAGGACAATAGCGCTTTTATGTCGGGTCAGGAACAAAGTGCTGCTGGGCTTACTACTGTCTGTTATTACGGCACATCTTGGAACAATTTGTTGGTAAATTTGGTGTATCTGTGGCTCAAATTGAGAAGAAGTAATTTCAAAAGCTAATGGTGATAACGATGTTCTGTTCATGGTCATTAAGTTTGGCTCTAGATAAACGGCCATGTTAGTTTCTAACTTACAGATGTGGACCCGCAATGTTTGTTTCTGTGGCATTTTCATTTCATCTACATATGAGAATATTTCCGACAATAAAAATAACCTCCGACTTAAGGCACATGTTGACTATACTTATACAATGTATGTCTAATTGAAAGCATGCTTCGCCCTTTAGCATTGTTTAACCCCCAACAAACAGGCCCTCCAACTTTTGAACTACACCTGTCGTAGAATATTCTGATAGAATCTTGAAAAGGGTTAGAGTTAGTTAAAGGACGTTCCAATTGATATTTGTAAATGTACATGTACAGGGACTACTTCCAAAATCAACTCTCAATACCATGCCCCCATCGATGCTGCTGGGCTTTAATCCATTTATCCCTCCTTTCCTCCGAAAGCCTGTTATTTTCCGACCAAATGACGTGTGATTCTATTGTAGACTGACCTTCTGTGTCCACCACGACTTGGCTGCAGTTGTGAGCGTCCAGCGGACATTGGTACAGCGCGCCGGGTCGCTCCAGGTCAGGGGCGTGGGTCCAGTTAGCTCGGGGGGCTCCCACCAGCAGGCTGCAGCATACAGGTAGTAGAGAAATATACAGTCAAACCTGTTCAAGTGATCACCTCTACATAGGGACCAACTGGCCAATGTGACCACTTTGTGGTGTTCCCTTAAATCAAATAATTTTCTCATTGACGCAAGCATGAAGAATCCTGTCTATATTGACCACCTGTCCACATAGACTAGATTTTATCGGTCCCCTGAGTGGTCTTCTTGGGAAGTTTTGCCAATATTGATGAGCAAACAAACAAAAACAAAACATACAAACTAACTAACTGACTACCTAATTGAGCATCTGATCGAATAGGACCTGGGATGTATATATGCCGTAACGTGGCGTGAGTCATTATACCCGTCGAAGTTGTAGTGAAAGTGTGTGAATGGGTGGGAAAAGTAGAGAAAAGAGGGTTTCGAGTGTAAAAGATATCTTAAATCGAATGATGATGTGGTACTGATTGTCTAAACAACACACACGTGCGGCGCACAAACTATCATTCATCTGTGTACAGTCTGTCTGTAACTAACTCTAATTCTTTTTTTAAAGAGAACCAAATGTGTTGAAATCCACGCTGTCTTGAGCACTGCATTTACATTACAAGGCAATGCAGGCAATCAAAACGACGTGTGCACAGACATGTCCATTTTACCGTCCTCTCTGTTCAAAGTATAGAAGCTTCGAACTCCGTCTTGGAGGCTAAAGAAAAACATTTACGGCAGTTTATTCCAGAAAACAGCGCCGTGTCCACAAAACCGGAGGCGGAACCAAGTGACCCCGAAGATAAAGCACTTCGCTGCAGCCCTTTTCAATTACAGTGTGTGTCGCCGTCCCAGTTGATTTAGGTCCAACTGTCCGTGTGGCGAAGCCTGTAATAATGTGGGGTGAGTGATGTGGCCAGACACGGGAAGCTGACAGGTCTGCGCAGATAACAATTCCGTCGGTTGTCAATGGCGCCATAATGAAGGGGTGGAGGGGATCGTTGTGGCAGAAGTCAGTTTATGCCATAGGCAGAGGTACTTCTCTAGCAAGGTACACGCGCAGACTAAGCAGTTATAAAATCATAATATTATATGTGGTATCAGTTTCTTCTCAAATTCAAATTCAACTTGTGCTTATCGATTGAAACTTCTCGATCCAGTCTACCGACCTTTAGAAGAGAGCTTTTCATAAGGTAGCACTACAATACATCACGCTCTCTTTCAGAAATTATAACAAATGAAAGAGTAATCATAAATAAACAAAAGATATTCAGGACAATATGAAAAGACGGGTGTTTCTTGATGGCAAAGGTATTGCATCAAACCAAACAAATTTCGGAAGGATGTAGAAAGCATGGACGGTCCCTAATTACCGCACATCTCAAGGCGGTGGATTATGTTCAGGGCGATGGGAGACCACGGACAGTGCTGCAGGGATTACAGGACAACACAGGTGGGCGGGGGGCGCAGTACAGAGGTGTCATCACAATTTGTCCAATTTAGAGGCGAGAACTCAACAGAAGCTTCTTCTCAACAACCTCCAAGTGTAATCGTTAGAATTGCAGAGCTAAGCATTTTCTCATAATGAAGAAATTGATTGACACAGTCACAGCACTTTTAAATCATGTACTGATGTAGCAGGAAAGTATGTGGTACAAAATGTGTTTAAAATGTACGGCAGGGTATATATGTATAAGTGAGAAAAAATTGTTCGCTAACATTACCTTGTTGAGAAAGGAATAAAGACAAAGAAAAGACAATTCACAGAACTGGGGACCGTCAGAAGAACAGTTTACGATGCTACTTCGTTCGCTCCTTAACACTTTCGGTTGTCGCTAAGCTGCGCAAAATTATCTAATTGTTCGAGACACGGATATCATTTAACTAGCTATTCCGCTGACAATTGATCTTTGTTTAAAGCTCTTTTTACAATTCCTTTTACGTTAAATTCTGAGGGACTAACTCCTGTGGAATTGAAATGAAAGACAAAGAATGAATGGAAGAAAAAATGAGATAAAAAGATGGGCAAGTCTTTCTTTGCTTCTTATCAACCACTGACTTGTGCGTGCCGCCGCCTTTCAACACACATGCCAGGGAGGGCTGAAAGGTAACTTAGTTATCGAAGAGGACTTCACTCTTCAGCGGTGGATTCATCGCTATGACCGTAGTCACGGCCAGTAAACGATTGTAGGCTTGGTTTTCCAAGCTAACTCGTTTCATAATAGCGCCTTCTCTGTCGATTTCTTTTTTTTGCACATGAATAACGAACATAGTGTTTTGCAGTGTGTATCTGTGGTGCTGACCGAGAGGTCAGGCTCCGGAGGTAGCTGTCAGAATCTTTTAGAAAGACTTTGCAGTGCGCACTTGCAGTTGGGACAAGTGCCCAACGCAGAATAAACATTAAAACCAGGGAATCTTGTATTCATACTTAGCAGCTGTGTTGTCCTACTTTTCTTTTTAATACAAAAATGGCCCTCCCCTCTGGGTTTGCTTTATTTATCGAAGCGGTAACTGATACGGTGTATTTACGTTGTAATTGGCTTTTTTGTGGCAAAGCTTCTTCACAGGGTTAAGCTGAGGACGACCCAAGCGATACACGTTCATCTGGTCGGGCTGGAGTAAAACTTCTCTGTTTGGCGCTACCATCCGATAACTCACGAAAATACGAGAAAAATGGCTTCCTTGTTACCCGACTAGCTGTTATAGGAATGCTGTGCTCGGTAGCTACCGTTAATTGCATACACAGCAAGAGATAAGCATGATTTCCTTTCTTAAACACCCAAACGCATTTTGTCAGCGGATACCACATTCCCGGTAAATTATAGACCCTGCAAAATGTTATGAATAACTAATTTCTTCCCGCTTTGTTTTGCACAAGAGTGATTGTCAGTCAGACAATGCAACATTTACAAAACACAACCTTCCTTCCCTTTGTCTCTTCCCACCACAGTCTGCCATTTTTCTTCTTCGATTCATATCTTCCATCCTGTGATCAGCTTTCAAAAAGATATCGATCAAGCAATTCGAGTTTTTCCACGGCTCAGACGTTTTGCGATTTATTTTCTTCACGAATGTTCCACCGCATCTTCAGAAAGTAATGCGCTGTTCTTTTGGAATTGATGTATGTTATTACACAACATAGCAGCTAGAAAGACCACATGTTGATCGTACTTGGGCATTCTTGTGTAAGGTTGTGATGATTATAGCCTGTCAGCACCCCACCATCGGTATGCCCCCTCTGTTGACATGTTTGTGTGTGGCGATTTAGCCCGTCTTGTTGTCTCCACATCCCTTATCTCTCCTCACAGACGAGCTTTCGACACATCTGGATCGTTTTACGACATTTTCTCACGTTCGCACATGGGAGGAAACCTTTGAACTTGACCTGAATGTTCCAAAACGTGGCTGTCAGACGATTCTAAAGTTTCGCGCTGTGGAGAAGTTGGGATGTACGTTCACATCCCTGTCTGTCCGGGGGACGTTTGTCACTGGTCAGGTGTGACGGTGTCAGAGCGGGTCTGGCTTCTCTTCGGAAGGAAGGTCGTTCGGCAGAGCCTGCGGGCATACATGCACAGGGCCTTAATAATAGGGGGCACTGCTTTAACATGCATAACATCGCCCTAAAGGTTACTTATGCAGCGGCAGTGTCAACAGAAGTTTAATCGACTTCCTGAACAAAAGACTTTTATACGTGTCCTATGACCCCTGCCCCCGGGCTGGGCCTACAGATGCCTTCTGATTCAGGACAAAAGATGTTAGAAGCCGCTTTTCCAACGGTCATGACTGCGACTACAGGACGTCGTCTGGCTGGACAACTCTCGTGTGTACGTCCACGCTGCTTCATCGCGGTAAAGGAGCTGAAGTTTCAGGCCCCAACATCAGTGAATTTTGTCGGTCCTGGGATGATAATATTTTGTTGTATTCTCTGCACTGAGACTATCTTAATTATATCGCCTCTTCTTCTGAGCCCGGGTGAAGGGGTGGGGGGTCTGGAGGCCGGGTTACATGTAACGTTACACTTCATGTGATGTATAGTAGAAGACGTAGCGTTGTTCTGGTCTAGGGTGGAGTTTACACGAACGGCACATGTACAGCAAACCTAGACCAATAGTCTTTCGTCCCATCTAAAACAGCGAACGGAAAAGTTATGTAGGACGAAGTTGTGATGTAGTCATACAATAATGAGGGGCCTGTCAGTGTGTTTATACAACATTAACTACCGCGGTCTCGTCTCTCTTCACTGCTCAGTCCTATGAACCAGTCACTACAAACCTTGGGGGTCACACCTACCTAGCACCTCGTCATTTTATTGATCGCTTCCACCATGACGCAGTGACCCCTCTGCCAAACGGTGTCGGATTTGCGTGACCTTGATTTTATAACTGGAATATGACGCACGAGTAAAAGCAAGGACATTATATAATGCCATTGGAAACAGTAAAAGTATGATTTAAAAGACAACAAAAGGCCCAGAACTTTTAGAAAATCGTTCTGTATCTATAAAATTAGTTGAGCGATCTGTCAATCTTTCTGGGCGCTCATTGGGCGCTCAGAAGTCGCAGGCTCTGGTAGAAAGGGGGTGTAACCAGCTTCATTTGAAGGCCAGGGTGAGAAGGATCACGGGCTTTCTTCGCAAATTACAACCAGCACCAGCGGTCTCCTGTACCGGCTGCCTGGAGGGAAGTGTAATTGTGTCGGTTGTTCATCCATGGATCCAGACCATTTATACAAACAAATCTTTCCTAGCTGCTCTACAAGCTTTTCTCCTCAGTAAATCCCTTAAGTTCCCTGATGTTTGTCATGCCTAGCTGTCATAATAATGCTCTTCGTGATCACTAAAACCCTGCTCTGTCCGACTTAATCTTGAAGAATAATAAAATCGCCGAAAGAGGTGACTTATGTAAAAGGAACGTGGGCGGGTCGCCAAACATAATAATTGGGGAAGACTCGAAGAAGAACGCTTGGCGTTCTTTCGTCTAGCTTCTTAATTCGTTGAGACGCAATCGTGTCAAGGCGTTTTTGTTGGCGTTCACAAGAATTTACGTTCAGTTCGCGGCCTTTCGTTCGTATTGGGAGCAGGCCATATGTAACTAAACTTGTCTATTGGGAACTCAGGCAAAAGTCTCAAAGCGTCTAAAGGATAAAAACGGGATCTGCCGTTATTTAAGACGATCACAATACAGTTCAATGGTACGAAAACAGTTTTTGTGGTAAGGTTTCAGATAACGACGTCTTACCTAGAATAGTCTACCAGAGGTGTAGTACTTACTTATGCAAGATGAACCCTATCTGGCTATCATGTATTTGTCAACTCAGCACAAACATTCTGGTTAGGGTTCGCATGGTCTCTGAATACGGAAGACACTGTCTGACACTTCGGCATTCTTCTACTCTTTGTCTGTAGTTGCACGGCTTGGACGTGGTGTTGTGGAAACATCGCCGTGCTAAAGATTGGTGTACAACTGTGTAGGAAATAAAATGGAACACTGCGTCGGCTCTACAAGTGTAGCCTCGTCACGACCCTGACCTAGATCGAAGAGATTACGACTGATCGAGAATAAAACTTACTAATTTAGATAATTGGAGATAATCAATGCCAGTACGAGCCGTTTTGAAGTTGATCATGACCGGCTGTTGTAAAAAGTTTGAATTCTTGAAGTTGAACACGAGCGGCTAACACCGTTGTAAAACAGTGTAACATTACATCAATATTCTTGTTGTTGCTGTTGTTCCAGTTTCTGTCCATTGGCGCTTTCTAATGAACACCAGCTCATCCTTGACTCTGGTGTGTTGTTGTGATGCAGAATGTTGCCTCCATGGTCACTTACGAGGCCACCATCGCGTAGTTACCATATTTTTCTCCCGTGAGAGGTCCTGCTCCACCTGATGACAGTGTAAAACCACTTCACACACCCACACACACACAGTCAGCACCACACCTCTGGAGACTTCAAATGTCCCGACAGGTAAAATCTGAAGATGTTCAGGGACCACAAGAATCCCCCTCCCCGCGGCTTCCTCTCTCCACCTGTCTCTGCCGGGGGGCCTGGAGCGATCTGTCGATAATGTTGATCAAAGTTTGTTTTGACAGTAAATCCCGCAAATCTGTGTGTGTGACGACCCGCCCCCGGCACGCAGGGGTCGCGCCCTAACCATTGACAAATGTTGGCCCCGAGCTGTTACAATGTGGCCTGGTATTAGTAGTAACTATCACACTACACTGCGGAGTTTCCGAACCATTCATCCACCAGGGACATAATTCGATCAAAACGCTATCAAGAAATTGATCTCTCTGGATGGACAATGGTTTGATACGCAGTAGTTCTTGAGTCAATTATTAGCAATAGGACTAGACGTATAGACCTTTCGTCAGCTCACAGGTACTTGTACAAGTTTTCTGAGCTCCAGCGTTACGACTGATCGACTGCTCAAAAAAGCGGGCTCGTCTGTCTTGTAATTATTTCCTCCTTGACAGAAACACTCAGAACAAGACGTATATGATTTACAAGAAAGGGTCTGTTGTACGGCTGAAACGATTGTGAAGGTCCGTCTCACCTCCCTGTCTGGTCACGCCGCCGATTCAGTCTTTTCACATAAAAAGACATACCATGATTCTCAAAGGACAAGGAAATATCTCTTTACACAGTCTTTATGATATTACAAGACACGAACTATTCCGTTTGACATTTCGTTTAATGTAACTTCTTATCCTGTCATCTAACAGGCGTTAATAGGTTATAAAGCACAATCTTTCGTCGTTAAGTTACTCTTGTGACAAATAGTGTGCGCTGGAGGGGGGGGGGGTCTGACGAAATTCCATGCAAAGTTTTAGTTTTTTAGTTTGGGTCTAAAATGTACTTCACGATACGAGGAATATCGTTGTTTAGTCGCACACACAAGCAAAGCAGACGGCGGATTAAAGTGGAGGGGACTAAAGCCTGGCATGCCTGGAGCAAGAGAGATGATATCTGATAGGAGGATTTTCTACAGTTTCTGAAACAGTCCGTGATGTTGTCCCCGTGATTTAGGAAGCGTCCCACTGAGTCAACAATATTCCCAGCACGATTTAAGTTTATCTAGAAGACTATAAATGTGTCAGACGAGAAGGATTGTGTCAAACAAATCACGGTGATTTGGCAGATACGTGGAGATACAGACAGGGCCATAGGTCAGGAATACTACAGCTAACACGTAGCCGGGGAAATAATAGTAACGTCACCCGCCCCATAAATTGATATAACGTTACCTCAGTAGTATGTGAAAACTACTGAGGTATGACCATTAATGTACATCAACATTGTCGCAATATTCCTGTTGTCTGATTAAAAACTGCAACCTACAAAAATAATATGCGCTATGTATGGAGAACACCTGAAGGAAGTGTAGGGGGTGGGGTGTTTGGCTCCCTGGGGGGGGGATAAATGTAGTGATGGACATTATTCTGTCCGGTTTGCGGAAGCCGGTGCACAGAATCTACCCCCCTGCTGGGACGGACAATAGGAATCCTCCCTGTTAACGCCAAGACTAAAGCGCGCTGATCGCTTCAATTATAACCCCATCATGAAACAATACCACCGCAGTCCATCAAACCGCTGCAGGCACACCCGTCCAGATTTTTCTTATCTCCCGTCAGCAGACGTTCTGTCCGCGATGATTGGTTTCCTGTGATGGACGTGTGTTCCCCTGGCGTCTCGGGCCAGCCCCGGGGACACAGGCACCGCGCTGCACCGGCTCTTTCCTCTTACACGGGCCTGTGCGCGCTGCGATAGCGAACTTCTTCCTCTTTCCACTCTTCCAACAGGAAGTCGGAAGAAGCTCTGCAAATCTGCATTCGTGAGGAGGCTGATGGTCAGCAAGTATTGGAGACGTGAAAGCTTTGAAATAAATGCCCGGTTTGTATATCAATAAGAAGAAAGAGGAGGAGGAGGGTCTCACATACACTTGATGTTTGTACAGGCAGATTCATCTATTTGAACAATGACTTTATCCGTTTAGCAGCGCATTACTTGACGACCAGAAACCGCCAATATGTAAATTACTGGGCGCGATGGAAAAACAACAACATCGCCGCCAACGGAGCCCCAGGCCTGAATATACGCGGTTTATAACAGATGTTCACGCCTGCAAGTTGTCATTACAATTAATTCAATCGTTTCTCCCAATGTATTTTGTTTGAAAAGTCCATCTGTTTTTACAAATTTCTATTCATACGGTACAAATGCACACGCTGTAGCTGTGACCATGACAAGGCTTCCAATATCATCTGTCTAGGTCGATATGGTTATAAAGAATATGTCACATTTTAAACATTTCTTTTAAAGAGAATTACAGATTAGAAATGTAACCGCATTCTCTTTGTCAAATTGAAGAAACTTAATACGTCGAATTACTTTTCTTTTTGTAGATAAAGGTTTTTCAATTATCTAAAGGGACATGAAAAATTGGGGAGGTACTTTTCACACAGATTCGTGAAAGGAACTTCGATTTGTCTTCTGTAAAAAGAAGGGCAGAAAAAACAGCGACCACCCTGTCACTGGGGCAGCGTTTGTGTTTTCACTACAATTCAATGGGACGGGGAAACGGACCGTCCAATAACGGGCGATTCAAATTCAATAAACGCACTGCGAATAGCTAATAGAGCGGGAACGCAGCGGCCAAGAAAGGGCGCATTCAAGCGGGCTACAATACCAGCAATTTGTTCGGGTAGCCCGCGTGTAGGCCCCGGGGGAAGATGCTATCAGCTAGACCGTCTTCTGCCGTGGCGTTTTGTTTGGAAAACACACTTCTCCTGGCTTACAGAAGACAAAAAACGCAATCAGCGACAGAATTGCCATGGAGTCGGACAGGCACTGTCCAAACAAATCGAGCTTCTTTTCACTTTGCATAACAATTTTCAGGGACAAGAATAGCGCGGTGACGACGTACGCGCTTTGCAAAACAATCTCGCAACTTTTTTGTGCGACAAAACTGTTGTTGAATAGAAGCACCGCTAACAATGTTTCTCCGTCAATACGGAGGACTATTTTGTTCTTGGCCCGGGGTGGCAGACGTTGGTTTGACACACAGAGCTGAAGTTTGACGTGACAGACATGACGGGCGTCCCCTGGGTCCTGGTAGAACCATGGATGGTAGAACCAACCAAGGAGACCAACACATGCCTTTCTACTGTTGTCCCTATGTCAACGCTCTTGTACGCTAGTAGTTTATGCATACCTTCGCAGGAGGCTCAAAGGGAGCGAGAAAAATTACACTAAAGCAGTTGTGGAGATATGACAGCCATTATAGACAATGGTACCCTCTAATCACGACTCATTTGCGGTAATTATCCCAGATTTACGTCCCAGGGTTCTGTGCTAAGAGATTAAAAAAAAAAGATTCCTCTACTCACACTTTCCGTCCCTCGGGTGTTCTGTGCATCGCCACCGAGAAACCGAAGAAACTTCCTTCGGGCCCGCTGCGTACGACAGCCCGGTCTGTGTCGAGGTTGAACCCGCTGACAACCACGGGGAGACTCCAGCAAAGCAGACACACCACGCTTGGAAATCCAAACGGTAGACGCGACATGTTCTAGGTGGTAAGAAGGCATGGGTTGACCCCGTTTGACAGAAAAAACAGTGTCACCACCGGCCGTTACCACAGGACCTACCTCCACTCGGTCCCGGGACGGTCTGTAATACATGCAGAGGCAGCACTGGGTCTACTTCCGGCTTCCTTTGGCAGGCGTGACGCCAACTTCCGGTCAGAAGAAAGCCCCTTGCTGGCATGATTAGTGATTTGTCGTTTCTTTTCTAGCACCCTGGGTTGTGGAACTAGGAAAGAAAGACACTGGAGAAGTAGAGAAGTAGAGAACCAAACTGACAAGCAATGTATCTAAAAGTCTCAAAGTTGTATAAGTTGTCGTCAAAGTAGGACACGTCCAGTAATGTAATGACGCACAGAAGTATTCTAACTTCCTTGTGTCTTGTCTTGCTTGTATATCTGTTGCACAAATTTTAGTACATATGTCTATTCTGTTATGCGAACAGGAATTGAGAGCATTGATGTCAAGATTCATAACAGAAAAGGTTTGGTTGGAATTTATCAGCCTCAGTTACATGTAACTACTTAACTTCCTTCTCGAGCAAGAACACCGATAAGCAAGAGCATTTCCACGTGTCCCTTGTCAACTTTATCATCCCTGTACCATCAACATTCCAACCCGACCTTTTAGCTACATGTACAGGGGTCACCCATAGTCAGGGCACGTGGTGTTGTCCCAACACTTAGTACACACAGGTTTCATAAACATCTAAACCTGGCGCGGAAAAAACAAAGCTTTCAGATGAATCATCTTTGTTACGGTGTGTATAATGAAACACGGTGACACGGTAACATAAAGGGAAGAATGTTTTGGAAACAAAACTGTTCTGTAGACAAGTTTATGAGCTGCGCTAGACTGAGCCCTCCTAGCACGATTGCTATTTCCCGTTCAGGCAGAGTTTTTTTCACGTGAACTACATTGACCTCTGTTCAGTGCACGCTGCTGGTGGTGACACTGGGCCACGCAAGCCCTTGTCTTTTTCATGGAAAAGCACACCGATCCGTCAATAGCCCATTATTTTTTTTTAGTACAGGACGTCTACATTTTGTCAGTTCAGTCTTCTCATACATCAGCCGTAGACAGATATATAAATGGTGTACATGTCGGGGTTGACAAGGTAAAGGTGTCCCAATCTGAAGGGTTGATTCGTATTTGTGTCGTCATGTTATCTCAGATTTTGCCTCACCCTCAAAATGGATGTCTTATCCCCACATTATCTCGAATCAAGGAGATTTTCCCTATAACCTCCTTGTTCGAATGTAGGGTTAGTGCCCTGTGTGGTTAGTGCCTGTCTTTTCTGGCCCCTTCCCCTACATCCAGAAAATTTTGACAGTGCCATGACGACCATATCTAATGCCGGATGTGAGCGTTATATATTTTCCATTCGGAGTTAAGTACCCTTTCGCAGATGATGTTGTATGTCATTGTGTGTATACTATGACCATACGCAGAAAACACGCGGAAAAAACCTCAGACGAGGATATGGCACTGTATCAATAATAGCTCGTCACAGAAGAGTTTTGTTCGTCAAGTGTAAGGTCACGTCGTCTGGGGAGGACAATTCCCCCTGCGCTGCTTAGTCACAAGCTCCACGCGAGCCCCTGAGTCATGTCGTTTGGCAGTACTACAAGTCTAAAGTCCAAGAAGGAGAAACTTCCCACTCATGAACTGAGAACATACGACTGAAGTCTTGCAGGGGTTCGGCTGAGTTGTCACGGAATGTCCGTGGTGCCGTCTCTAGCAGTCACCGAATCAATCGTAACAAAGACGAATGGTGTTTTAGCATGTGGGGTTTGTTTTGGATGGTGGTTTATTTTCATGTGAGCAGGTTAGTTAAATATGGTATCTTCCAAGGAGGTTATGAATGGTGGAAGCCATACACACACAAGGTAACGAAAGCAGGCCCATTTCAGAGCTAACTTTATTTGTAGATGCGCATCCTCTTGAACAGACAAAGAAATAAATCGATCTTTATTCTCCAGTGCTGTACAGTGTATGTATACAATGGCAAGGGACTAGTCTCTACCAGACTAACTGCGCGGACAGGGGGATAGGGAGATATTTGCAAGGGGAGTCTGGCCGCCTTGAGGTTGACTGGCCGCGCTATTTATCTTCGGAGGGGAAAAACTAACCCTCCCGCGGACCGACTCTACTGGCCAGCTATTCCCTTCTTTTGCCGAATTCTACGATCCGTACCCCCGTAGGAAGGCCTGGTGGAGGCTACAAGGGACAGTACATTTGTCATATCTGCCATATACGTGAAGCCCTGTCAAAATGCTGGCACATACACGTGTATGTTTTCACGCCTTGTAAATTCAATAAATGTACATATCCCACAACTAAGGACTGGCATTGAGCAAGGAATCTGTTCACCTGCTGTACTTCTCATACACGCACAATGCAGCTAGTATAGGCAGATTTCAGTACTCATGTTCACTCAACGTCTCTTGAGTGGAAGCTGTAGGTAACGTCTACAATTTCAACATAATTCCACCAGATCACATGTATCCGCCACCGGTACCCTGAAAAAAAAATGCATCCAAAGAGATCTCCAATGCAATATGGGACCCCTATAGTATGATGCACTCCCGAATATCTTATCTTTACTCTGCTTACCTGGGGGTGTTGCGCTAGATGTCTCTTAAAGGGTCCTCAAACACACTGTGAGATATTCAAAGAGCAGACATTTTGGTGTTTACCGGGAGAAGTCTACAACCTGCCCACATTATGGTTTATTTTCCTCCACGATAATAACATGGTGTAACAGGTGGGAGAAGAAGCGCCCGGCGTCGCGCTATAAACGAGACAAGCTGAGCTGCTCTCCAAGCAGAGCAAGCAGACGGTTGGGCCTGTTTTCGGACGTTTTTGTTTTAGCCTTTTTTTAGGCGTTTTGTCGGGCTTCATAGTATGTCAGCTTTTCTAAGGGTATCCTGGCCTAGTAATAGATACCCAATGAAAAGCCAACAAAATAGAAAGTCCGACGCTCCAAAAAGCTATTTAAACAAGTCAGAAAGCACGCCTAACCTCTGCTTGCAGAGTAGAATCACGTGCACTCAACGTCTCTTGTGTGGAGACAACAGCCCAACACAAGGACTGTGATCAGTTGTCATACTTTAGTTTGGGTGTCTACAACCTGTCCACATTACGGTTTATTTCCACCCACGATGATAACATAGTGAAACAGGTGGGGGAAGAAGCGCACGGCGTCACGCCATGAACGAGACACGCGCCGTCAGAGGGGCTCTTACGGGTTGGGGCTGACAGCTCGCCCCCGCCGCGGGCCTCTCTCACGCCCACCGGACTGACATTGACCCCCGGAGGTTCAGGGTTTACAGACGAACAGGGAAATTCTGCGCACTTTAGATTGAAAAACTGTCAACTCTTGTAAACGCACGACTGCCGTAAGCCTGTAACATTGGCTATGATACAAGATAAACATGATTTATATTTGAAGAAGTGATACCCAAGTGGCTCGAAGATTACGTTAATTTACTTTCTAAGCAGTAATAGAATAGACTCCTAGCGAGTGCAGTATGTTCTGCAGAGCTGGGTTTTGCTGACAGCACAACACGACATTCGTTAACGTTAGAGGAAGTGGGAAATGTTGTAGCTTTCCAAGTCGCCTGAAAAATACCAAGAAGCCATTCAGGAAACTTTCAGTCATGGAATCCATGTAGATGACAATTCATCGAAAATTTACTACTGGGAAATATTTAGGATTTTCGTGAATTCATTGGAACAACGGAGGGGATTGTATGACGCACGTTAATTGGGACTAGGTCAGAAACCGTGAGGGGTTGGATTCTAGGCTTGAGTGTATGTGGATGTGAAGACCGTAGGGGTTAGTCCACCTGTTAATGATTGTTGCACTTTTATGACTTTTCGCAAGAGAGCATCGCTGCCGTAACGAAATGTAGGCATTTACGCCTAATTGGGAAGGTACCATGACGGATCGCACGAGCAGATGAGGAAAAGGAGCTATAATAGGTCTGGACACCAGGCTAAGTGACGGCAAAGTGAAGAGCTAAACAGTATTGAAACAAACGTGTGGTTAAAACAAGATCTTTTGCGAATATCCCTCCAATGGTTGAACTGCAGTACCACTTTTGATCGCTGGGTAAGAGTTTGTGAAAGGACCGTCAAACTATTGTCATGTCGAATTACTAAATTTCAAGACAGTTCTTCTCGAGAATGGGGAAATCGCACAAGATCACATAGGGAATGAAAAAGTCGATAACAGTTTGATATTTAACGAGTCATCCAATGGAAGCAAGATCGCAAGTCAAACAGGCAAACTGGTATCCAAGTTTCTTTCTGAATGAATGAATGAATGAATGAATGGCTAAACGAATGAATGGTTTATTCACGTAAAACTTTGCAGCCTTCTGGCTGAAGTACATTTACTTACACCAGTTTAATCTGTTTAAAATAACACTACCATAAAGATACAAATCAATTCCACACAAAACATCTGTATCCGTATCTGTATAGCCGGTATAACCGCCCTGGCCTTCGGCGTAACACACCAGCTTCGCAGACACGCGGCGCGGCGGCAGCTGGCTACATTACACCGAACGACTAGCTTGTTACACCTAACCTTTCAACATCTAACTCTAAAACATTGTTTAAAACTATCTAGTGATTATGCCCCTACTGTACTTCGTGGCAAGTTCCAAACTGCGATAGTTCTGGGAAAACATTTTTGAACACCTCAATCCTTGGTTGATAACTCTGGTATTTGAAGGCATGTCTATTTCTTGTTCTTCTACATAACATAAAATATTCCGTAGTTTCTACCGATTTTTCTTATCCGGTGAAGAGACACAAATCACTGACTGCTAATGATACCTTTGGAAGTCGTATAATGAACCAAACGCTCACTGACGCAAGCCAGCTGCAAGCAATGAAGGAAAAAGCCCTCTTATAGAGCAATGTAAGAGGTTATTATTTTCCCAAGGACAGCACAAATGAGGGTGTTTGTAATCAGTGGCAGGAAGGGGCATGCTGGTATAGGTTGCCTACGCAACACTTGACTTCCTTCATTATCTCCATGAAAAATGGAGATATTGTTTTGGGTCTGTCTGTTTGTCTGTCTGTCTCTGTGTGTGTGTGTGTGTGTCTGTGTGTGTGTCTGTGTTTCCGCATATTTGTGGTCAACATAACTTATGAAGGCATTTATAGATTGTGATGATATTTGGTATGTTGGTAGGTCATGGTAAGACAAAGATCAAGGTCAAATATGGGCCTCCTGGTGGCTGACCTTGGTACTGCAGCTGAACTTCCGGTTTTTGTATCTTTTGTCCTGGACATGCTATGGTTTTGATTTCTTGGTGACAGATAGCTTGTCCTGTCAGGAATAAGTAGCATGGGTTTGGTCCCCCTAGCAGCTTGTTTGGGAACAGCAGGAGAGTTTCCGGTGAAATCTTTCAAAGCGGATAAATCCAGACAGGAACAACGTATTTTCATCATTTTTGGTATGTAGGTAGCTTAGACAGAGATGTATATAATGAAATACAAATTATGCAAATGAAGACTTAATTTGCATAATTAAGGAGGAAATTGTGTAATTGAAGTGTTTTACATAATATGACTTTCATACATGTAATGTGTATAACCTATGGCAGGTGGAAAATCAACAGATACCAATTATGCAAATAAGGACCTAATCTGCAAAATTAATGTAAAAATTCTATGATTCCTTAGTGGTAAATGATGGGAATTTCATAGTTGTGACATGTATAAGTTAGTTAAAGGTTAACATCACTATGCATATATTATGTTAATGTGGGGACCGGGTCATTTGCATAATAAATGATGACATATTGAAATGAAACATTGCCAAAGGATAGGACTTTCACATATCAATATATATGTAATTTTCGTTTCATGGAGATATGAGGTCGTGGAACTCTTGTTTTGATGTTGTGACGATCATACGGACTAATTATACGCAGAAGCGTGGCTGGGCCCTTACATAGCAAAAGGTTGAGTACCGGTAATCTAGCCTGGAGAGGTATAAATGTCTAATTATAAATAGATAGCGGATCTTGAGAAGTGGACCAAAGCTAACAAGCTTAGACTGGCTAGAGTACGGTGAATAAGGAGAAGGACAGTGCTTTGAGTAGTAATGCAATGCCGCTTCGCTTCGGCTTGCGTTTTCAGCCAAACACAGAGAGAGAGAGAGAGAGAGAGAGAGAGAGAGAGAGACAGACAGACAGACAGACAGAGAGACAGAGAGAGAGACAGAGAGAGACAAAGAGACAGAGAGACAGACAGAGAAAGAGACAGGAGAGAGAGAGAGAGAGAGAGAGAGAGAGAGAGAGCAATATACACAAGCACACACACACACACACTACAAAGCAACCCTAAGCACACAGGGACAAAAGAGCCGCTGGCCCACATAAGCAAACACTGTATCAAGTGTTCAAACACAATTGTTACGTTGAGTTCTATCCTTACACCTGCCTTTGAGGTATCGGTGCTAGGTACGCGTACATGTACCGCACTAACAACAACATCTCTGAGGGAAGGCAGAACAGACAACGGACAGCTTCTACTACTAGAAAGGTACAGCGAAAAGTCGAACTTTAGCGACTCCTTTCATACAAGCCTATATCGTTAAGGAGTTAGAAAGTACAAGTCACAAGAGGTTGAAAGCGTCCGTGGTAAGTGGTGCAGTAGGAGGATTCAAAGGTCGCGACGGAAATGGTACGCCCCCAACTGTACTTATGGCAGTTCTCCTCTCCGAATGATTTGTTTTCCCCATTTTGAATGTCAAAACGTCGAATGTCGAAACAGTATATTCATGATCTATGCAGTACTACAGTTGAACACAAGGCCACGTCCGGGTAGAAAAGCCGCAGACAAACTTGAACGCTTTAATTGGTTGGTTTACTTTAGCATTGCAGTAATCCAAGCTGGTTTTGCATCCCACTGAACCAATTGCCACATGATTTATACATGCATACGTCCGTAGATACTTTATGCATCCACAGAAACCGTGGCTGAAAGTCTTTACGTGCAGTATGTGCAGTGCAACCGTAGCCTTTTCGTGGTCAGCCTTATCTTATGTCAATGTTATCATAACGTTATGTCAGAGGGTACGGAGTCAATAAAGCTATGTAGCTATGCATGGCGTACTTCCCATATTACCAGCATGTTTCACAGGGCTACTGTCTGACAAGGAAGCACGGTTATGAAGAGGTTATGAAGTACATGTACATCAGAAAAAAAAGTCACATTTCAAGGCCGGATTTCAATAACGGATATTCCAGTTTAGAGCGATCGCGTGGGCCGAAGACGCCAATATGAACTACCGCACGATAATTGGGGGTAAACCTCTCCAGATCTCAAAAGAACCTCGAGAGCTAGAGTAAAATGACGATTGGTGTTGTTCTCTCTCCATCCAGTTCGCGAAATGTCATTGAAAGAGCAGACAGTGAGTGAATAAATCTGGAAGAAAGAATGGTTTCGCCCCCCTCCCCCTCGTTGCTGAGATCCAGAGGCATCCTGGCCTTTAATATAGTAGTGCGTGTAGGAAAACGATAACTAATGTCAACAGGCGCTAATAATAGTGTACTTGAGCGTGTGTTTGTGCGTTGGCTTCAATGGGAAAGTGGAAGGAGGTGAATTTCTAGACGTCCCGGCCGTACTGTACCGCTTTCCTGTCCCAAAAGTAGGCAATAGCTTGTGCCTCGTTATAGTGTCAGTATTCAATCTGGGGCAAAGAGTCGAATGTCCGACACACCTTCTATGGTATCAATGTTTATGTACGCGCCGACCACATTGTTATGATATCTCCTACTCATTTGTGTTCTTTGCAGCACAGAAACTGCTTTTCTAAACCCTATCCATGGTTACCAGATACTTGTACCGCTATGCTGTTCATCTGTCAGTCTATTTAGATATTCACTCGTCTATCAGTCTATTCAGATATTTAGATGTCTATTCAGATGAGGCTTTGAGTCGTTCTAATTAAAATGAGAACGACACAAAGCGCTGAGCCTCTAACTGTTGAACCATGTTGTTTGCGCCAGTTCGCAATCAGCGTGGTATACATGTACTAAGGTGAAGGTAACGTTGCCAATAGAGTTAGTATACAGTTTGTTGCGGCGTGTGGCAAGCCACAGCTTTCTCTTTTCAAGTCAAAATGCTTCAGCATTTGAAGTTACGGTAGACTATAATTGTTGGAAATTAGAATAAAAGCAATCTGCAGCTGCAGGCTAATATGCATGGTACATATATACATACAAAACACACAATAATGTTTTATTATGTAGTGCTACTAGTATGTTCAGTCATGATTAACGTCGACAGGAAATTTCGAGAAGCCTATATATTTGCTTGTCTTGTATTAAGAACGATATTTCAATTCTTTATTCTGCTATTCACTTATAGCATTGTGTAAACAAACCCAACCTCTTCATTGCTGGTTACATATTGTGCAGATGTACTGAAAGTTTTATGTTTATTTGGATGACAGGCAAAATGCATCGGTTTCTGTCGGTACCAGAGCTCACTCGCCGTCAGGAGAGGAGACAAGATGGCCGCAAGGTAGGACAAGACATCATGGTATTCTGTCAAAGGCGTCCTGTAAGAATATATACCACAGAGCTGGAGAAACGTCGATTTCATAATGTTGTTACATTCTAATCTGGCCCGTCTCAGTGTTATATCTTTTATATCTTTTATGTTTTTGTATTCAACTGATTCCTTTCTCTTTAGAATTCCATTTGGCAATTCAACTTGCACTTTTTGTTTCCCACAATTTTTATATTTTAAAATTTTTTGTAATTTTATACTTTGTGTATTTTTATATTTCCATACTTTTTGATATTTTCGATTTGTTTTGTATTTTTGATATTTTTGATATTTTCTATATTTTAAATATTTCTATTTTTTTTATATTTAAAAAATTTGTTTAAATTTTTGTATTCGAGCGATTCCTATCTCTTTAGAATTCCATTTGGCAATTCGATTTGCATTTTGTGTTCCCCACAGTTTTTAGATCACGCTGATCTCCGGGGAACGAACCGACCAAAGGTGTTCACGTCACAGAGCTGTGTGGAACAGGGTGTTGACAAGACGTCACGTGACGAAGATGGGGCCCTACTATTGGCTGATATAGAAAGAGTCGCGGATGAAATCAACACACTTGAAAAAAATATCGACAACATCACTAGCAGGTAAAACTTGTCTTGTGACAGCTGTGAAACAATATTCATAAAAAGACAGAACTTTAGGTATTGCAGCAATACAACAGGCTGTTATAAACAAACATGGCTGGACATCTGTCGCAAAAATAGAACCAATGGTAACTCATAACTGTCAATAAAACTACCATTGTCGATTATTGAAAACCAAATGCAGGGTATTGTATTTATCGTACTGATGAATTATTCTTTATATCTATAGCTTTGAGCTTCTTTATAGCTAAAACCATGTATTTTCAATCTACGTTCTATACCTGTATATGTTGAAGGTACCCGGATTTGGAAAGTCAATTGTTTGTTTTTCCTGATATGACTTTCTACTTTCATGAATGAGGTTATCTGATTACTTTGCAGATCCCGACCCGCTGCTGGGCTGTTCTGGCCAATGCTGTCATTGAACATCCACCAGCTGAGCGAACAACTGTCCTCCGTACACAGCGCGCTGAACAGGCTCGCCAGAGACAAGGTAGTCGTCGGAATCCTCCGCCAACAGCTGCGCGACACGGAAATGAAGCTAGAGAGTTTAACCCTAGACGGACAGAAGGTGGGCGATACGGTAGACTCATCGCAACAGGCCTTACTGCGTAGCAAGTGTGGAGAGGATTCCAAACAAGAGGGGTCCACAGAGATAGTTCAGAAAGACGCAGTAGAAGAGTGGCTGAAAAGGGCAGAACAGGGGTCTTCCTCTCCCCTTGACCTCCAGGGGGCGGTGGAAGATCACCTTCGCAAAGAAAATGAGCGAAGCAAACTCCTAGAGAAGGAGTTCACCGCGATGAAAGAACATTATGAAAAGAATGCGTCTTTGAAAGTTACTACTGCGACCACCCCGGCCCAGTCTGACTCTGACGAACTGACTACTATGCGGGCATTGCTAACGGAGACAGAAAATCGCCTGAAAAACGAGAGGGACCAAAACAAGAGTCTACGGGAGAGCATTGCGTCTTTTAGACAGGTTCAGGAAGAAAAGGATGCGCAGAATAGGGAGTTGGAAGAAGAAGTAGATTTTCTCCAGAAAATGCTAGAAGAGGCGGACGAAAGGTTTGATGCCGAAATAACAGATAACGCTTTTGCATATCCTTTACACACTGCCCCCACAGGGCGGCGCCACATGTCATTGGAGACCTTGCACGATGGTAAAGAAAGCATGTACAACAGCCCTGCAAGGAGATGTCTTTCATTTGAAGATACCCACGCGGAGGCAGTGACAAACACTTACAGAATGCCACAAGGCAGAGTAGAAACCCATTACAAGGGAGGACTCAGTGTCAGTCAACCAAATCTCTTCACCAGCCACACCAAAATGGCGGAATACACCCCCATAGGACACCCGGGCTACACTACGCCGGGCAGACCGGTGGGAGGTGGACAGGAGTGGCGGCAAAGTCCTCGCGTACAGCAGATTACTGCAGACCTGCAGTCTAAGCTACATGCAGCTGAAGAAGACCTGCGGCGGGAACGGGGCAGGTACATCGAACAAACACGTGAGATTCACGATTTAAGAACAAAGCTAGCCAAGGAAGCAGAAAGCAAGAAAAAACTGCAAATGTCGTTTGCCATGCTGCGGTCACGAATGAAAGAAATACTCGACAAAGTTAACGTAGACGAAGACAGACATAAACTAGAGAAACGGGCCTTGCTACAGGAGATTTCACAGCTACGAAATCAAACCGGCGCAGGTAAAACGTTGGCAGATGAATCCATACTGTCGTCCCCCGAAAATTCGCCCTCGGGCGATTTCTCTCAGTTTTTCGTCATGCCTCCCGAGGTCTCTCAATCCTCGGACGAGGTGTCGTTAGAATCAGGGCTGTTCACATTGGGAGGGGACAGAGATGACGATGGTGTAGGAGAAGGTCTTGTAGCAGACCTGACATCGCGCCTGCGGGCCAGGGAGGACGAACTTCGCGCTGAGACGATGAAAGCGAAGGCACGTGGACGGGAAATCGCCCGACTGAGGAAAGAGGTTGTGAGACTGAACAGTGCACTACTGGAACAGGAAAAAATGCACAGTTCTCCTTCTTTGTATCGCACCAGGTCCGAAACAATCGTCTGAGGATATTTACGAACAAACTTATCATTAGAAACGCGGGACTAAGTTACCCCTTCCCCGGCATATACGCAGAAACATCATATAGATGTATAGACTAGACATTTTACCCTCTTTTTCGTTATCGTAAATGGGAGTTTCCTTGCAATTAGCCTTCGGGTATGAGTTTGCAAATATAGTTTGTATTTACGACTGATATTGAACAGGTTGTCAGGAAAGTGTATGTAGTCAATAGAAATGTGACCTCTGAAGTAAAATTCTCCCAGCTAGTAAACATATTCTCATAGCAGATATTGGAACAATTATGCTCAAGAACAGATTTTGCCTTTTAATTTCGTGTCTGTTCAAGGCATAGTTGGGTTTGCCTTTGTCATGTTTCCAATGTAGCAGTTTCAGTTTCCCGGTAGCCTCTACCAGGCTTCAGAGGTGGTTGGAAAGAGTAGAAATTGGCCAAATAGACAGATAACATGCCAGGGGAGTTAGTCCGCTAAAGGAGTACAGTTTACCGCTATGAACGAGGATAATTTTGTCACGTTTCACTGTCACAGCTCGTTTGACCTAGCCTCCTTCGCAGACTTGTGGGGTGTCGGCATTATTTTTTTCGGGGAGCGACGCGAGTCACGCGGGGGGACGGTTTTGCCGCCGAGGGAGTTTGCCGGGAGAGATGTTTTCACCTAACCTCTACCAGGCACTACGGATCGCTGGAAAAATAGTAGATAAAGGGAATAGTATACCAGGGGAGTTAGCCAGCCAGAGAGGGTTCGGGTGCGGTAAAACTCCCCTGGCATGTTATCTCTCTATTTGGCCAATTTCTACTCTTCCAGCCGCCTCCCGAAGCCTGGTAGAGGCTAGTTTTCACCGCCCAGAAAACCGGCTGGCCGGCCGGCCGTCTTCTCTATCACACCCCAAAGCCCGCTGGTTGGTTTATTGTTTAAATGATCTTCAGCGCCGAGATAGTTCTTCAGTTGGAATAATGGGGGGATTACTTTTATACCGTTTGCATTGTGGGGGAAACTGCTCTTTTCAGCCCCCTCCCGAAGCCTGGTAGAGGCTATCCATTTGCCAGAAGGTATCCAATACGCCACCCAAGGCGTAAAAAAAAGATACCAGTACAAAAAAACAAAGCCCGATAAAAACGCCTAAAACACGTCAAAAATAAGCCGAAGCCTAAACCTCTGCTTGGAGAGTAAAGTCGACCCCCCACAGGCTTCAGAACGGCAAACTGTACTCCATTAGCGGACTAACTCCCCCGGCATGTTATCTGTCTATTTGGCCAATTTCTACTCTTTCCAACCACCTCTGAAGCCTGGTAGAGGCTAGTTTTCCGGTTCATTTCTGCTATCTCAGGCCTGTCATAGGAAGGGTGTAGAAGTGATTTCATGTCGTTGTTTTAGAATACGGTAACTTGTGTTAGTAAACATTTTTCTTAAAATACATTTTGCAAATGATGTTGTCGCTGTTTAAGAGCCAGACTGGAATGGTGTCCGCCAATAAGATCCATAACATGCATAACATAAGACCTCAGTTGCAAAAGATTACATAATGGGCTGGTTCGTTAATAACCGTACCGCTGGGATGGGCCGATACTGTGAACATGATTTCCATCAAAGCTACGATTTGAATAACACGACAAAAGTCTTTGGGAGGAGAGGAACGGATTCTTTTGTACCATATTGGGTGGAAAAATAATACAACATCTCTCAGATACGTGAATAAATCACTCCGTTGCCTGTTCTAAAGAGTGTTCCCTTAACCCGAAATGTTTGGCTTTGGTCTGAATCACAGGAGAAATAGATAAATCACAGGCAGCCGAAGGTGGGTACTGTAAATTTCCATTCAGGCAAATGCAAATAAAAAAGAATCAGTGAGATGAAAGGTCGATGAAGGTTAAACATCCAGGTAAGGAGATGCACAAGAAAACAGTTACTGAGTAACTGTGAGATGAAAGAATAGTATCTAATGTTTATTTTGCGTCCTTTCATCGGAATACTACAATGCGTAATTTGTACCAAAGGACTGGGATCGGTGCACCGGAATAATAAGAACAAACAAACTATTCTCAGTGACGTACCCCACATGCGTCATTATATTCCGGACATTCCACGGTGTACATGTTTGTACCTCAAGGCTAGCCTCTACCAGGCTGCGGGAAGCGGTCGGAAATAGTAGAAATTGGCCAAATAGACAGATAACACGCCAGGAGAGTTGGTTCGCCAGAGAGTATAGTTTGCCGCGTTCTACTCTTTCCAGCCGCTTCCCGAAGCCTGGTAGAGGCTACCTCAAGGCGACTTGCTTACTTGTCTCTTTGTGACAGGGTATGTTTTAATTTGCTGTTTGTATGCGGGGCCTTGGTCCGAAAGGATGACGTGCTTTGAAAACTCTGCTCACTACAATCGTTCACAGAATTGTGAATTTTGTAGAAGTATGAAAACGGTGAATGTTTTAAGATCCAGTGATTACAATAGATAAATCTATTGTAAATTCTTGCCTGAAGGCTAAGTGAAAGTAGCATGAAAATGGCGTACAAACAATGAATAACAGTATACGTCGATAAAGGTTAGACATTTATTTTGAATGACAGAATAACACTATAGATCTAGTAGTCTTAATGCTCATTGTAAATTCTATCTTGTTGGGTAGGACTTCTTTTTCTGAAACAGTGGAAGACAAAAGATGCTGCTTTGTTTGTAACAGTAATATATGCTGTGTTCTGTGAAGTTAGGAGAGGAGAGGAGTTTTTTGTTTGTTTGCAAACGTTGGAAAATTCTCTGTTTCAAGAGGGCGAGCACTAATTCTAATTTTGGTAATTGCAGAGCGTAAATCAAACTCAGATACTTCTAGATATTTTTTTCCATAGTATGTGGTGTTTTGCAATCTATGTTGGCGGACAACGGTTTAACATACGTAAAAATATTTTCTACATGTCATGATCATAATAGCAGCATTTTATAGGGCATTTTATTTTTCCTGCTTTACTGGTATGGTTTATTTTCACTCTCCTCCACTTTCACTTCGTAGATGTCAGCAATACTGTACTGTAGGTGTCCTACGTCGTCCTTCGTTGGTCGCAGGATTATTAGACAAATGTTGTTCTCCTGTCCATTGCCTAATCATTCAGCACGATGCTTTCCGGAATTGTTATGGATGTTATGTGGTGTATGGTTTGATATTTTTACGATCTTATAACGAAAGTCTCGTAAGGACAAGAAAGGGGAGTAAGCGCAAAGATACCAAGATGTGTGTGTGTGTGATGATTATGGTAGAAGTTTTTTTATTTATTTTGGATGTGCTGTTGTCTTGTTTGTTTTAGTTTCTTTGTCTTCCTTTCTTCTTCTGCCTCAGGAGTCGGCGGGGTTGCAATGGAAGGTTTATAGTATATATCTGTAATGTACCTCTCATTTCTTTGTCACTTTATAGAACTGTGTGTCTTGTTTTTTATCGAGCACGTTAAAGATACCACGGCACTTATCGAAAAGAGTGGACCAGGGGTTCACCCCGGTGTGAGTAGACCAAACCGTACAGTCCAGGCTTATGCAGCTAGCTTGTACCTAATGTGCAAAAATGGTGTGTTACGCCTAAAAGCTGCTCCCGGTTATGCGAAGTTTAAACAAATGAACACTGAATCCAGAATAGATTACAGACAAATGCTTATCATACGAACAAAGTAATAGAGACAGAACTCCGTGGTTGTCGAGCATGGCTTTATTGAGCTCGTTTTTGTCCGCCATGAAAACAGCACAACAATCTATGAAATCATGCATGCAATCTAAGTTTTTCATCCTTTTATTCCCGTCTTGTGATAGTACAAATATCATTTGTATTCCACTGCTATAGTACGACGAGGGAACTTATATCTTCCTTAGGGGTGTTCCGCACCGGTCAGTGCCTCAAGGCGGCTGCTCACAACGGCACTCGGTAGCACCAGCACCCCCGGTGGTTCCCCCGGCCGCCGCCCTTGCGATGGTAGATGCCGATGATGAAGGGGTAGTAATCCCCCGCACACCGCCGCATGCAGCAGTACTGGTTACGGCCTGGAACATAGATAGAGTAGCCTGTGTTACACATCTCTCGCTGTAGGGCCGGGGGATGATTGGCCATACAACTCTAACTAGAGAGAACCATTCCCATTTTCAGAAGTACCAATAGTAACGCAGGATTCCTTATCACTATGAAAAGCAGTCCAAAAGGTGCTCAGTATTCTCTTTTACTATGGAAACCAGTCATCGCAGCCTCCAGCATTATGGTAACAGCATTATGGTCTCAGTCCGACAATAATTGGTCCATGTTATAGCCTATATGCATATCAACAGGATTAAGATGTTTCCAATTCTCCTGACTTAGAGATGTTGGGCATGGCCATCAAGCTTCAAGGGGCCTGACCAAACTCATTTCTAAAATGGATGTTCAATTTCAATTTCAATGTTGTGGCCAGGCTGTAACATAGAGTTGCTCATTGCCACTGGATAATCTCCAAGCAGATGAAACCGGGAAAACCTTATCCAATTGGCCAGATAGTGGCCGGTTGGGTACTGTCTGCCATGGCCGGTTTGTTACAATTTTGGTCCGAAAGATCTGCTTGGAGTTTAGTCGTTTGAAACATATTCATGAAGGTCACACAAAAGGATGATTTTAACGCAGGATGTCTCTAAAGATTTAAAGTTGAAAACTTACTTTGCCATACGAAGAGAAAGTATTGTAAATGTTGGACACGAAGTAGGTGCGCTATTTTTACGGTTAAAGCAATGACGTCTTGGGCTGATTATAGCGCCTTTATGCCCTTTGGTTAGAGTTTGTTAGTCCAGAGAACGCAAAAAGAATGAATGAAAAAAATACAGAAAGATGTACAGAAATCAGGTTGGTTGAAACATGGGTTCCTTACATTTTCGTGCGTCTGGAAGGGTCCAAGTACGCTTACTCAGCGAGATGCTCCCCTCATTGAGTGGTTGAGGCTTGTCGCTTTCCGCTTCCTGTAATAAGGACAATAAACTTGTTTCCCTTTTCATCGGATCCAAAAACACTCTTAAAATGATAAAAACCCATTTTGCTCTTACAAATCCATTTCTAAAATGGCTTTTAGAAACTTGTATCTGACAGCTTCCGCCTTTGTACATGATTTTTCTCCAAACTGACACGTCAATGTTCGATTTGATTGTCAATCAAGGCTGTATTTTTAGGAACAGTAATGATTCATCGATGAATGTAGGTGTCAAAACACAACCTGTTTGTGAATAAAAGTACTAGAAGATTGGCAGGTTATATTTATTTCATTTTATTTTATTGGTTCGACAAGGATAGTCAGGGTTGCCCAACTACCTATCAAAGCTATTATAAAGGGCTAGCCCGTAAAATACATACAATAGGTGAGACATACTATTACAGTCAATAAGTATATACAGTCTTCATAAAGTCACACATTTTGCATGAACAGATTTATAGTACATGTTACAGGTAAGGTTATAGTACATAGTTATGCAAGGTTATATTTATTGATGTATGTAGTGGCAATTTAATACTGTGAGATGTTGAGCATATGATTTGTCTTTCTTTTTTGATTCCCAGCAAAAAACGCCTCAGGGGTGCTTGAAAGAACAAAAATAACGACATTAAGCGTCCCTGATTCTGAACCTCCGTCTTACTACCCACGCACCTGATGACCTTTTAATAGCGCACTAACGATAGACGAGGTCTACTTACCAGGAGTTCTCCGGAGTTTCCGGAGCCAGTGCTGTTTTTCCCCTCTCCTGGAGTAGAAAAGAATATATATTTTAGGTTTTCGTGTATGAAATGTATTGAAACAACCGAGGAGATTGTACGACATACTTTAATCGTGACTACATGTAGTTCCTGTTGGCTCCCGGTCAGATTTCACCCACTACACTGTCTTTCTCTCAACAAAGCTGATCGTTAAAAACAAATTCTTCGACACATGTATTACAAGTGAATTATCTTACTCTATGGGTCTGAAATATGAGGGGCATTCAAAAGCTCAAAATCTTGAATCTGTACATCCCCTCAATATTACAAGCTCAGCACGCCATCTTGTTGCACGCGTAGAATCTTAGAAAAAACAAGCATTCAAGACTGCCCTCCATACCAGTAAACACTAACTCCACTCGATCGCGCGAAAGCTACATGTACGGGTACTTGCCGCCACCCAGCAGGGTGGTGACCAGGGAGTGGCGCCCCTGCCCGGCTGAGGAGCCAAAGCCGAAGCTACCAGCCAGCCACAAGCCACCTGTACCAGGATGAGACTCTCACCCCCGTGCCTGAGCCCCCGATGTATTGAGGTTTGGCACATAGAAGAAGAAAGTAGGGGGGAAAAGGAAGAAGAAGAAAAATAAGAAAAAAGAATTAGGTGCCCCGCTCATCTGAAGGCCTCCCTAAACGCCATCAAGTATTCTATTTGGATTTGCCGGAACGTATAACATGGCTAAATCACGGCTAATCTTACTAATCTTATATTCGTCTACATTTATACAATTAGCAAGAAGCGAGAGGAAACCGAATGCACTAACGTGTATTAGATGCATGCTTGTAAACTTGAAGTATGAGCTGCGACAGAACAGAAAACCGATATATGAGCTGTGACCTGTGCATAGCTCAGTGGGCCAGAAATGTACAATAAAGGTCTCCATTCTGAATTGCAGCGGCATATTCTGTATGGCGGTATGGTACGTGCCGCATTTTGCATTACAAGAACAGCTGTCTTCAGCCTAACGCTGTCTGTCATACCGACCCCATTATGTTAGCTCCACCTGTTCAAGGCTTTCCCTTTTGTTTCGACGGTTCATACAGCTTTCTACGCCTAACATCTACTCCCCTATACTGTCTATTGTAGCTGTACGCACCGTTTCTACCTCTACCGTGCCATTCGTTTTCGTGCCTAATCGTTTACTTTTGCCTGTCCGTGAACACATTCATCGTACAATCGTCGTACGATCGCAAACTGATAGCATTCTTGGGATAGCCGTGCACACCTGTACCTTGCCCCATCTTCATGCATTTGTCGTACAAAATACGGCTGTCTTGTTACGCAAAAGGCTGTCTTAGATGCTGGTCAGCGGCTGGTTCTGTCACAGCCTACTTTAAAATCCTACGACATCACAATCGTCCGTCGACTGACGACGAATATGACCAGGTCCTTCTAATTAATGCACCAGGCAAGCGTTTCTTCCATATTTCCGCCGTCCAGTAATTGTACATGTAGCCTCCCTCAATACCCTCCCGTATGCACCTACCTTTGTTCGGTTTTCCAGCGAGCTATCAAATGTCCACTTTAAGTTTAACTTTTCAGTGACGGCCTGCGACTAACATGTCAAGTGCTATCTCATTTGTGAACGAACTAGGGAGTCTTTGTAACTTGTAGAGAAGACAAGAAAGATTAATGCTATGATCACCGTTTCCAAGCAGTTTGCGGGGGAAGACTTGAAGTATGATATCACAAAACAGATAAAACGCTTGATTAGCCATGAGCATAATTTGTGTATATTCTTGCGCATTTTTTATTTTTAGTTAATTCAAACAGCCCGGCCGGGGCCCCGCTTGGAAATGTGAGCCTGTAGCATTACTTCGGAAAACTTCAGGATGGAAATCCTGTCGGCTCGCTCGCTTTGGTATTACAACCATGGGCGTTAGGAGAAGAGCGGGAAAAACAGTACCCCCTAAAAGTTGTCCAAAGAAGGTAAAGGTGGTCCCATAACCTTTTGGATCACGTAGGAGCACCAGGGCACGGTATCGCCTTTTACCTTCCCAACCGGCAACCGAAGTCAGGTACCCCTTTTACACCTGGATGGAGTGAGGAAAGTCGTGTACAGCGCCTTTCTCAAGCACACAACGTCTTGTCAGGAATCGACCAGTTAGCTAGCCTAACCACTCGATCGGCATTCGACACCACGAGAAGATAGATCAAGAGGAGATAAACCATAAAGACTGCGCGTGACTTACCGGGGAAAGCGGCGATGACGAGTCCGAGGAGAAGGGCCAGAGCCAGCCGGGATGCCATCTCTGCGGTTCAGCCGAGTTTGTCAGCGCGACGCCAGGAGATGTGAGTGATGTGGCGGCGGTGTGGGGCTACCGGTTAACTCACAGCGTGTTTTATACGTCTTTATATTATAAACAGGCCTTCCGGTGAAAAGAGCAGAAAACAGCGCACCAAAAAGAGGATGATTGGCAGGTCTGATTCCTGACGTCAGTAGATCGTCGACAAGTGACTAATAACACGGGGGCGTTCATATGCCATTCATATGGCTCTATCTCTCTCTTCCCTAAAACCAAACTGCTGACGACATCAACTAAGATTCTGACGTGTATACACTGTTGCTTTAATCAGGGAATTTCCGGATAATGTCATTCATGGGATTCACTAATAAGAGGGCCATGGCCAATTATTCTCCTTATTGGGCTAAATTTTACCCGCGTTGTTTGGTGGAGACTAGGGACTTTGGTAGGCATGTGGTTGGCATGTCTGCTGTATCGTAAGAATACCAGTCCCAACCTATACGAAGGCCAACAGTGTGAGACATTTTTATCTGTCACTTTTATTACCTTCGCCAAGAAGGTTTATGTTTTCGGTAGCGTTCGTGTGTGTGTCTGGTGTGTGTCTGTGTGTGTCTGTCAACACGATATCTCGAGAAGGCTTAGATTGTCTTGATATGTATGTACGTTGGCCTTGATGAAAGCTCAAAATGTTTAGATTTGGGACCACCTAGCGGCTTGTTTTCGTTCCGCATAGGAAGCTCCGGTTTTGATATCTCGTGATCTGGACATGCTACGTTCAGGAATTTTGGTTGGTAGATAGCTATTGCATTCAGAAAGAAGTGACGCGAGTTTGGGCTTCCTAGCAGCTTGCACTGGAACTGCAGGGGCGTTTGTTTATAAATGTTTGACGGAGGATAACTCAAGAACCGGTTGACGGATCGTTGTGACTTTTTGGTATGTAGGTAGCTTAAGTGATGCTTGACATAACTAGATGATAATTATGCAAAATCAGGATCGAATTTGCATCATTAAAGAGGAAATCCTATAAATCTCCTGCGTTCCACGATAGGACTATGGACTATTCACACTGGTGACATATGTAATTGAGAACAAGAGGAACATCGGCAGATATTGATTATGTAAATGAAGACATAATTTGCATAATGAATGACAAAATGCTATAATTCCATAGTGGTAACTGTCGGGAACTTCATACTTGCAGTATTTCAAATTTAGTATAGGTGATCATCATTAAACATAATTATTCAAATCAGGACATCAATTGCATGATTTATGGAGAAATGGTAGAATAGCCTTCTTTGTTAAGATAAGACTGCCATTGAATGGAGAATCTGAGAATCTGATCACTGATATAATGCATGCAAATGAGGCTCTTATAGCTTATTTGCATAACCAATGAGAAATATTCATAATTCGTCAGTCGTAAAGGTTAACATCATTTGGCGAAGGTATGAGGTCGTGGATCTCTAGTTTTTTTGTGAAAACGTTTTTCGGGGCCAAACTACAAGGGTAATTTTTCAATTCTTATTATGCAACCTTCACTACGATCCACCCCAGTCCTTCCCTAAGTTGGACATTTTATGCAAATCGGTTCTCGTATCATGTAAGCGCTATCTTGTCAGGATAGGATGTCTCATGCTCTGGTGTCTCGGAGGTTACCGCATGTCTCCACCACCCTCCCCACCGCGTACCCTCCCTGCATGTACGCCTTCAGGACACGGAAGTTGTTCTGTGCGGCCCGGATGTCTCGGTAGATCTCCTGTGAGCCCTTGTACCAAATCTTCAACTCCTCTGCCGTGTCTATGATGAAATGTGCACACCTGTTGCAGAAAACAACAACAACAACAACAAAAAACAACACTTTGATAACTTATCAATACAGTATCAATACTGTTATAAAACCTGTGCTTTTCAACCATGGTATGCATTTGACATGACGCGTAGGTGGTCGCTACACTTTAACCCAATCACCACCGGGCTGTTACAAAAGCTGGAGGATTGCATCATTGAGGAGAGTGACTGCGCAGTCTCAGTCGTCGTATTGTCGCACGATTTCGATATTGTAGAATTTTCAAGCAGGCGGTAACAAATCAACCACCACCGACAAGATCTAAAGCAGCCTTTTCTGTAAGAAGACAACTGAATTTTGTCAAGAATCCCAAGAATGACTTAAATTTGCAATCGTACGACGATCGTGCGACGAATATGTCAGGGTCCTTAGTGATAACGTATTACGTCCCTAGCCCTAGGCCCTGGCAATGAACACATACATACCAAGGACGCTGCATTTTAATAGGTTGACTTGAAATAGACAACTTCAACAATATATACAAATTACAAAATCAGCTTTCGTTTCACAGAGCCGTCCTGAGTGAACAACATCAGGGATGATCAATAGCGCGTAAATTGCAGGCAAATCGCTGATAATCACAGGTGAAATACGCGATCGTAATCGCTGAGTGTCGTGCGTTGTGTTCCAGGGTCGTAAGATTTTTCGAGGTATCTTCATGCTGCACATTCTCTAGTTCATCTGCTGGGTGGGTACTGAGATCTTCTTTCGTGTCCCAGCACCTCTGTCGCCCTTAACTTGTATTCCCCTTGCTTTGGACAGGCAAACTGTCCCCTTGGTAAACTAAACACAGAGACTCATTTAGACATTTAGACTTGTAGCCGCATGCATGCTGCACTGTTATCCTTGTTTATACGTCATCTTCATGCGCATGCTACTGTCAGTTAGCCTTCGCGCAAGAATTCGCAAAAAAAAAACAAACTTAGATCTATGTATGTATATATTAGATCTATGATAACAGGTGTATCATATGATATGTGTTACGGGGACTAAATGCGTAAGATTAAAACGACGAAAAGGCCACCCCCTGTAATTAAGGGCATCGTAAGTTTTTCACATGATGCGTAGGCGGTCATTCATGTCTTTCAGCAGTTTTTTCGATCAATAACGATGAATCTCTATATATTCTAACGAACGAACCGCAGCTTAACAGCCCCTGTATTGGACAAAAGGGAGCTTAATGATGTAAGTTTGGAGGCGTCATACCTCCGGGAGGCATTCATGGCTTTGGACAAAGCTCCAGATATCTTAACAAACCACGTGTACCCGCCGCTTGTAATTAAGAGCGAATTTGTGTGAGGATCAAGCAATGCACGTGCAGGGCTCAAAACGTCCATTTGATCCATATTTTGCACAGTGACATTACTTGGTCAACAACCCATCAGAATAGCTTTCTTTCTGCTCAACACCGATTGGTGCCATAGCAACCGGCTACACACGTTTTGGGGGCCATTTTGCCTGACGTGGGCATGTAACTTTCAAGTATACGCACAGGCCAGGACGGTATATAAAAATCTACGTCCTCGAAATCTAATAAAGTTACCTAAAACACTTGAGTCCTAAAACCTGCAACGTGTCTGTCTGTATGTACCGTACTGGCTTGTACATGTAGCAATACTTGAAACATTATTTAGGCTAAGGAAAGGTAGTAGAAGATAGATATTAGCGTACATACGTATATTTATACATTTTACAATGTGGATAATTTCTTTGATCAATTAGGTAAGTTCTTCTGTGGTGAGAATGCCAACTTAATTGAACTGGCACGACACGCTTGCTCGAACAACACTGAAGCAATATACCTTTTTCACACGTGTCTTAAGCTGTTCATCATTTTACACATAGTTGATTGCTGAAATTCTCTAATCTTGATAAGAGGGGAAAGGTAATGATTTGGTTTCTTGTAAATTGCCCAAAACACTTATTTATATCAATACATTTGTCTTAGTATAACGCCTATCCAGAAACCGACAGCCTGTTGCGTATCATTCTTTCTCCCTGTTTTTTTTTAATGGTGGGCGTAATTGGCGAGATTCAATTCATTTTGGTGCAAACACCACCAGCCCTGACGTCCTGAGGCGGGCGAGCATGCCGGCTATGGAAGCTTTGATCTCATCTCATCTCATCTCCTATCCTATCATTTCATTTCATCTATCTCTTAATCTAATTTATCGACCGTTGGGGCCTCACAGAAGATCTGACAACCAGTTTTCTCTACCATTCTACCATTCTGTTTCACTTAGTGTCGTGCCTGTCCATTCTTTGTTATTATCCTCCCATCTTTTCTGCCATACGCGGTGTCTACCCCATGGACTGTTTCTTGCATGACTAGTAGCTTTGATCACCCGCTCGTGACTCAGACGGGCCGGGCATGTCTTCAGGATGACTGAAGGACGACTACCACCTCGAGGTGGGCCCTGCTGAGTCCTGAAATAAAGTTGTTCCCACCCATAAAAATATCTGGCGGAACGGTTCTTGATAGTCGCAGAGCTTAGATTGGTTGTCAAGTACCCGGCTAGAAGCCGAAAGCGGTTTCTTATAGAATGATCCCCGAAAATAGAGCCACAGGCCTCCGCTGATCACATGAAAAGACGATGAAAGAGAACCTTGAAGCTTAATTTGCTTCATCCATGCAACAAGTGCGTTTTTGCGGCACATCAAAGTCATTTTTGTAATCAGATATACAGCAGATAAAAACACTATTACTACGATAAAGTCATAAAAGAAGACGGTCGTAAAATCCTGGCCAAATTATGTGGAAACACAGACAGACAGACAGACAGGCAGACAGACAAACAAACAAACAAGCAAACAGACAAACCAACAGACAGACAAACCAACAGACAGACAATAGACAAGCCAAAAACATTACCTCCATTTTCATTTAAAAACATCAGAAAATACCATATGGATCGGGCAAGCACACACATACTACCTAACGTGCTGTATAGCTGTGTATCTAACGTGCAGTTGACTTCCTTGCGCCTCGGTCACATACGTTGTATGATCGTCATACGATCGCAAACATTGTTGGGATAGTCGTGCAGGTTTCGTACAAAATTCAGCTGTCTTGTTACTAGTACCGAAAAGGCTGTCGGCGGTTGGTTCTGTCACAGCCTGATTGAAAATCCAACGTCATCAAAATCGTACAATGACCTATGATGATTATGACTGCGCCGTTAGCTACAATGTACTCGTTCCTTGGTAGATATCTTGAGAAAAAACTACGAAATTTCACCGCACCTTGACAAAGTGCACTCTAGCAGATCCTCGATGAACAGCAGCACAGTCTGTGCCAGTTGAGTCTCGCCGCACTGCACTAAGGCTGCGTACATGTCCTTCAGTGCCTGACCAAACAACTGTAGCCCCTCTATTATCTAAAAGATAGTGTGGAGAGAAAAAAGAATGTCCCAGATTATTGGACAACGGGGAGGGAAAGATTTTAGAGTAAAGTACGTGTATCATATGCATCTTATCCTTTTCAACAGAACTACAACTGAAAGAAAGACAAGGCCATATACCTTGCCCTGTTCGAAAGCTTTCCAGGCGTCCTCCAGCTTGTTGAAGGTTTGTTCTCCGTCATCCACGCACTTGAGGAACTTGTCCTCGTCCGTACCCAGCCCGACAGCGAAGCCTCGGTACGTCTGTTCCCACTCAATACCGTTTGGACTTTTGGTGACGGCAAAATCTACATACGTAAAAATGTGGTTATAATGAAAGTTATGCGGCTTATCCGAGAAACAGTTGTGTTACTGTTGATTGAATAACAAAACAGGACCAAAAGTGAAGTTTAATACAATGAAGTTCTGGTTAATTGACAGAACTTTAAGGGAAGATGGTGGCCTTTTTCTTCGCTCTGTTTTCTGACAGCCGGCCCAATCAACGTTTGTCCCGAACTTTTAAAATATCCAAGCAGATCTACATCTTTCTTGGAAAGTGCACGTGTAGCTTTTGTACCGAACTTACCCGTCGCCAGGACGCTGACAAACTTCTTGTTCACTAAATATCGAGCCTGGTAGTTCCCCTCCGGGAGGTTCAGTGTCATGTTCACAGAACCCTTGGGGACGATGTCACGGGTTGGGGTCAGCTTGCCTTGGACGTACCTGAGAACAAGTCGTCGTTAGAGACAGAAAAATGACAGAAGAAATGCTCAAGGAACAAGAAATCGGACTTCAGGGAAGTACTTTGTGACCTTCATGTTCACCCCATCATTCTGCCTATCAATTAATCTCCGACCCATGTGCTGTCAACCTACTCTGTCCGGCAAACAGACACACAAACCCACAGCTCGAGATCAGCCAGCCCAAAACAATACTTCGGAATTGGCCCTCATAGAGTTTTACGAGTAAACATAGTTACTGACCTGTAGTCCAGGTATGCGTCGTCATCAGCACCTGATTGGTAGATCCCGATCCAGTCATGCGCAGTGGCCTGATCGGACGGGACCATCCAGCTCACTGTCAGAGCAGAGCCTGACTTCATGTTCAGCGGAGACAAATCCAACGTCTTATTTTGTAACACTTCGTCCACCTGTCAAACAAAAGTTAAACTGTTTTAGTTGAAGGCGTCATGATCATTTTCGATTTTTGAAAACCGACTTATCATGTGCCTCAATAAGGGCATCGTCGTACGATCAAAAACTGAATGCATTGTTGGGACAGTCGTGGCTGTGTCTTGTTACGGAAAAGTCTGTCTTAGATCCTTGTCAGCTGTTGATTCTGTCACAGTCCGCTTGACAATAGTATTCTATGACATCAAAATCGTACAATAACCTACGACGAATGTGACCGCGTCGTTACTAAATTGTAACAAATATTCATCTACTACACATGATTTACTGTATTAAAGAGGGGTGGAAATAGCTCTTACCTTGTCAATAGAGTTGACGACGAACACTTCCCACCAGCCACCGTACTCCTCATCCTGGTGGATTGTGGGAAGGGAAGCGGCGGTCCCATTGGCAGGCCGTCCCACCGTCTCCCAGCCATGCCACCGACCACCCCTCTCTAACTGCCACACGTGGGACAGACTGGGGAGGAGGGTCGCGGTTAATCTTCAAGCAGATCTTCGGTGGCAAAGTCGTAACCAACCAACCAACCAACCAACCAACCAACCAACCAACCAACCAACCAACCAACCAACCAACCAACCAACCAACCAACCAACCAACCAACCAACCAACCAACCAACCAACCAACCAACCAACCAACCAACCAACCAACCGGCAAGACAGTATCCAATAGGATTGGATACTATTAGATTTTGCTACCGGAAAATCTGCTTGGAAACTAGGTCTCGACTAGGAGGTTTAAACATTTTTGTTCACGACCACTGATTATTAAACGGAATAGTAAAACGGCAGATAAACAGACTGATATTTGTTGCTGTCTATATAGGATAGCAGCTCCAATACCAAAGGTATATCATACGGTCTGTGTTCTCATGGCAGTCCGTTGACCTGGCTCAGAACCTGTACATAACTATGCTCAGGCGTCTTTAACCTCATCCCTGCTTCCGAGCCCCATACCCATTCTAAATTTGGTGCCAAACGGCTACCTTAATAGCACGATGAAGGTTAATCTCTGGAAAAAAGGCACATACCTGCCGTCTTTGGGCACGACAAAGATCTCGTTCCCAAGATGGACGTTGTTCCCGGCAGTCAGTGGGTTGACGTCACTGAGCGGTGTTGGGATCTGCCCGTTCCCCACGTTCGACCAGACAGCCCAGGTGCAATAACCCCACGGGCTCACCACCTTATCACACGTCGTCTGTTGGCAGGGGAAAAGTTTGTTCTCTTATACAAATGTTGAAATGTTTTCGAGTACAACACGACACAACACACCACGGAACAAGAAATCGAAGATTTCAGACTTCTGGGACTTTTGTGTTTTTGTGACGTTTAAATCCACAGACGTTTGGGAAGTGTTTTGGGTTTTGTTGAATGAATTAGAACCGTGGAGGGGATTGTATGATGTAATCTGGTATCACACAACCTCCTGGGTTGCTCCATTATGTACTGCCCACTTACTCCCACCCGGCGCGTGCTGGGTCACCTTCAGTCTTGACCTTTCTATCATCAGTCAAAACCACTTCCCACTCACCATGCAATCGAAGCAATTGGAACAGAGAGACAAACACACAACTCAGACACCTAAAAAAGTACTTCCGTACCAGGAAGTAATAATATTTTGTGTCCTATTTTTAAGACCTACAGCCGCACCTGTTTGATGTGCTTCAGGTGACCGTCCGTCCCGATGGCGAAGACCTCTGTCATGCCGTTGAAGATGTTTTGACTCATGCTGTGAGCTTGTGGTCGGGGCAGTTTCTGCACAGCTGGTGGAAATGTTCCTGGAGAGAATAGTTCAGAATGAGTTTACGTTTATGGAGGCTGATGTATGACGACCAACTTTACTTGAGATTTAGTAGCCACCGACTTTACTTGTTTTTCAGAAAATGTCAGTTCTTCCAACCCCTTAACACTTTCCACTAGAGGCTGTGATCGCCGAGAAACCAAACATTAATTTTGACAGATTATAACGAATTACATACATAAATTTAAAGAACGTAGACTGTACATAATTTCCCTGTTCAGATTGTCCTATGAGAAGTTGCTAACTGAAAGCCCGGTCACATTCGTCGTAGGTCATCATACGATTCTGATGATGATTTTCACGCATGCAGTGTTAGAACAAGGATCTAAGACAGTCTTTTCCATAATAAGACAGCTGAATTTTTAATGAGACGCAGCTGCACGACTAACCCAAGAATACCCTCAGTTTGCGACCGTTCGACAATCGTACGCCGTATGTGACCAGACCCTTACATGTACCTAGTACCCGCCATGTCTGCCACTGCGTGCTGTGGACCTGTGTCTGGTAGTGAACCTTCCCATCAGGGAAGATGGCGTAGGCCTCCAGGTACTTGGTGAAGGCGTTGTACACGATGGACGGGTCTGTCACCAGGTCGCCTCCCAGGCTCTGCCACGCCTGAAAGCCGTCGGGGCCGCTGTAGGTCCAGTACAGGCCGGACGTCGTGGTCATGGAACGGGCGAACACCACTGTTCTGTCTTCCCTGACAAATGCAATACATCCAATACAATCAGGGTAACGCCCCCTTTCCACTGGAGGCTATGACCGCTGAGCGACCAAAGATTTGACAGATCACTCAACGGATTTCATTGATAAAGACTAAATTATCTTACGTTTTGTGTGTTTCGTTGTCTCTTAAATCATACTTATATACCTTGTATCATATTCAAATTATAAAACCTAGGGTCACACATTGTCACATATCCAATTTTGTCGCTCAACGATCACCACGTAATGGAAAGGAGCATAAACGATTTGTAACAAAATGTTTTTTTAAATATAATACCAACTAGGAGATACAGCTCTCGTAAATCATTAAATAAATATTAATTTTACTGCGTATTTACTAATCAGCTTTTTGACAAAGCATGCTTTGTAGCAAAGACAAAGTTCGACTTTTTAAAAGGTTATCAGAAAGTTCGTGAGAAGTAAAGGGGTGTGTCTGAGTACTCAAACGCTGGACTTTGTTGCTCTAACCTCAGGACGGTTGGTAAAGTCAATGATTGTTTCAGGACATGGAACACCCGAATATCAAATCAAGATATCGCTCACCATGCGATAGCAGTGACCGAGTCCCTTCCTGTGAGATTCACGCCTGTATCTGTGGGTAACTTCCCGGCAGGAAGGGGGGTCCACGGTTCAAAGTCCCGTCCCCAGGTTTTATTCTGACTCCGATAATACACCTGTCCGTCCTCGCACTGCACGAACACCTGCATGGCATTGTCGGGTGCGTACACCACGGAGGGGTTGGACACAATCTTCTGGCCGTCCGGGCTGCCGAAGTCCTCAAAATCCTCCCAGCGGAGTCGCAGTGGCGGGTGGAGGTTCGGGCCGGCTGAAGCCAGAGGCCCGTAGATACCGAGGCTGAACTGGAGGGTGCCGTTAGGGGTTGTCCTGAAGGCGGCGGTGTAGTTATACCTCACCGGGCCCATGTGAGCGGGGATCCGGGTCTTCAGGACGGCCAGCCGGCGCTGAGCAGCCTCAGGAGCAACCCCAAAGGCAGCGGGCAGGAGGACCAGCAAGGAAATGAGGACGACGGAAACAATAAACGACCTCATTGTACATGCACGAATGAAACGACGTGGGGTTAGTCTTTCGAACAAAACAACTTTAGGACGATACAGCGTACAAAGTTCGACGCGACCTCTGCCAGATAAATACACTTATTTGATGTCTATGTTTACAATCCGTCAGCTCCGTGCAAATTAACACGATCAAAAATCAGCACCAGTTACTGTAAATGCGTTTACCTTCGCGGGGTTTAATTTCGCGGTAAGAGGGAAAGGTTTTCGCGGTGTTTGAAATTCGCGGTTGAAACAATTCTGTAGTAGGGTAGAACTATACAACACATATTCGCGGTGTTATGATTTCGTGGTAAGAGGTGACTTAACTTGCCTTTTGACATTTGTCACAAGAATATCAATGACAGTTTTCTCTTATAATAAACTTAAAGGAACTTGTATTAACTCATGTAAACTGTTGGACTAAATGTAAATGCTGTTCTTCTCCTAGTTCTTTAACTCAATGGTGATTGGCTCCTTTATAGGTTCAACCCGTTGTTACCCATGCTGTTATGTGTCTATAACAAATGAAAGGGCCACCAAAAATGAGACTGATAGTTCAGGTTAGGACCACATTTTTTTACACAACTTAGATACAAGCTCCATACACTGCCTAAAAATAGCAGTGTAACAAGGACACATGTAGTATTGGTATAATACATCAAATCAAGTTAAACAATAATAGTATTGGAATTTAAATATTACAAAAAAAGATGGTTAATATGATACAAATGTACAAGAATTAATTATAATGATAATACATAATACAAAGTAATAATGTTACAAATGAGTTGCAGTATATACACTGCTGGGCTAACTAAGGTTTCTATAAACTGATAATTAAAACCATGTTCACATTTCAGTGGGTTTCAAACATCAATCAGTCCCTACCGCCAAAGGCCATCAAAACAATGTCAAAGACTATCAGCATTTATATAGTGGAATGTAGCAAACTAAATTCTATTTGCCTGCACATGCATGTATATGATGGATATTCCAAAAGCCTACAGTATACAGTAATAATGACCACAAAAAAATTTAACCAATTTAAGTAACAGAAATTTTCCACTTTCCTGCATAAGCATCTCCTTTAAAGGCTGAACAAAAAAGCTGCAGGCAATGAAAAGATATTCTTATCTACATGATGGAAACAACTGTTAGTTTTCCTAAATGTTGCCTAAACCATGTACTTGAGTATATCTGATATTTCTTTGCAGAGAATGGAGCCATATTTTTGCAACTGAATGAAACTAAAGCTTTGTTAACTTATGCTGTTGATAATTAAAAAAAAGCTTTAACCTACATGTCATGTCATGTGAAAGGATCTTCACTTATTGCACAAGTAGAAATCCATTGAATCAGGTTCAGCTGCCAAATCCAAAGCAAGACAAAAGCAAAATAATTCAGCTCCTAATTTAAGTAAATGTTCTTCCAAATGACTTGGATGAACTGATTAACATATTTTCATGAGTTACTTCAATTGTCCAGCCACAAATACAGGTAAATGAAGGCTTGTTCATAAATGTAGATGAAGACAGCAGCCTCCTTTATACAATTATTAGTTGGTATTAAATGCAGAAACTCAAATCTGAAATAGTAAGTGCTTCTTTTTTTATAAGTGTGAGGCAGTGCATGCATGTGAAACATTTCAAACTTTAGTCTTATTAGTTATTGACAAATACATGTGTATTGATATGTGTGAACTAAAATTTAATGATAATCATTCCTTCTCAATCATACTGGCAGATGAAACTTTGGCATCTTTTGGATTTAAGCAACAAAGTTATGTGAAGTAATTTGACTGTTGCTAATATTTTGTTTGTCTGACAATCCCAGTAAATGATAAAAATATAGTAGTACATATAGTAGTGTAGCAAAACCTATCAGGACGACTGTCTCTTTCACAAAGCTATGGGAGAAGTTTCCACGTTGTGTAGCGTCACGTTTTCCTGCAGGGAATAGAGGTCAAAAGTTGACATCAAAATTTCTTACAGGTACATGTGTACTGCAATTTAGTTAGATATGACAACTTATTGATGTCCATCCTAGACTGAAGCTCCAGAGAAGATTACAGAACAACAAGTCCAAAGGACATATTTTGTATTCTTGAACAATACTGTATATATCACACATCACTAACAATGAGTAACGTACCTTTTCAGCAAGCTGCTGAGCCTGAGAAAATGCCGTTGGGATCATAGTTTTCTTGGAAGGAGTCTCCTGTGCATCCTGAAGGATAAGAAAAACAGGTTATAGTATGCTCAAAGTTTGTCGAGCTTCGATGTTGTCAGTGTTTGGGAGTGACCCCTTTACATTGACACATCTATACATTACATGATGATGTGTTGAAGAGACCGGGGCCCTTACCTGAGTTTTCTGGGCGCTCCTGCAGATGGCTCCTGGTGTGTTGATCTCCGTGTGACTGCTGATCCTGGCTCCGATCCTGTCAGACGTCGGGGTCTGTGAAGACCTCCTGGGGTCGGAGTGAGCCCCGCTCCTCGTCTGTGTTTGGGGTTTGTTACTCGCAAAAAGCTGTACAACCGAACAAGAGAATAATTATAAGAAGTTCAAATATCCTGGTGATTCTGTGGATTTTTCTATCATGATAAGTAAGCATTAGAAATAGTGATAACTAGCATAGTCTATTATACCTATATTGCCCAAATAAATCAGTGAAACCCCTGCATAAACTTTTTCCTGTACATACGGATGGTGCTGATTTACTTTTACATGTATAAGGAAAGTAAAAAAAGAAAAAAAACTGTGGTGGTGTCCTTTGAGTCATCAAGAGTTGAGAGAAAAAAAGTTGAAGAACCATACTCTATAAATATGACTCACCATGACATCACAGCCAATGAGTGATAGGTAAAAAGTGGGTGGTAGCTGGGCGATTTGCCAACCAATTATTTGCATATGCCAAGACCAGTAATTGATGTTAAAAAAAACAGCGATGACTTGTATGGGAAAACACTTGAAGTGTGACAAGTTTTAGTGTGAGACCCCAGGCTCATTGGAACAAACCTTAGTGATAGCAGCTCCCCAGGACTTGCTCCTGACGTGTTTACCGCGGGTCCTTGGTAGCACCTTGTGGTTTGGTGATCCTGGTGTGCAGTTGGACTGTTCATTAAACTGGTGGAGAAATAAAATGCATCTGTCACTATATGTGTGAAGAAAATGTCTCATGATTCGTTGAATATAGCAGCATAGACAGGCAAGAGCAATGGAGAGACAAAGGAGACACAGACAGAGAAAAGGAAAGTTTTAAAGACAAATTGAAACATTAAGCACAAACATGTAGCAAAACCAAGTACCTGTTTGATGTATTTTCTCTTCTTGTGAGAGTCTGGCATGGACTGCACATGTGCATACAGCTGTGCCAAGGCCAACTCTGTCTTACCCTCTGCATCTTCATGTGGCCTCTTTTTGGCCTGGTGGAAAGGTAAATCAGATAGGGATTAGTATAGTCATATCCTCTTCACCATGCATGTACGTTACATTCAGTTTGTCCTGGAAATATTCTTAGTTACAGTAGAACTTTGATCTGTATCTACGAGGATATACAGCTGAAGCTAAACACTGTTTGAGGACACACACAATTATGACAGACATTTGTATACATGAGATTACTTACTCTGAAACCTGATCATGTTTTATTAAAAGAAAAGTCATATTTTTGATGGTGTAACCAGTGTACGAAATGCCACAAGGTTTATCTTACATTGAAAAGTCATGAAAATCTTCAAATGAAATCCCAGGAAACATCAAAGTTTGATAATTTCCCCCTATACCATCAGTGAAATTCTGAATCCTATTACTAAGAATTTTTGCTTTCTTGCTCAAATACATGTACGAGTATTTTGAGAAGAAAAAAAGAGGACAAATTGATGTGGTCATCAGACCAATTGTATGTGCTGAAATGCTTTGGTCAGATCACTAGTATGTGCTGTAATGCTAAGGTCCTTACTCCTAGCTCTAACAAAGACAACACCAAAAGGAAATGTACCCTGGTCTGGGCTACCTCATCTGAGGGCGACTCTGTGGTGTCAGTCTTCTGCTGGGCTTCAGACTTTTCTTTAGCGGCGTAATATAACCTGCACTGGGCCCGCAACTGGGCTGGTGCCTGGGGAGGAGAGGGGTGAAGGGCAATGTCAACCTGAACTCATGAATAGATACAGTAGTCTGTACAAAAATAAGCATACAGTACTATTGTAAATGCATTTACTTTCAGTCAAAGTGATTTTATATGGGGAAAAGCATGAGGTTTTCAACGTGTTTGAAGTTCATGGCTGAAACAATTCTGTAGTATGATAGAAATCTAAAACACATATTTGTGGTGTCATGATTTTGTGTTAAGGACACTGCAAAAATAAAACCATTGCGGAAATAAATGTATGTACTGTACATAATAGGCAATAGAATTATGATCAAGCTTATACGTGTATATTTTCAATATAGACTTTAAAAGTAACCACATAGAATCTTCTTAGAACACATTGCTGAAATTTTTCTGCTACGTTGAATGTGTTTTATATATTGTAATTAGGTAAGTCTACTTATCTAGTTACAATATATACTCAGTCTGTTGTATTTGGAATTCTTTATTTAAATTTTAATGGCCCAAGAAATAATTCATTATTTTCGACTATGATAGTTTCAAAAATGTGAAATTACACCCAAACAAACATCCTGATGTGGTTAACCCTTACCAGGAACACTCTCAGGGAGTGTTTGATGATGAAAGCCACAGCACCATTCAGCTTGTTCACATTGTCCTTCAGGTCTGCAATAGTTAACTAAAAATCAAGCCAAAACTTGGTATTAGTGAGGTTTGGTACACCTGCAGTCAGAAATGGAAGGAGTTCAACGTAGGATACCGTTTTTTTGCACTAAAGATAGGTAAACTGCATCTCAAACATGACAATTTAGCTCTTGAAGGACAACAAGTCACCAAAAGGACAGTTGGCTACATGTATAACTTACAGATGATTGGCCAAACTTGTGTACCTGTACCTGTACAAATGTACCTATACGTGCACAGGTCTAACTGTGATTGTACCTTTTTACTTAGAACATGCATGTGACTGCAAGGCATATCTTCTAGCACATGTGATACTGGATAGGTTTGTACTCACACTTCTTGGCCAGAGAACATGAGGAGCAAACATGACCCCGAGGTTGTGGGCAGACATCCTGTTCTTGTGGTCCTTCTGTGCCTGGGCAGTCCTGTACAGCAGGGACAGCACGGCCTGGAGCAGCTTACGGTTCACATTTGGCAGCAGCCAGAACAGCAGCTGGTACGTCTCGATCTGACGCTCCTTGTTGGGCTTGTCTGTCTTCACACTTTTCTCAAACAGCATCATATCTACAGGTACAAAATTGGAAATATTTTTGGAAAATAATGGAATATTTTGCAAAAAATATACTTGATTCTGGCTACAAGAAAATGTGATCAAACTGTACCATTCAATGTCATACTTGTCTTAGTTAGAGGGCCCATGAGCTAATTTCCCCGTACATTTAATTTACATGATACAGTACCATCCCACATATACCTCTTTCAGTGTTCGAAATACCTACTAGCACACTAGCAATTGCAACCTGATTTTCTTGTGCGCTAGTTGCTCCCTGACTCAGGTAGCGCACCACGCAACCTGAAAATATGTACCGCTGAACTCAAAGGTGCACACTGTGCTACCTGGTTCAAAAAAGTATTTCGAACACTGTCTTTTCTATTTCTATTGACTTCATATTTGAGGATCATTAGAAAACTTCTTGCTAAAACTAGAAAAAGTATGAAGGGTTCTAAAATAAAAATCCAATAGATAGATTTTATTCCTGACCACAAGGGGAAAAGTTTCAAATTCAAAGCAGAAAAAGATGGCAAGCAAGGACTTAGGTAGTCTTTAGTAGAATCTAAAGGTTCTGGGTTTGTGTCCCTAAATGGCCCCGGTGTTTTGCTCCTGGGAAAGGTGTGTTATGCGGTTATGCAAAATAAATAAAGTGCCTTCTTCTGACCTGGGACCTGTAGGTATGCTGGGTAATGTCGGGTGGTCAGCAGGGGTTCGGGTAACTCTCCCAGGAAGATCTTCAGGACACTGGCCACATCATGGGGGGTGAACTCTCCCAGGTCAAGGTCAATGTCAACCCCGCTGTTCAAGCTGTCCTTCAGTCGCTGCTGCCGGTGGGAATTCCCAGGAATTCTGAAGATTCCTTCTACATGGGTATCTGTTGGTTGGAAATAGAGAATGTCATACAAACTGGATAGAAAAGATCATCAAAAAGGTCTGCTATGGAATATTAAGATGTTGGTTAGTTCTATGGTAAGACTGCCTAATGGCCAAACAACCTTTAAATGACCCTCTTAGATGGTTTGTACTCTGACAGACTTAAAACGTCATTTTAGAAAGTAGATTACTGAATGTTCTATTGATTTTAAGAATGAAGTAGGTGAAATGAAGTAGGAGGCAATGTTTTATTTTAAGCGTCATTCAGAAAGTTCTGAAACATTTCAATCAGAAAGGAGCTTTGGAAGAGTCTGGACATTCAGGCTAAGCTTGTTTGTAATGTAATAAGAATATTAAAGATGAACGTACGATTTCCCAGAAAGTCAATCAGCTGATGGATCTGGGCCAGACCTTCTTCTGTCAGTGGGGCACCAAACACTCCACCTGCTGGGGTACAAGAGTACTGCAGGTCAGAATAAGATACACAAATCAAATGTTGAACTGGCAACTTGTGTGACAAAGGTTGTAACTGGATTGCTGATGGTTAGCTCTAGGGACCTGCTCAATGTTGAAGTTTGCTACTGCATTTGTGGTACAGAGGTATTGGTAGCCACTGTACCTCTGAAGGTAATGGTATCACCTGTAGCTGTGGAAAGAAGTGTTATGTCCAAGAACCATTTATAGACACCAGTGTAAGGGAACACCCACCCTACATGCAGACTAGAACACTTACTCCCTCCACCATGTTTATAAACAGGCCTGCATTGCATGCTGAAGACCACGTGCACCACACCCCATGATGTGGCATCAACTTGTGGGTCCTTCAATAGTCATGAATATAAACTGCAGGCTATGAGAGCATGCAAAACATTCCACATGTCACCAATAGCAGCTTTGCAAACTTCCCAGGGCTGCAACATCAAAAAAGCAACAAAGGAACAGAAGTGTACAATGGCTGTGGCAACTGTTTCTGCATGCAAATGCTATACCAGAAGCACATGTAAGTGCCTACTGTGCCTTCACCACTCGCCCTTTGTTACCCAGGGGTCTGGTTACGTTTACTCACTTTGTTCAGACTTAAGTTTCCGCAAGGCAAGCCAAGTTGCTAAAACTGTGTTCTCAGCCTGTTGGGTCACTAAAGAGTGGGTGAAAAGTGACATGTCACCATGTAAATTAGCCTGCTGCACTGACACATTTACATGGCAGCCAAGGGGGACTTTACCACAGAAGATACATCATACTGTTTCCTACACTGACTACTCCTGTATTTGGATAGATACTGATGACCAGGCTTTTAGCTAGGGGGGTGTCCAGGTGTCTTTTGGACACCCTCTATTGAAAATAATGAGAAATTGGACACCCCCTGTTTTTGGTAAGACACCCTAAAGACACCCTATTTTTTCCACTCCCAACCTCTGCCATGCACTCATGCCTCCCTTCAGCCTTACTATAAATACAAAAATGAAGTAATGAAGGAAAAACTTGGCTATATTCCTCAAAATTTCCACCTCAAAATGCAGGAAGTAGTGTTTGAGAGCATTACGAATTTCAAAAAACTTAAAAGCTGCTCACCATGCAGTTTTGCTGCGCATACATGTAGCATACAATTAAAAAAATGGACACCCAACAAAAAAATCCTAGCTAAAAGCCTGCTGATGACTGTACTAGTCCCGTTTCCTGCATGCGTATGTAGGCCATAAATGAGCTGTCAAGACTTATATATTTCATTTGAAGAGATAAGATGCAGAAACTATACCTGTTTATACACATGGATACTACAGGTCAATGTTTGAAGCACAGAAACAAGTTTCAACACAAACATCTGGAACAGACAAGATTGTTTGGGTGTATGTGGATTGTATGAAGATGTTGGTTTAATACTTTTCTATATCAAGTGAATAGTTGGGGAATCCTCCCTGCAGCATCCCTTGTCTGTACAAACCTTTCTTCCTTGCAAGGAATCTCCTCCTGTTGTCCTTGACTGGACTGGTCCCCAGTACTCTACTCAGCTCAGGTCCAGGCAGGTCCAGGAAGCGTGTCAGCATCCCTCCACACAGCTCCTTAAACATCTCTGGGTTCTCAAACCGTAGCTTATCTACCCAGTAGTCTGGGTTGGTGATCGCTGTAAAAAATGTTATACTAGTAGTTGGAATCCTCTTCACATCAAACCATGATAGCTGTCATGGCTTTTCCAACAATGAATTTCCCCAATGGTCAGCATGATAGTGACACTGTCAGTACCTCCTATTGTTTCAGCCTTTGCTTATTCATGAAATATTCACACTAGATCTATGGCTTCCTCTATCTTTTATAATCTATTTTACAGTCAGTTCATGGAGGTTTGATTTTATACCTCCATGGTCAGTTCTAGACTAAAGATTGTAGCAAATAATAAAGAAATGCAGACACATGCACAGCTAGCATATGTTTTACACATGTACATGGATTCTGTTGTCTTCCTCAGTATAAATGTTTGTCACTGATAGATATTACATGTATTTGGCTCTAGCAACATTCATGTAGACAACATTTGTCTTGACAAGTATTACTGTAAGATACCACAACTTGGTAAAGTAGGGTTGGGATGCTAGACTACGGTTTCCCATGTCCATCATCTCCTACATGCATGTAGTTCAAATTATGTCTTGTCTTGTCTTTCCTTTAATGCCCACGATCATTATACTGATCATTATGGCATGCCAATTCTTGGCAAGACTCCGGACTGTAGAATTTGTACCATCGCACACCGGGGCATGCCCCTACTCTTTTTCGAAAGGTGTGGTGGGTTCTTTTACGTGCTCAAGGTGTGGCTCTCCCCAAACACGGGACCTCCATTTTACGTCCTATCCGAGGGACGTCCCTAACCGAAGCTAGGTACTCATTTACACCTGAGTGAAGTGAGGAAAGTCGTGTAAAGTGCCTTTCCCAAGGGCACAAGATCGGTGACATGGGTGGGGATCGAACCCGGGACCTCTTGGCCCGAGCCGAAAGCACTACCGCTGCGCCACCGACCCCGCTGTGGTACTTATGTACATACATATGTACCCCCCTATGTTGTACTTACCTTGTGAGATTGTCTGCATTGATGGGCCATCCATGTTGGAGAACTGAGAACTGTGCTACACGACTACTTCCCACCCAGCAATACGGGAGAAATGTTGCTCCGATCTAAACTGTGACTTGTCCTGGCCTCTCAAGACAACAAGGGGGTTCTGAAAACAGAGAACAAAGATGTCGTCATGGAGCTGTACATCATCTATGAACAACGTTTAGAAAACCAGCTTCTCTATTAGCATAACAAAGGGACGAGATTAAAGACAAACATGGTAAATACAGGATTTGGGATGGTATACATAATTGATGCACGCATGGTTTCTCACACGATTCGGTTCTGTTGGTAACGCAACGTTAGTGCCAGTAGCTTTTTGTTGACATTTCAGCTATTTCTAAAACAATCAAGCACCACTGGCTAGGGAAGCTTTTCACTCAAAACAATGACTAAAATTTGGATCCTATTAACAACAATTCATCTTTTGGTATTAGTTATTTTAGCTTGTTCTGGATACAAAATTTTTCAGAAAGCTCTGCTTACTTCACATATCCGCCCTCCCCTAGCCTTTTCACCAGGCGTTATTCATCATCATTAACTGATACTCTTTCATTGGCTACGATCGTTACAAACACATGAGACCAACGGAAGATCCTTCTTACCTTTGTTTTGCAGCTTGTGTCCTGTAGGTACTCGAAACTTTAACGGCGTTCATCTGTTTGCTAAGCTATTCGTGTCAAGTCTCAACTTTCACCAACAGTACCTACTTTTCAAAATGGCGGCACCGTTTAGGTCATTAGTAAACTCTGCCAGTGATTGGTTGCGACTTTGAAAATCTCATGTTTGATTGGCTACTCTTTGATGACGTCCATAGGGTTTACGGACTGGTACACTTTTTCTTAGGTGTGTTTAATTTTTAATTACAATATATATTAGAGCATTATCTTTCACATCAGCTCCTATCCCAGAAACAAAAATGTATTCATAATCAAAAACAATGTTATTGAAGACTATATTGTAATGCTCATAACCATTCCATGCTGATTTTATAAACCTAGGTGTTCACGGCGGTAATGGTCTAATCCAAATATGGCGGCTTTCTTCAAAATCTAGAAACGTGAAATCAGAAATTTCTTGAGAATCCTGAAGATTTGTCGGCGGATCAAGGATGCAGTGTTCATTCCGACAGCTGAAGGAGAAGTCTCTCTCTACGGAGGTGACGCAGATGCAATGGAATCCCAAGATGGATCTACTTGCTCTTGCAAACACGCAAGGAGAGGTTGGTGTGTCCAAAAATAATACAGCAACGTTACTGAGCAAGGCGCGATACATTTTTGTGGTAGTGGTTCATTCCTGAGTAAAATTATGTTCATATATCTCCACAGTGAGAGTTTAATCAGATCATTCATCACCAACCGCTGTACTGTGTCTTGAAAATTACCAAAAGCTAGGAACGTACGAGTAACGTCATGATTATAAATTTACTGACCATTACTGAAAAGGTTGATAACAAGTTACTAGTAGTTAGTAAAATTATTATGCCATCACCTTCTGACGTTCCAAACTTGCTGTGACCTTTCTTCTGTAGGTGTGGCTCCACCGTCTGAACTGGCAGCGGGTCTGGACCCTGTCACCGCCCACAGGAGCCGCAGAAGGTCAGGGTGTCACTGGACTGGCCTGGAGACCGGATGGACAAGGTACTGTCGGGAGTGTTGTACTGTATTTCCCATCGGATCCCCATACTTATGATGTCAAAGTGATGCAACTTACTTAGTCACAGTGCCACTATAATCAAGAATTCAGAGATTTCTAACTTGCAGGAAGTATGCAGCCCTCGACTTCCTGAATTCCCCCATAATGATATAATGGACTGAGGAGAAGTACTACATGTATTTAAAATCTAGGCTTTAGACACCTTATGTACATGTATATCCAAGCAGTAATTCAATAGAGTAAAATGATGATTTCTTCAATCCTGTTACAAGTTTAAATCATACTTTTAAAAGTTAGTCCTCATTGGTAACTTTGAATAACGTTTCAACGTCTGTTGCAGTCCTGGGTGTTGGGTACCAGAGTGGCCAGGTGGTTCTGTGTGATGTAGAGAAGGCAGAGGTTTTGCACACGTCTACCCTGGCACACCCAGTGTCCTGTATGACATGGCAAGAGGCAGAAGACAAACACAGGTCAGAAACATCATGTAGCTTTAACGGTTCAAAATCAGCCTGCTGGCCACTTTTCATCGAGGTTTGTAATGTTGGAACCTGTCATACCAGTAGTGTGTCAAAGTTTTTGTCATGTCTTCTACACTCTGAGTACACCTATTGTCATTTTAAGATTTAGCATTCTTGATGAATGATGAAGTTCTGTTCCATCTAATTTTTTCTGTATTCTATAGCGGGGTGACAGCCCCCCCAGTCCATGTGGATCAGTCATCGTCCCCAGCCTCCAGTCAAGCCACACCTCAGGATACAGCAGCGGATTTTCTCCCCAGGTTGACACCACTGCCTAAAGGGTACGTTGAAGGTTAGATATCCAGGTAGGACATTACGTAATACATGACTAAATGGATATATTCTCTGAAGAGTGAGATGCTTCATCGATCAGATAGCATCCGCTATCTTTCAGCAGTGACTGAGAATTTCAGTCAGAAGATAGCGGATGCGGTCTTGACTGGAAGGTTATAATTGAGCATGTGAAGGCAAACTTAGTTTCCTTCTGTACTCATAGCTTTGTGTTCCTCTTCTGTCCCAACAGGTACAGTGCCACAGACAAAGCTAACAGGTATGTGTAACAGTGGTCATCATTACTGTTCTTCATTCTTGGAATTGTTAACGAACAACTTGTGTCTAAAATATCTTCATAGCAATCATGATAACATTGACCTTTGTTTTCACAGTGAGGAAGAGATTGTGGAAGATAACAAGAGACTAAGTAGTCAGACCAGGTAAGTTTGTTCACCATGTATATGTACGATACATTCCACCTAGATCTAAAACTGTTGAATTGTGGTAGCAGATATGTTTGCATAAGGGTTTACAGTGTACAAGAATGTCATAGCTGGTCCAGAACCCTAGAATTCAATGCAATGTGTACCAACAATCCAGCATTAGTTGCCTAAACCAAATTACCATTACGGAATGGCCTTGATGTGGAAGACCTCTTTCTTAACAGATTCTGATGTCATTTGGTTGGAATGTGACACTGTATTCTTCATTTACAATGTTGTCTCTCCTTGCAGGTTGAATATCCTGGTAGTGGGGGACGAGGTAGGCACACATTTCGCACAAGTTTTTGCATTTGATGCTTTGAGTTAGCTTTGGATGATTCCCACAGGTTAACTGAAAATGTAGCTGACACTGTATTTGTTGTGTCTTGCCCCTTAGGTTGGAAGTATTTATTTACTTGCGTATGGACTGTTTTCAATGGGACAACTTGCACCAGAGGAGCACCCTCAAGCCAAGGTGAGAAATGAAGGACTCAAATGTTGTAATTTTTCCACCATTTTTTTTACTAGTGTTTTAAAACTCAGTTGTAAGAATTTTTTTCACTGTTGTTGCATTGTTTTGTTCTTCCACCAGGGAGGTCGACTGTTGAGTGTGAACTTGTCCAGTGACCTTCAGTGTCTGTCAGCGGTGGTACAGCACCAGGCATCAGCTGATACCTCACAGTCTGAACACACTGTCTGTTTAACCACTGTAAGTCTAACAGGCTTCATGCAATTAAAGTAATACTGCATTCATGCTAATTGCCTCACTGCTGAGTCCTCACAGACAAAGCAGTAAACACAAGCAGTGATTGCAGTGAACACAGTATTCATTTTCTGATAAAAGACAACAGTGTTGCACCTACCGGGTACCTTTTTTTGTAGAGAAGGTAGAAAACTAGAAAGAACTGGATTGAGTTAGTTCTGATGATAGAATGATTACATGTGGATTCCCCCCAGTACAACACCTCCCTGTTGGCTACACGGAAGCAGGAACTTGCTACTTTAGGCATGAAGTACGGACAGGTTGCAACGATTCTCGGAGTAAGTCACTTGCATCATTGTTCTGCTTGAGATTTTTTATTCATATGAACAGGGGAGAGAATTTTTTTAATTTTTAACGACGTCCTCTGGCATGTTCCAATGTGATATTTTATTGCATATAGGCATATACTAAGCTGTAATAGATTTACAATTTATGCATGTTTCACATCTTGTAGTACATGGAGAACACACTACGATCCATGTCAGAGGCTTGGGAGGACATCCTACTGGAGATGGACAACAAACTGGCCAAGTTTGCCGAGGTAACTGTTAGCTTCATTTCATCCAATTAATTTGTATATTTATACAATTTTCAGCTCTTTCCTACAAGAAACCAGTTTATTACTTTGTTTTGCATGATAAAGAAGTGTCTTTAATGTAGGGGGAGTTGTACAATTTCAAATGTTGACAGATAAAAATGAACAGAAAAATTTCACTAAAATCATCAGGTATTGAACTCAAGTTATAACCATAAGCTAGTGTCCGAGTATTGTGTGTGATGTATTGTTAATTTCAAAATTTCCCTTCAGACCATTGACAGTAAGGACCCCGACTGGCAAGTTAGTGATGAGTTCCTACAGTTACTGATGTGGGGCAAAGCAAGGTGGGTGTACAAGTTGTGTTAAGTGAAAAATGGGGTTAAGGACATGTCTCAGAATAGATAGGAATTTGATTTGCATGTATTTTTTAGGGAGTGGTATTTATTTTCATTAAATGTAAGTGCAGATACCAAGGAGGTTCAATAAGGATTTTACCTCCATGCAGATACTGATTGTTATTAAGTACACTTGTACTTGAAGGATGCTAATCTTGTTCTGTTTCCATGTACATTTGTACTCTGTTGTTTAGTGAAGTACATGATAGAATATGTTACTTGTTGCTAGTAGTTAGTACATGCAAGTCTAGCATACTGTATATCCTGTTTCACTTTTGAAGAATCATTGAAATGTTTATTGTGCAGATTGTTTCAGAAAAGTTGTTTTTTTCACAACAGTACCTCACTTCTTTGTAACATGCTTTTTTCTCAGTCCTGAACTCCAGAGTTTCCTACTGAATACACTAACAGAGAAGGTAGGTGACTACATGGTATATTGTAGCAACACATTGGTTATAGTTGTGTGTGTAATAGGTTGTAAGATATTACAGCACATCTTGTCACATCTTTGTTTAAGAGGTCACTGATCAGTTGAAGTAACAACATGATACTACGAGGTTTACGATGACTGGTAGCAAGGTTTAAGAATCAAAACATTTGGAATTGATAGCAAAAAGCATGTGGAATAGATTATTTTATTCTTCTGCTGTTAGGCTGACTTTGATGTAACAAATTGTATTTCTGTCTTCCCTGAACAGGGTCTGAAGAAACTTGGCCTATCCATCGACAACTCCTACTCCAACATTGAGAAACTGGTGCTGAATCATCTGCAGAGGTAGATCTTTCAAATGAAATTTTGCTTCATACGGCTAGAGACGATGTAACTGGACCAGCTCCTTCATTTTTAACCCTTGAATATTCAAGGCAGCTCTGATTCATTAAATTGGCATTGGCCCACTGGTAAGTTGATATGTCAAATGATGTGAATTATTGAAATGTAACACTACTGTATTCCCTTTCAGAGCAGGACAGGCTCTTTTGTTTCATCTGAGTGAACTGAAGGGACTGTCTCTGTGGTATGACAAGTATGGGATGTTGGGACTTAACACACAAGCCGTACAGGGTATGTTTAACGTCTCCTTCCAGTAATGTTAGGAGAATTGTGGCTCTGGCATCCACACTGGGTGGCCCTCTTCCCCCAAGCATGTCCAACAGAGTTCTCAGTCCTGTGATCTTCATTTGGGTTAAATCTGTCTGCTCTCCCGCACCCATGTACCCTCTCCTCTGTTGATGTTTAGTTGGGGTTTAGACCAAACAGTTTTGATGTATTGCCTTGTTTGACCATGAATATTTGTTATTTCTTCCGCTCAACCCAACAGAGGCCTGGAGCTGTGCAGGGTCCTTCATGCTCAAGGCTAACGAGCTCCTGCAGTGAGTAAACTTACTTGGCATTGCATGAAACATTTGCTCATAACTCTCTTGTTTCTCATGTAGGGAATTTCTTTTTTTATTCCTCACTTTTGAAGGAAATGTATTTCATGAAATTCGTCTGATATAGTGTTGTAATAATGTCCAAGCAGCTGTTGGGGTAGGTAACTGTCAGAAAAGTCGGCTGGCCAGAAAACTTTACAGTTGCCCGCCCTGACATTTGCTTGTAGATTAGTAAATATGGAGCTTCCTAACTTGAACTTGAACTTCTTTCCTCCACAGAGTCATTGATAACAGCATGAAGAATTTCAAGGCCTTTTTTCGCTGGGTCTATGCTGGTAAGCACAATGGCTTTATTGTTTGTACCATACTGTAAGACTGTAAGAGTACATTATATTTAAATTTCATGTATATAAAGGACCACTCATATAGACTAAAGGGAGGATGAGATGTTAAACTTGAGCCATTGAATGATATTCACATTTGTGTGCAGCTGTTTTGTGTTCTAGAACTGCAAATTCATTTATTTTCGCAGGGATTTACAGTGTAATTTCACGGTAGGAGTGGGAAGGAAGTTTGGGCAAGTTTTAAGTTGGTGGAAGAAACAATGTAGAACAACACAAATTCGTGGTGTTTTCCAATGCGAAAACCATGAAAATAAAATCACCGCAAACATTTGAAGATGTACAGTATTTGTGTTAGAGCCTGATGTGTGAAGTTTGTATTTTCTGTAGTGATGCTGAGACTTGCAGGGGAGCAGGTACCGTCTGAGGTCAGTAAGATGTCCCAGAAGGACCTGGCCTTCGTAGCAGAGTTTCTACAGGAGAATCTCACCCAGGTGAGTCTTCACTTGGACTCCAAAAAAGTGGGTGCTGGTTGGATAAGACAGTTGGTTGCTTGACAGATGGTTTTAACTATATAAAAATGGAGAGGACTGTTTTAATGTGGAGGTGGTTGGCTGCTCCAGGTTGTTTTCTGCCCAGGTTTGACTGTACTTATGTGTTTGAAATAGCCTCCTGCTTACAAGTGTCCACATTTTGCAGGAAACACCCTCTCCAGGACGGCCCAAAAGATTCAATCTTGAGAAAGTTGGTCAGTATCTCAACAAGAAGGATGAGGACCTTCCATTTCCACAGGTCAGAAGAGAACATACTTGTTACTTGAAGCAGAGATGCTGTTTGTCTGTTACTTGCTAGCAATCTATGTGTAGTTAAAAATGAGGACTGATGTGAATTTAACTTGGCTTTGACAGTACAATGATCATTTAAAATGTATGCTGAAGTATCAGAGTAATTTGTTATCCCCTATTTACATTTGTTTCAAAGGAAAAGTCAAATTTCACAACAGCATGAGTTCAATATTTTTATAGGACTTGTCAAAGATTCCTTGGGAGACCTTCATGCAGTCAAGTACATACTTGAAAGGTAAGGCCTGATTGGTGCTGTGCTACATCCAATGACAGTGTCTGTCTTAACACTCCTCAACTGTCCCGTTCAATATTACAGTCAGAACCATTCAGGGGACCTGGTCTATGTGGACAGGTGGTCACTGTAGATAGGAGTCTTAAGGCTTGTGTCAATGGGAAAAATTATTTACTAGCAAGGGACCATCAAAATGTGCCATCATGTTAACATTGAATTCAGATGTAAAATAGCAAGCAACATTAATGTGTGCATGCATTCATGATGTTTATTTGGTCTCAGGGAGTGAGTTGCTGTTTCCACACCACCAGAAAAAGTCGCTGTATCAAGTCTTCAACATAACTAAGACAGCTGTAGACAGAGCCCTGGAAGGACCTGCAGTAAGTATAGTGTATACACAGAGTCAACTGACTGTAAAGTTGGTCAATCTGGATCTTCAGAGATTTGTTGAAGAAGTAAGCAAAAAGCAAAAGCTTAGTAAACTTATTGTCATGATGTTTTTGCAGGCAGTGATTGGAAGGTCCTTCAACTGCTTGGGAAGCCTGCCCTTGTATTCTATGGTTAAAAGGTAAGGTGTTGAGTTGACCGAGAAGGATCATACATGCACACCTGGGAAAAAGGAACAAGCAAAATACATGTACTTTTGAAAAGTATTGTCCAGTAAGATTTATCATTCAGAAGCCCCACTAGGGATGTACAGGACTTGCTAATGTCTGGGTTTTGATTTCACAGACATGTTCTGCAAATTGTAATTTATTTACTGTGTCTTTTCATTTGAAGGGGAGACAGCCAACACAAGAGGCTCCCAGTTCTTCCAATGAGCCAGTAAGTACAATCATGATTATATATGATATAACTGTTGAATAGTTTTTAGACAACTGTCAGTATATATAGGATTTTTTAAAAATCTCTGGATTGTTTGATAGCTTTTAGGTGAGCCTATCATCTGTAAATGTCAAAACACCTTTTGTTACAATATGATTGTTTTTTTGGACAAGGTTGACTTTGTGTCTTTTGACCTGGAAACCCAACTCTCTCTGGGTAAAGGTGTCTCTGAGGCAAGGGTATCAAATAAGAAAGACTGCAGCATTTTTCCTCCTCTGATACATTCTACATCATGCCAGTATTGCCATGTTTGAAACTCCTTCCCACTAGAGGCTGTCTGTTATGTTGTCTTTTATATCACTTTTACATCTTGCATCATATATTCTAATTGTGACATCTAGGGCCACACAAATCCAATTTTGGTCCCTGTATGGTGGGATTGCCGGTACCTACATAGAAGGAAACATGTGCTGCTTGAAACACAACCATGCAGGATGGTAGAAAAGAGATGATTTTTTTTCCTGGTGTTGTTTTTGTTCAGGTTCAGTGGTGGTGAACCTCGCCATGTTTTCACACTGGTGATTCCTGACCAGGACACTCTCAGCAGGATCCTGGTCATCAGGCACCCCACCCAGCTGCACAGGTTGGAACTGCAGGGAATTTTTATTTTTTAACAGCTATGATAGTCAAGTCAAAGTTTATTGCACAACAATTGTAACAGGTACAACATACAGCAAAACGTTATATAAGACTAGTAGCTAATTACATTAACCTAGTACAAAAAGTGTTGTATAAGACTACTGACTAGTTACTTTTATCTAGTACAATCTACATGTACATTTGTAAATTCAAAGCTATACAAGATTGATCAAAGATGTTCTGATATGTAACGTTATGTTATTTCTTTTTGGTCACATCTATATGAAGTGGAGCCTTTCCTTATTTGAAAGTTTGTGATAGAGGATATTTGTAAGCACAAATACATCGTAGATCTACTTTTTATATCTTGTCCTGCTGCCATCTGATATGTTTTGTTCTTCACATGATAGTGACCTTGTGATGGAGGGGGCATGGTTAAAGGTCGGAGGTCAACTGGGAGAGCAAGAAACAAAAAGGTGCAGTTAATGTGTGACTACCAGCCTGACATCAGTTTTCTGTACTGTAGTGTCACTTCATCCCTCAGTGTAGATACATTGAAACATTGATAGAATATTTCTAAATTGGAATGAATACCTGTTCAACTACAGATTCCGTTAGTCACTGATGAAAAGTAGTGGATGCTACTTGAAACGTCTGACAGTTATTGAATTTTATCCAGTAGCTAGAGTAACTGCTTTCTTGTGTACCTCACTACCTGGATGTCTAACCTTCATTGATGGATGATTTTTGTCATCCAAGCTTTATTGCTCTTGTAAGAGTTGGCACAGTAGAACTAAACATGAAAGAAAGAAACACAGAAAGAGTTTCGCTATTACTCGATATTGAAGTTTGCTAAATAAATGTTCTAATAACAGTCTGCAACATACAATGTGCCGATTGTAAATGCCAACTCAGTTCAGACTTTGTAAGTCTGCAATGTGGTATGAGTAATAAAGAAATACATATCTCACATGGGGAATGAAATGACCATCATTTACCTCATTCCTGAGTGCCAAGGTCGAATATGATACCAGCATTCCTGACTGTTACCTCATTCTGTCCACTCCAGATGCAGTTCCCATAAGATCCTGGACGTTTCGTACTACGATGAGGGGACGTTAGCGCTCCTACTACAGGAGGGGGAAGGGGAGTGCTGCCCTGTACTGGCCCTCCTCCCCCTCATGGCCCTGGATGACTGTGGGTTTGCAGTGTTGGAAGTCTCCCAGACATTCCCCCCAACGGCAACTGTTGCCTCCATTGGAGATAGAGTGTGAGTCAGTTTGATGACTTCATTATTATTCAAGAACAGAAACAAAGCTTCCTATAAAATGTACCTGTGTATAGAAGTTATTTATACAGTTTTAGTACTCTTAATTTACAGGTATGGAAGTTTTGTTTTGGGTAGCTGAGCCGTGGGTTTGTGTGTCTGTTTGTCCGGACAGTGTGGGTTGACAGCACATGGGTGGGGAGAAGATTTACGGGCAGCATTACAGGTCAAAAGGTCAGACACAGGAAATGGGGTGAACCTGAAGACCTGCAATACTTCCCAGAAGTGTCTGATTTCTTGTTGTGTACAGAGGGCTGTGTATGTATGATGTGGGGCACCAGATCACCCAGTACCGCTACCTGGAGAACGCAGACCCCGGAGTCATGGCTGTGGGTGGAGAGAGGAAAGTGGGAGCTGTGGTAAGGACCACTTCTGTTCTGATGAGATCCCCCATACATGGAGGCCTTGGAAAAAAATGTTATATTTCTGGTTGCTCGACGTACCCTAGGAAAATCCTGCCAACCCTAGCCTTTTTTTGTGGTGACTGCTGGCATGAGACATAAAATTTTCCATCTGACATCTTAGTAATGAAAACATTATAGAATCGTTTTCCAACATGTTCTCATTTCTGTTGCAATAGAAAAAGCAATATAAACAGTCAGATTTGTTCAGTTTATTATACTTGTACAATGTACAAAGTCATGTATATCTGCAAAATTGAAATACCGGTATGATGCTGAAAATACCAGTATCCTGATCGCATTTCAGTTTTATGTTGTCTTATTTTACAGCTGTATGGTCACCAGCGCCGGTTGCGGCTTTTTGACATGAATGCAGAGGAGGAAGGGGACAGTGATGAAGACATCAGTGATAATGACATGCAGGATCTCAATGAGACCAGATGAGCCCAGAATGTTGACTTTAAAAGCAGCCTTTATTTGTGAGATGTAAACTGTTACATCTGGTATGTCTGTTGTGCATTAAAAAGTGATGAATATTCTTGAACGACAGCCCTATATTTCCAGAAGTTGTCAATGTTATTTTTACTCTCATGGCTGTGAGTCATAAAAAATGCAGCTTTCGTCTAACAAGGCACATACTTCCACTACTTTGTACCACCGGGTCTGTAGAGTCTATATGCACACAATGGAGTAGTGGTCGATTTTTCATGTACACAGCAGGGTATGATAACAAGATGTGTTATACTTTGCTGATGTTGCAGACATTTTTACATATTTGGAGCACATTTTGATATTTTTTTTATTTCCCACACAAGCAGATGTCTAGCTTGGGTGCCATCCTAGTTACTTTACCAGGGCTTCCATACTCCCCCCCCCTCATGTAGTTGGTGAGAGGTGAATATGGGAGTCCCAGTAAAGTACTAGTAACTAGTATGGCACCCAGGCTAGCAGATTGCTTTCTCACAGGAAGTAACCACTCTAGGAAGATACAGTTAGATTCCGGCGTGCAATCTGCTTGGCAGCCTCGGAGATGAAGTCTTTATACTCGCCAGGTGCGATGACCGAGGAGGCCCTGCGGGACCTGCGCTGAGTTTCGGGCTCCGGCCCCGAGACTTTCATGTTCATAAGGTTGGACAGGATGTCTCCTTTGGTCTGAAAAAAATACCACTCTTGCTGATACGTTGATGAAGGTTAAACATACAGGTGGAATATTATGTAATACAAAATAAGTCAAGCAACTGGACAAATGCTGTTAGGAGTCAGAGATCTTTCATCAGTGACTGAGAATGAGTCTATATTACATACAGGCTATACTTGTCTTCAGACTTACTCTCAGTTGCTGATAGTAGATAGTAGATGCTAGTAGACTCTTCAGAGAATTTATCCATTTGCTTGGCTTATTTTGTATTATGTAGCACTCTGGTTGTGAAACATGAAACTCACACCTCTGATGTGATAAAGAAGGAAGACTTCTCCAGTCAAAGGCTTTAGAGCTAGGGAGGCTGTTCCAATATGGAAAAAGAAGTTGGTTGAGGGAATATGATAGCAGTGAAAAATGTAACATTTTGTGTAGATTTTTGCTTTGCACCCTATGTTTATTTAACAGTCCCTTTTTGTCACCCTCAATAATAGAATACAGGAGCATTTGTAAGAATCAAAGTCCTTTCCTGCACCAGATGGGAATGAATCTCCATTTCAATATCCCTTTGGCCACCCTAACATGTGCAATCACTACAGCAGGGGGGTAGTGGCGTGTGTGCTCAAAAGTCTTTGGCCAAGGATCACACTCATGACCCGCAGCATGCAATACGAACACTCTACTCACTTGGTCATTGCACTGGGTTTGTAAGAATAGAAAAAGGCATTTATTACCCCCAGGTTTGGATCTACAGAATCCTCTGCTATGAGCCTGAGCTTGGCCAGCATGCGGGAGGAAGAGGAGGACTGCTGGACCTCGGTTCTCTTCTGGTTCAGGTCATGAACGATAGTGAAGATCTGTAAACAACATGCCAGGCACAGTTGTGAGAGAGCAAGGGTTATAGTGTAATGCAAGAGGTTGTGAAAAATATGTGCAGAAAGCTAGTCTCTATCAGACTCCAATGGGTTGCTGCAAAATAATAGAAATTTGCCAAATAGACGAAATTGAGGTTACAAATTCCACTCCTCTGGCTTGCTAACTCCACTGACATATTAATTAGTCTATGTGGCCAATTTTCACTATTTTTCCAGCAATCTGGGGTGCCAAATAGAGGCTACAAGAAAGCAGACAGGAGAAAAAGTCTCAATTGTGAATAGCATCTTTAGACGAGGTAAAAGGTCACAAAGTACTGAGATGGGTAAAAGTAGATAGGAGATGGCATTGTCCGTTCTGGAGCGCCACCTGGCAGGTGTGACTAGTGCTGCACTGCAGGACTGACCTGTTCCAGCTGCTGACGCAGCTCCTTGTACTCGGCCAGGTTCATCTCCATGGTGACCAGAATCAGCTGGTAGTTCTCCACCCTATCCAAGGATAACTTCCGCAGATCCTGCAGATAGGGATTCAAAAACAAATAATTCTACCCCCTGTTCATGCACTTCGTTTGAGACAACAAGTGATCTTAAACCATTTCCCCCTCACTTCTGTCACTCTATTGTAGTCAAATAATAACTACGGTCACACAAGCAAACTGGCTACATGAGGGAGTAGAGAAGGTGTGAGCAAGGTTTGAGCCTTACCACGTGCTGTAGAGGCACTTGGTTCCCAACATGCACATGCTTGAACAAGTCCGACATGTAGAACAGGGGGACCTTGTCCGCTCCACTGTGTTTGTGTGCATCGTCTAGTGGACACAAAACGGCTAACTGTAAATGTACTTTCGCTGTGGTTTTACATTGTCGTGATGACCTCTCTCCAGTGCAAATTCATGACACCGCAAATATGCCCGCCTTTTCTGACTACTGTAGTACAGAATTGTTTCAATTAACTGCGAATTTAAAACACCGCGGAAACCTCCTTTCCCCCTCCTGTGAGACTGCATTTACAGTATTAGTCGTAGATATTTACATAGAATTATGCCATGTAAAACGAAGACACGCTAGGTTTTTATCAGTTGAACCTTAGTTTGCTCACCTGAATCCCCTGGGTGATCTTTTGGCTTGGTCGACAAAGTATCCTCCAACTTTTTCCGCTCTTCATTCACTTCTTTCATCGCTTTGTCCTACGTCATGGAGGTATATTTTTGAACACAGCTACATGTAACGTTGGTATGCGCAACAACTTTGTCGCGTCAAACAGTACATATGTATCATTGTGCTGAAAAATTCCCCACATCGGACGAGTGGTTTGCTGCTAGTAATATACTATCTTTTTGGTAGCGTTCGTGTGTGTGAGCAGAATAACTCGAGAATACCTGCGTAGATTGCATTGATATTTGGTACTTGGGTAGGTATTGATGAGACCTGGAAATGATTTTGCCCCTCCCCCCAGCGGCTTTCTATAACACTGCAGCGGAAATAATGGTTTTTCTGAATATGTTACGGTCACGATTTTTGGAAGGTAGATAGCTGTTGTGCTCGGAAAGACGTGACGTAAGTTTGGGCTCCCTAGCAGCTTGTTCTCGTACTGCAGGGCCGTTTTTGTTTAAATATTTGAAGAAAGCCGTGTATTATTTTGATTGACACCTACCAGGTTTGTGACCACCACGGCGACCACCAGATTGGCGAAAACGAAAGCGCCGATAGTGATAGAGATCATGAAGTAGATAGCGCCACCCATCACGTAGTTCCCGCCAAGGTCCTACAGAAACAAGAAAGCTTTTTAAAAAGCTGTCCATAGGCCGCCAAAATGGGAATAGCTGGTTGGGTGGCATGGGTGTGCATTATTAATGACTTGCTCACCTTGCTCGAATTGCAGCAATGCTAAAAAGAGTGAATTGAAAGACCTGAAAAATAGACAGTGTTGCTTCCCTTTGCTTCCCACGGATGGATCGCGTTCCTAAATGACGCGGACGTCAGAATTGTCCGATTGCCCCGAAATTGCCGAAACGTAATTTGAATTGTCCCGAGCTGAAATTTAGCGTCATTTTGACATCGGGACATTGTTAATTGCGAGGCCTGGCTTGGCATTGCGTAATTTGGCATTGCGCAACTTCTTGTGAGCCGTCTAACATTCACATGTTAATTTCGAGGCCGGCCTGGCTTCGCATTGCGTAACGCGTGCGATTAGACATTGCGCAACTTCCTGCATTCACATGTTAATTTCGAGGCCGGCCTGGCTTCGCATTGGATAACGTGCGGTTAGACATTGCGCAACCTCGGTCGACCCAACTCCCATCCACCAAACCAAAACAAACCATGGTCGCACCCGTCTCAATACCATAGGCCGCGTATGGTAAAAATGCCTTCTGAATTACAGGGAATGGTTCTCCATTCTGTAATTAACAGATTTAACTGTTTGCATCACTAAGGTTTGGTCACATACGTCGTACGATCGTCGTACGATCGCAAACTGAATGCATTCATGGGATAGTCTTGCATGTGTCCTGCAAAATTTAGCTCTCTTCTTACGGAATAGTCTCTCTTAGATCCTTGTCGGCCGTTGGTTCTGTCACAGCCTGCTTGAAAATTTTATGGTATCAGAATCGTACCACGACCTTCGACGAATGTGACGGCGCCATAAGGACTGTGCTAGCGTAAAATATTTTCTTTTAGTCAGCAAAAATTCACAGAGAGTACTTGAATGTGCCGCCGCCGAAAATGTCCTGTCAAGTGATACCCATTCAGCACCACGGAGAACCCTGGACTAGCATCCGGGTTTTCAATACACTGATCCTGTCTGTCCATCACAATTTCAACCAATGAAAGAATGGCAAATAGCTGTTCGACCAATAGGAGAGTGGCAGCATGCTTGTCAAGTATTTTCATTTTCCAGTTTTCATTTTGCATTTCTACGTTTTTGAGGGAGGTGCTCGGGTTTGGGATCCGTCTACACTGTACGCTGGGAAATCTTACAATGGGTACAACAAACAACAGTTTCATTTGGACCGTATGGCATTGATGTATTGTACAATAAATGACACATTCTAGTTGGATGAAAATTTACTAGTTATCTAGCAGTAGACTTTCTCCGCACTTACCCGAAACTTGGTGAAAATCTTCATCCACCCGTCCTGAGTGACGCAGATAAACAACGAGAACATAGCTAGGAAAAAAAAAGACATGGAATATTAGCAGCACGTCCCAAACTGGCAACATGAGCATATGATTAATAAAGATAGGAAGTGGTGAGAAGTACGTATAATACTTCTCATAAGGTGGTATTTAAGCAATCGTCATGGTTACACAAGACCACCCCATTTAGAACATCTTGAAAGTTCATCTGTAAATTGGTAGAAGTCATTATGAAGCAAGTTTAAACTGTAATTGCCAACATTTCTGTGACGTCACGTTATGCAGATGGCACGCGTCACGTGCACACACAGACTTTCTGCAACCTATGATCCACTGCTCACCGAGTCACATGTGTCATCTGCATAACGGGACGTCACAGAAGCGGCGGATCTCTCATTCCTTGACAAAAACTTGGAATTGATCAGTCGAAAATTTGGGTAAGTCCAATTTCTTATGCATGTTCGAAATTACAGTTAAACTTACTTCATTAAACTTACTTCATTTAGAACATGGGAGTGTTTGTAAGACGTGCTGTACCTGTCGGCAGGTCGCTGAACTGCTCCACCTGCTTGCCGAACAGCGTGACGCCGGACACCCCCAGCACGGTCAGCAGGATCAGCAACAACAGCACGATGTTCGCCATATCTGGACATCAACCAAATAACAAAACCATTACCTACCAAACAACAAAACCATTACCTACCAATCGTATCAGTTACGGAAATGGCTATTGACAGGATCATCCTGTCAATAACAGAAAAATTTACACTATTGACAGGATTGTCCATAATATTCTGTTATTGACAGGATGGTCCTGTCAATAGTGCATTTCCCCCCCCCCCCCCCCACTAGATCCAGTCAATAGCCACAGGCATCAGTTACAGTGCGGTCACATTCATCCCCGGTCCTCGTACGATTTTGATGTTATAGAGTTTTTAAGCAGGCTGTGAGAAAACCAACCACCAACAAGGATCTAAGACAGCCTTCTCCTTAAGAACACAGCTGAATTTATGCAAGACACATGCATGCACGACTATCCTAAGAATGCCCTCAGTTTCCGATCGTACGGCGTATGTGATCGGGCCCTTAGTCAACCAATAGATCGACGAATAAAAATCAAAGCAAATACCCAACATAGCAAGCAACAAAGGAATCATATATTAACCCACAAAATCCAGCAATTGCTCAAATAAGTAACAAATCGTTGAATCATCTGACAAAGTAGTCTCACGTTTCATCAACGTAGCAATCAAATTGACCAGTAACATCTAGCAATATGTATGCTCCAACCTGGTATGGACTGCATGACGGTCTGCACGATCATAGACAGTCCAGTCAGGGCGCTCACACTGGTGTCCGGGACAGGGAAAGCAAAAACAGAAGTTATTCGCTAGAAGATTCTAAGTGTTCGACATTACTCAGTTTATACTCCTCTCGAGCTGGTTTAGGGGTGTTTACCGGCCTCTGTAATACAAAGCATAGACCTTTTGGGCAGCCTCTCTTTCCAGGCGACCCCTCTAATTGCTGCTTCCTGCATCTGTATACATAGAAACAGAGCAATTGAAACCAAGCCCGTCCCGACGGTATGGTTACGAGGCTACCTCTCACCTAGTCCTCAATGTCTTTGCCATACAAGGATTGTTACGTGGCATTGTTACGTTGGTCGTGTTCAACAGCAAATTTCTTTGCAATATGTTTCTCTAAATCCCTACCAGCGAAGGGAAATAGGCAATACGTAGTTGTGTCACTCTTTTTTTCAGCCGTCTGCCCGTACCTGCGCAGGCTTCGGAACGCTCGGAGGACCCGGAGGATTCTCAGAATCCTGCTGCTGCCCAGGAACTTCAGAGCTGGTGAAATAAGAAAGTATAGCAATTGGACAAATTACGTTGACTGAAAGAGGATGTATGTGATATGTTATTTTTTCTTTCGGGTACGGAAGTATTGTTTTGGGTGGCTGAGCTGTGGGTGTGTGTAGTATCTGTTTGTTCGGACAGAGTAGGTTGACAGTAAGGGGAAGATTGACAGGCAGAATGACAGGAAGTCAAAGGGCTCAGAACCTGGCTGGGAGCCAGCAGTCGACATGGGGGAATTCAGGAAGCCGAGGATTGCATACTAGTACTTCCTGGCAGTCTGAAATCTCCGATTTCTTGTTTTCATGTGTTTTTGTAATGCCGACATTTGTGTGGTGCTCAAACAAACAAACAAACAAACAAACAGACAGACAAACAAACAAACAAACAAACAAACAAACAAACAAACAAACAATCAAACAAAGGGAGAAAAGACCGAGACTTACTTGGCCCCAGCAGTAGGGCTAGGATGATGACGAAGTCCAGGATGTTCCAGCTCTCCTTCCAGAAGACGGCGAACCCGTAGTACCACTTCAGCAGGATCTCCCACATGAAGATCGTCAGCACGAACTGGTCAAAGATAGAGAACAGCGCTGCGTAGTCGATGGACTGGGGGAACATGGAAGGACAGATGTGGATTTATGTAGAAACAAGTATTTTTACTACACCTGTACCACAATAGAACAAACAAAAAAAGTGCGGGGGATTCGGAATAAAAATTTGTAGTTTTGCTTGGCTCTAATTTGCCCATAGCCTGGGTCCCATCCGGATTTTGCTCCGCTACGCTAGAAAAAGTCGATTTTTTTTCTAGCGTAGCGGAGCAAAATCCGGATAGTACCCAGGCTAATTTGTCCATTTCTGTTTGGCAAAGATGACGTTTAATCCTTTTCCAAAAGTGCATAGGATTTTCGAGATAGATGGAAAAAATATATGACCCAAACCTGAGCTCAGGAATCGTTGTCACTATGGAAACCAGTTATCACAGCCTCCAACACTATGGTAACAGTTCTCAATCTGACAATAAAAAGTTAGCACACATGCATAAATCAATAGGATTAAGATGTTCCTCATTCTCCTGACTTAGATGTGTTGGCCATCAAGCGTCTAGGGGCCTGACCAGTGGTAGGGCTGCTAGAAGCGTGATGAAGTTCTAGGGGCCTGACCAGTGGAAGCATGTAGAAGCATGATGTAGTGCTTGGGGCCTGACCAGTGGGAGGGCTGCTAGAAGCGTGATTACGTCAGGCTGAATAGCTCACCAGCTGTTCGTCCGTCTGCATGGCGATGAGGACGGAGTTGACGATGATCAAGCCGAAGACGATGAGTCGGAAGATCATGGAGTCCAACATGGCGCCCACCCGCCGCGCCACGAAGTCTTCTATCCCCTCGTCATCCATGTCGATGACGTCATGGATGTCCACCACTTCTTCTTGGTCGGCAAGGGCGTGGATCAGTTTGGAACCGATCAAAGTTAACTTCGTGTGGAACAAAACAACTTATTTATCAGTAGTGTCAACACGATACGTGGGAGCCTTGCAGCCTAGAGTGGAATCATTCCTCAGCTAACCGACATCTTTTGTAGAAGCCTTAACGGAAGAAACCGGTCTGAGTAACAGGCTGAATAAATGTTCTAAACAGGAACCATGCGTCACCAGATATCTTACTACTGGGGAATGATTGCGGTGCAAAAGATGTCGGCTAGCTGACGAATGATTCCACTCTACTCATATAGCCTTGCTGATGGCGGTTGCAAAAAACAACAACAACTGAAATTCAAATCTACTCTGTAAATTGATTACAAATGACCGTTATGAAAAAATTCAAAGCAAGTCAAACGTCACAGGATGATGATAGTTGTTAAATGAAGTCTGACTTTACCTTGGTGTCAAAAAGGAATTTTCGCTGGACAGAGTCAACCCTGAAAGGGAAAGTATGATTAGCGTTACTTGATACTGTTCCGGCAACGAAATATTGATCTGCATATTTAACACGAAATCGCATGTACGAGCAGATCTGATACATGGACTAAACATGTATGACGTTTTTCAGCTACTCTCTCGTAAGCAGGACAGAAATCATATCTGATCCATGTTATGGTGTGTGTGGGTGGGGTGGGGTGGGTGGTGGTCACAACTCACTGATCTTCCTGTTCGTCCTCCTTCGGTTTCTTACGGATAAGCCTTGTTGCCATAGCAACCTTCCTGCCGTACTGGAAAATGCAGAATATTTGGTGAGAAAGACAACATACACTTGTAGCTATATTCCTGTGAGGAAGACAACATACACTCGTAAATATATTTCCAAATCCTAAAAAAAAAAGAAATAATTATTTCTTGATTATTTCCTTCCATTTCTATCATGCACCTTATGGAAGATCCCTCCTTTCTTATCCCGTTCATCGTGTTCCTCGTCTGCCTTCTCTCTGGGGGCGTCTTTCTTCAGTACCAGGGAGGACAGCCGGTCACGTGACGGTTGGGCATATCTTGGCTTGTCCTCCGACATGGGCAGCGAAGGCAACCGGTCACGTGACATTGCTATGGTACAGTGACTACAAATTTAAAAAAAAATCAAAATTACATGGCAAAAACGAGGTTTGTGCCTAATGAATTTTCTACCGTGAGGGTTGTTACATGTATGTCTAAACAGCACATCACAATGTCCTGAAAAGTGCTCCGGAATGGTGCACTACACCACCAGGGAGATTTTTAAGAGTGTGGAGGAGTACGGTACAACGTTGAATGATGCTTCGATATAGAAAGACTAAATTGATATACATGGGGAAGTAGTTACCATACATTTCGCATGAACATGAATTATAATGGCAACAAAGATACATATCGTCAAACGGATACAAACAAAAGACAACGTAAGGGCCAAGAATGGGTGATTTTGAACCAGATGCCGGCGAGGAGCCACGCACCAGTATCAACTACCTTGGCTGTGACTGTCCTTGGTGCTGAACTCAATTTACATGGCGTCGCGGCCGAGGTAGGTTCTGATAATCAAGTGTTTCTAAGATGTCCTTAGGCTACGCTGGTTAGACGGGAGAAAAAACAAACGATGGTCAATATACATGTATCAAAAACGTCATTTATAACGATATCAGACTTACCCTAGGGTGTAAAGAGACACAACGCCATTGACTTCGCAACGGAAAACCAAGCGGACCTGTCACAACAAAACCCCCATTGGTCATGAGGTATAGTACGCAACAAGAGACCGTTCCAGAACGGCGTTCCATAGCGTCAAATGGAACGTTTTTGTCAGATTAAAACAAAACAATACAAAACCAAACAAAAACATCAAGAACAGGACAAAACACGACACACGGAGAGAACCACGGGGACATTTGGAAAGGTGCTTTTATTCCTTTTTTTTACTTTATAAGGTGTATGTATGTGTATGTGTATGTTTTAAGGTGTATGCACTCGTATATATATGTTTGTTGTTTGTCCATCATATGTCGATGAGGACCTTGCATATACTTTGGAACATAATAAGCCTTTCTTCAGATAATTCTTATCCTTCTCTTGTGGCGTCATTAAAATCACAAGGTTGCATGTGTTTTATGATGTGGCTCTGATATTTTTGACGTCACACAATGTGAGTCATTGCAGCGCAGGCTGCTAATTTTGCGCAGCGAGCCATCGCTGGAGATAGTATACTCACTCATCTGTCTCTTACGACAGGAGATTATCGGAGATTTTTCCGTCGCCTTGGCAGCAGTAGACTTGTTGAATTGTCTCGGACAAGATGCAGTCCTCTCACCGGTCATATCAGCCCATAACCCCGGCAAACAACAAATTGCTGAAGAAACGGTGGGACCAGAAGCGTTTCTACACACATAGGATGAAAGTGCAAAATGGTAAGAATTCTTCCCTCTCTAGTATTTATCGCTTATATATTGTAGCTTCTGGAAAATAACGACCTTGTGTGGATTTAGTTGGCTCTGTTGAAGTAGGCATTGGGGCTGGATGAGTTCTTATCTCGTTTTTTTACAAACTAGGGTGCACATCATGTGGTACAGAGACAACAGACTGAACAAAGTTATCCAAGGTCACGCTATCCACTTGGCAGCGCCGACTAGTGATTCCTAATATAATTGCAGTGAATTTTGTATTACGTGGTAGAATCAATCAGAATCAATCAGAGTTTGAATTGTCTATGAAAATCGTTTACCTGGATGTCTTACCTTCAGCAATGTAACAGAGTTAAAACTGACCCTGGCTCTGTTCGAAATATTTCGTTAAGAATGACAACTTTTGCTGTGAAGAATGATTTGTTGTTGACTAACCACTGCCTCCTATGATACCCATAGCCAGTCCCGTGATAGACAACAAACCCCCACGCACGTATATGCACCTCCACCTCAAGCTGAAGAAACTTCAGGTAAGCACAAACATCTGACAAACCACGGTAGCACGTTCTTTTTATATAAGGGGGAGGTCCTCAAGAGGGGATCTCCAAAACTTTGGCGATACCCCCCCAATCTTTTATTTAATGATACGGCACACATAGAATATCTACATGTACAACTCCACAGAGTTTCCAACTTGACCAGTCGATATGCCTTAGATAATAGCTGCAACTAACGTTAGTGCAGCAAGGGTGATATAATTAAAATGGTAGATATGTACATGCATGGCATTTTGATAGATGCACAGGGTCTAACTGGCTCTAGATAAATTCTCTGAAGAGTCAGACGTTTGAAATAACATCCATTATCTTTCATCAGTGAGTGAGAATGATCAGAGAATGATCATAGAATGATCATTCTCAGTCACTGATGAAGGATGGCGGATGTCATCTTAAACATCCGACTCCTCAGAGAGTTTATCCAGTTGCTTGATTTATTTTATGTTAGTAATGTTCTACCACCTGACTCGTTCCCAGGTTGAGGAGGAACGCCTGGCCACGGTAGAGCGGGATAACCGGATCCTGCTGGAGAAGATCGGCTACATCATGCGTACCGGCGGGAGGGTGGACAACCACAATAGTGACTACACACAGAAAAGGTCAGGCCAGGGCAATGTTAGATGTACTGCATGTCTGTGGCTTGAAAATTCTAACTTGAACAAGAAATCGGAGATTTCAGACTTTCGGGAAGTATTTTGGGCTTTCGCGCGTGAATTTATTGGAACAGCCCACGTACGTGTGGTCAACCTACTCTGTCCGGACAAACATACACACAAACCCAGAGACAACCCACCCAAAACGATCCTTCCGTACCCGGAAGTAAAAACGAAATGAGCACAAGCATATTGTGTAGCAAGAATATACCTTCATTTCAGCTTCGCCGCCCTTCTATGTTTACTAATTTGAAATCATTTGGATCTGATATGAATATATATAAATATATATAAATCAATCATTACCGCGGGACGCGTTTCAGCCAGTCGTTGATGAATGTTAGTTTCCGCTTCTCAGCCTGAACAAGACCAAACGGCAGCGGGAGATCCTGCGCATCACGCACGAGAACCACGCCATCCTCAAGCGCATCTCCTCCAAGGAACCGACTTACAACCACCTGCAGTGGGAGGAGGAATGGAAGGTATCCATCCGCGCCTTTATGTATATAGTCCGTTTAACAAGACATCGGGGATTTCAGACTTCCGGGAAGTATTGGGGGTTATTGTGACCTTCGATTTCATCTCCTTTCCTGTGTCTGACCCTTTGACCTCTTGCCATTCTGCTTGTCAATCTTCTCCCACCCACGTGCTGTCAACCTACTCTTACGTTCACCCCATTTCCTGTGTCTGGCCCTTTGACCTCCTGGCATTCTGCCTGTCAATCTTCCCCACCCACTTGCTGTCAACCTTTTCTGTCTAGACAAACAGACACACAAACCCACAGCTCAGCCACCCAAAACAATCTTTCCGTACCCGGAAGCCATTATCATTTTGTGTCAGTGCCCACTGTATCAGTGGAATCGTAAAGGGATTTCACACAGCGAAAATATGTTGAACTTCGTGTGTTGCCCCAGTTTGTATTGAATAGTTGCTGTTAAGATCACAATCATTGAATTTCGCGCCAGTTGCGACAGATAGTATTCTTTTATATGTATATGTTTTTACTAGTAGAGTCTTGATTTGTGTTATCTATGATTTACTAGTAGAGTCTTGATTTGTATGATCTATGATTTGCTGTTTTCAACAACATTATTATTAAGATGTGCCCCCCTCCCCCTTCAGCTCAACCAAATATACAAGGACAACATCTCCAAGTACATCGGGCCTCCCAGAGACGCCAAGCGGTGGAAACCTCCAGCTAACAACAACAACATTTAAACTGTCCATGGGCATGGCCGCAATATCGTCCACCGAAACTGTACATAAATCAGTAGTAGAAGAGTGTTATGTAGAAAGTCTTAGTTTGACTAGTAAAGTCCCGACGACGCACATTGGTAGACTTCTGTTTGATTTTGCATAGACACAAAAAACTTCTTTGCCGTACTGTGTTATATATAACAGAATAAATCCCACTGCACAGAAAAAAAGGGAAGGTAATGGGACTGTAAGGCAGGCCATAGTTACCACTATTACGTAATAGTATCATGTAGAAAAGGAAAACATTGACCTTGAGAAGGCGAATGTCAGTGTCTACTGTTTTGTCTCTATGTATTTGATGTCCGCATGTGCATATACGCACTGGTACACCTCGAAGTATACTGTTTTTACACATAATATTACCCCCCAAAAAGCACACACATGTTTTCCGATCGCCTTTTAAATATAGTATCTGACAAAAGAAGGAGAAATTTCCCACCCTTTGGGAATCTGGACAGGACGATAAAGTCACTTCCCGGATGTGGAGCGGAGGCGTGCTGCCTTAGACGTCGCCAGGAAGCCATATTCGGTCCGACCGATTTGCCAAGTCATTTCGTGACCCAGCCAAATGATAATAGATGTCAGGGCGAGGTCACATTCGTCGTACGATCGTCGTACGTTCGCAAACGAAAGACACTCTTGGGATAGTCGTGCATGTGTCGTACAAAATTCAGCTGTCTTGTTATCGACAATGCAGTATGAGATCCTTGTCGGCGGTTGAGTTCTGTCAGGCAGCCTGCGACATAACGAGATCGTACGACAACCTAAGACAAATGTGACCACACTCTCAAGCATTTTTCCATCTCCTTTGACTTTGTATCGGGTCTGATCATTTTGGGGCATGTAGGCGTACACATTCAAGTCCATAACTACAATGTACTGTATTATGACTTCATGCAGTTTGTGGCTTTTGCTACTGTTGCCAAGTTCTTCCAAAACATCTGCATCTATTTTACCCACTGTGCACTTCACCTTACATAACGAGGTCGACCGGAGTCGAACACCAGCGGTCAAAAGTTGAGTTATGTATTACTTGGAACTGAAACACTGAAAAAACTCGACGTAGATGCTAGTTACTTCAAAAGCTTTACTACATATTCAGAAGTCAAGTCCATGTTTTCCTATGATCTGAAGTTACGACACGGTAGTGTTTTTGTCACGTAATTTGGACGCTGTTCCTCCGGCTCTAACATCCGTTACTAGTGCCTTCGCTAGTCATACACTGCTGTGATAACCTGATATACTGGTACTGTTGGGTAAGACAAGATGGGACTGCGTCATGCTTAGGGATAATCCATGTGATATCAGAGAGGAGGGAGCAAAATTGAGAAAACCGGTACTGTTGCTTCATTTCCGAAAGTAGAAGTTTTATATAATTAGAAACGTGACATTGGTTGATACACACAGGGAGACAAGTTGTGATAATTATCACCTTGACGGAAACTTGGCTCCCTTCCCAGAGAGTTCACTTGACTCGTCCCCCCGTGTGCATATCCTTGTCGCGTCAGCAAGGGCAGAGGGGGTCATCATTCCTTTCTTCCTGTTCCACTCGGAGTTCGTGACTTCGGTGATAAGCGAAGGACCTCAATACATTCCCAGCTGGACGGGGAAAGCTATTCAAACAATGGGGAAGCCAACGTTCTCCAAACCATCCTTACGAAAATCCCAGGGGCCGTTACTGCCAACCACGGAAAAGAGTTGCTGGATTTTGTTCTTTGTTCTGACGTTTGTGGTGAACTCGATTCACGGTGGCGATGTGGAAATTGACTTCAGATATCATCACTACCCGGACCTGAGCAGAGTCCTGAACGACACCGCAGCCAGCTGCCACCAGATCTCGCGTGTTTACACCGTGGGGAAGAGCGTGGAGGGACGAGACTTGTGGGTGATAGAGTTCAGCGACAATCCAGGTGTTCATGAACCAGGTAGGAATGTCATCTCTGTACTTCCGAGATGCCACGAAACACCTGTTTCTATATGCCTACTAACTTGTATTCCCAAAGTTACAAAGTCAAATTTCTTATGCCCAGGCTGATAAAATATTTCTAAGGAAGCCAAATTGCAGATATGGACGACGCTACGTAAGTTTAATCTTGTAAAAAATGACACAAGAAGAGGCAGAATTCACAGATCAAATCAGTTTTCACAATTATTGCTTACTGAGCTCGTGAGAAGGACCAAGAGACTTGTAATCCAAAGTTGGGGCCCGGTTACATTCGTCGTACGATCATCGTACGATGGCAATCTAAGGGCATTCTTGAGATAGTCGTGCATATGTCGTACAAAATTAAGCTGTTTTATCACGGAAAAGGTTGTCTTAGATCCTTGTCGATAGTTAGTTCTGTTACAGCCTGCTCGAAAATTCAATGACATTAAAATCGCAGGACGTCCTGCGACGAATGTAACCGCTCCATAATATAAGTCCACCCCGAGTCGATCATCCGGACGGAATATATGTTGACCTACACCACTGTTGACCTACACCGACCTACTAGTCACCAAGTTACAGAAGCCGCGGGCAAAAGAACGTTGGCGGTCAGTTGTTATGTGAGCCATGACACATCCGGTCAACCGCAGGACAGCAAACAGTCACCAACAATATACTATCGCCACACTGACCACTGGAATGTCAGGTCAAAAAGGCCTGTTTGATGAATGAAGATCACACTGACTCAGTTTTGTTCTTTTCCCACGTACGTGTATAAAGATTTAAGCGTCTAGTTCGCTGAAATATGGTTCATTCTAACTCGGTACACTCTGTTCCTGAAATGTCACTGTTCCTCTCAACATCGTTTTACAGGCTTAGACGTTTAATAGAGAGATAAGCCAAGGAGATCCGTGGGATTGTGCCACGGGAAGTATTCTGATGTACCTTCAAAGGCGGCCCAGTTGGATACATGACCATAGGAGACAATCTTCAAAGATATAGACATATATCAAGTCGTGAATACACATGTAGGGAACGTTTTTATCTGTCACTGATCTCTATCAAAGGAAGACCGGGGTTGCATGTTTACCCCAGATAAGACCCATTCCCAGGCTGGTTTATATTCACAATGATGTTTATCTATTGAGTTCTCAAGAGGTACCTTATCGCCATCTCTATCATGTTGTTCTGATGAAAGTCTAATATTGTTCCCTACCCAGGGGAGCCCGAGTTCAGGTACGTGGGAAACATGCATGGGAACGAGGTGGTGGGACGGGAGATCCTGGTGTACCTGGTTCAGTACCTGTGCTCTCGTTACCAGGCTGGAGACGCCAGGATCAGGCGGCTCATTCAGCAGACGCGGATTCACATCATGCCGTCCATGAATCCTGATGGCTTTGAAAGGGCCGCGACGCTGGTATGTTCTGTACGATCGGGGTGGTAGCCTCTTTCTTTCTGTCTCTATCTATCTGCGTGTGTGTGGTGTGAGTGTGAGTGAGTGTGTGTGTGTGTGTGTGTGTGTGTGTGTGTGTGTGTGTGTGTGTGTGTGTGTGTGTGTGTGTGTGTGTGTGTGTGTGTCTGTGTGTGAATGTATGTGTGTCTGTGTGTCTGTGTGTCTGTGTGTCTGTCTCTCTCTCTCTCTCTCTCTCTCTCTCTCTCTCTCTCTCTCTGTGTAGGTTTTCTACATGATTTATTGTTAAGCCATTCTAGATCTTAAGCTCTTTTGGTCAAATGAGCTCACGGAGCTTTGTTTGCCTTCCTGTCCGACCGACCCAGGGCCCGGACAGCCCTCGGACCAGCACGTCCTGGGGCAGCTACGGTCGGCTGAACTCGGAGGGGATCGACCTGAACCGGAACTTCCCGGACCTGCTGCCGGTGTGGCTCCTACTGGAGGAGTCTCAGCGCCGAAATCATCATGTCGACATTCCCGAGTGGTACTGGGACACGCTGGTGGGTACAGCTTTGATCCGTGGAAGCACGTACCCAGAACGTCATGTGCATACATGAGACTCCGGCCGGGCGATCAGCCTGGGTGGTGAAGTGCTTGTATCAATCAATAATCGGTAGTACAGTCAACTGTCAACAACTAGACACCGTTTAACACTTGTCCGGCATGGTATTTCAGTTGCAATATGTTATCACTTATCAGGCACCGATCAAGAAGTTTATTGTTACAATAGAATTAATCGCATTATCTGATGGGTGTTTGGTCAACGTTGCATCATAATCCCGTCCACTGCATACAACTTCTTTTCCGACACTATTATACTCGATCACGACCTTACGCGGCAATGAAGATACGTTCTGGGTACTTGCTATCCGAAGACGCAATCGAATAGACTGCATTAATTCCTGTGTTTTGAGTTCAATAGATAGATTTCCCTGTTTTTCACATAAGTATCAACTCCTCTCCCCAGACAAAACATTCCATGCACATTTGAATGATAATATCCGCAAAGCTCTGCCTATATCCCCACAGTTGATCGTATACTATAGCTAGCAGTACTAGCTGGCTAAGAGGTATGACACGAGTATTTGGGGATGCGTTTTTGCGTGTAAAAGAAATAACAACAGTTTCTCGAGATATCTGCCACTCATGACGCCACTGTTTGAACCCCTCAGGTCGCTCCGGAGACACTGTCCGTCATACTATGGAGCTTCAGCCAACCGTTTGTCCTGGCGGGCAGTCTCCACGGAGGGAGCGTGGTCGTCAGCTATCCTTTCGACAGCTGTGGTCTCAGGTACGTCAGTTCGAAAAACTTGAAGATTTGTTGATTGTAAGAACTGCTCATCACCTGCACCAAACAGAATCATTTTCGTCACTAAGGGCGTGGTCACAATCGTCATAGGTCGTCGTCCGACTTTGATGTCACAGTATTTTCAAGCAGGCTGTGGCAGAACCAACTGCTGTGAAGGGTCTGCAGACTCATCCTTTTTCGTAATAAGACAGATGAATTTTTCAGGACACATGCATGAATATCCCAAGAATGCCCTAAGTTGCGATCTTACGACCGGCCCCCGACACGTCCGTTGGAAAAAAAAAAGTTTGTCCAACCGTTCAACGTGTACGATGTTTTACAGTCGTATTTTTGTTCACTAAGGAAAGTGATGCGGTCCTACTCTGAGGCGCCCGACGACGCCCTCTTCCGGAATCTGGCAAAAGTGTACGTGGACGGACACAGGAAGATGGGCAAGTGTGGGCAGGTGGAACCCTGCAACGCGCGCAACTTTACATGCAAGGGCGGAATGACCAACGGCGCCGAATGGTACTGCGTTCCTGGCGGTAAGTTTGAGCGACAGGAACCGTCCTGCAATTGTCTTTATCATAAATGTTAATGTTCTGTTCTTCTCACAAATACGGTGGGAAATTAGTATGACTACAACTGTATCAACAGCAATATCTAATGTCTTCAAACTATCGTTGCAGGCATGCAGGATTTCAGCTATCTGGCCACCAACTGTCTGGAGATGACGTTTGAACTAAGCTGTGATAAGTACCCGGATGAAGACGAGTTGCAGACGTACTGGGAAGACAACAAGGAGGCACTTCTGTCATACATAGAGGCGGTATGTATATGAACGTGTAGTAAGTTCCGCACATACAATGTGTGTGTGTGGGGTGTGTGTGTGTGTGGCGTGTGTGTGTGTGTGTGTGTGTGTGTGTGTGTGTGTGTGTGTGTGTGTGTGTGTGTGTGTGTGTGTGTGTGTGTGTGTGTGTGTGTGTGTGTGGCGTGTGTGTGTGTGTGTGTGTGTGTGTGTGTGTGTGTGTGTGTGTGTGTGTGTGTGTGTGTGTGTGTGTGTGTGTGTGTGTGTGTGTGTGTGTGTGTGTGTGTGTGTGTGTGTGTGTGTGTGATGGCTAGAAGGAAATCTGAAGATCCCTTGTGCATGGAATCGATTTAAAATGTCGTCCATTTTGTCCCTTTAGGTCCACACAGGAATCAAGGGGTTTGTAAGAGATGAAACCGGAAAAGGCGTGGCCAACGCCACTATTTCCGTAGAGGGCGTGGATCATGACGTCACTACAGGTGGTTTGTTTTACACGCAGCCAAATATGTATGTTACAGTTAATGCACATTAACTTGCTGTACCGTCTAAAAGACGAAACGTCATGTTATCGTGAACACTGGAAGGCAGCATTCTTTATCCATGAAAGCTTGTAGAAATGAAATAGTTTCGAAGCATGCATGGAGATTTAAGACATTTTTCATGTTCTTCTTTCATGCTGATTCTTCGTACATACAAGGATGTTAAGCATTAAACGTGTTTCCTCATCCCCCCAGCGTCGGACGGAGACTATTGGAGATTGCTTCTTCCCGGGACGCATAGGGTAACTGCATCATGGGAAGGATTCGAACAGACCCGCACATGCGTAGTGAGAGATTCTTCCCCTGCTACCGTCTGTGACTTTGGTTTCTCTGCAACTACCACGCGGTTTGCTTCAAAAGACGATGTAACAGGGGCGACCAGTACCAGTCAATCTTCCCTAACGCCTGCTCAAGGACAGCAAACATCGAGCAGTGTCAGTCTCCACAGCAGTCCATTATTTCGTTCTTTCCAGTTGTCCGTCCTCACACTTATCGCAGTGTGGAGGTCATAGGGAACTTAGCGTCAACTTTGTATTGTTACTTAGAAACCAATGTATACACTTTTATTAGGTGCCATTGATGAAACTCTGCAAATGAGGTCATTCCAATAAATGCAGACATACTTATACCAAGAACGGACAATGCGCTTAAGTATTGGGTATAACGAACTTGAACTCTTTAGACAATTTACTACTTGATTTAAAAGTTATGAGGTATCATGACAACTTGAAGGAATTCACAAGGATACAACCCACTATTCACCATTATGGGCATAAATATGTATCAGTACTCTATCGTTATCGATGCGTTCATGAAAAGCAACAGTTCTTGTTACTGATAAAGCTTGACTTTGAGTACATCTTTGATCAGCCTATCATCATGACTGTCGACTAGAAAGGACCACCACTACAAGAAATTCAATCTTTAAGCACAGCTTAAACATGCGTATGCGTTCACTAAAGAAAATAAACCTTTACGCATGCTTTAAAGTTTTTCGTGCAGTGCGTGACTGTTTAATGCATGTCATGATGTCACCTTGATAAAATGCATTTCTTCGACGTCATATCATTGATGCACAATTTAGGATGTATCATTTTGTTAACTCATCTTTGAAAAATTGATTCATACCGAAAGTTTTTCTAGTGACTATACACCATTAAAAACTAGTAACGTTTGTTGCTGTTGTTTTTATAGTTTTTTTATACGATGGCTTCAGTTTCACATTTCATCTTAAAGCCGGGACTCACGACACGCACAGTATGATTTCCTACATTCTCATTCGTAATCTTGTCTAGATTATAAGTAGAGTATATACACATAACCCATTGCGCTGGACGTCGCCACATGCTTCAATTACAAGGTGTGGATACATGTAAGTCATCTACTTGTGTTCTAAGAAAAATGAAAAAAAAGTTGATGAGCATGATCCTTGAGGAATCAGGGCCCATTCTAAAGGGCCTGAGAACAAACTTTACAGTTACGGGTCCTAAAGACGTTTTGTTACTAAATATGCACATGGCTGTGCATAGTTCGACCATGTCACCCGAGCACAGAATATCTCTACACACATCCTACAAGACCACCAATGGTCGCCAGTAGAAGGAAGTTTGGTGACGACATCCGAGACTGGCTGGGAAAACCACTGGTGGAGTGTACGCACAGAGTCAGAGACAGGAAGGGGTGGAGGAGACTGATACTGAAGGCTTCCATGGTCTCCGACCCTCAAACATGAGGACTAGGTACAGGTGCACAGGTGTTACTTCTAACGGTGGTGTTTGCACTACAGGCTGAGGTCCATCAGTTCGTGCCTGAAGATCTCGGTCTGCTCGCTGAAGCTGGCCACGAACAGGAAACTGTCCTCGTTCTCCGGCGGCACTGTCACCACCTTGAAGTCTCGAGGGGTCTTCAATTCAATGTCCTGAGGGGGAACAGAGGTTAAATTAGGGGTTTCAGCGTTTACAGAATGGTTTCACTGAGATACAACTCATACTACTGAGGCAAAATTTGTTACGCTAAATACAACACAATGTACGTTCTGAAAAATAACCTGTATAAGTTCAAAATGATGTTTTGCAAAACGGAGTAAAAAATTGCCCCCCGCCACTATTTTGTGTGCGCTTCATTTTTGAATTATAGTGTGCAGGACTACACATGCGTTTGACAATTGTTTCACCTACCTGGCTTTTGATGAACTTCTTGTCTTGCGGGTTCCACCTGTAGACTTCGGTCAGAACGTAGTCACTGCCCAGAACCAGGTAGTACTCCTCCCCCACCTGAAGCGGCTGAAGCACCATGGCCCCCCGAGACTTGAACACTTGGTAGTCCTGGAACCCGGATGTGGAGGTGTTCCAACGAAGCAACTATTCAAAGGAATTTGATAATGTTACCATCTCGTTGCCAGTAATACTGCTTGAAACTTGCAGTCGGACGAAGAGAGCTAGTAAACCATTTTACATCAATGGTGAAAGATAGTGGGTGGTATCTGAAATGTCTGACTCCTCAGAGAATTAATTCAGTTGCCTGATTCATTTCGTATCAATTAGAACACATTCTAGTATCGAAATATTCATGAAACTACCTTGGATTCTCCGAGGAATTGTGTAAGGCAGAGATAGACATCGCCGTCAAGAACGAAGGTGTGCGCTGCTACTGGTTCCTCAAAGGGGATGTCGGTCTGTAGGGAACATACAAGTCAAGAAGATATCAAGGTCGCAGTAAATTGAGAGCGTTAGTTACTGACCCTCTCTTTTAGACAATAAAAGTCAGGACTATGTAGATCTTGTTTTCGTGTTCAATGCGAAGCCTGCTTTCTCGCGAAGGACATGGCTAGGCCTGAACAACCTGTTATCCTCCAAGGAACAAAATCTGACAGAAAACGGTGTGGTATTTTCTGCTTGGTACGTGTATTAGGATTTCGAGTCAGAATTCATGATCTGTTTATCATCAACACTCACCATCAATAAGGGAGACGATGAATTCGAACACGCAATCCTAGAGCTTCTTTGACAGAGAAAATCTATTTCTCATGCTAGTTGGTAACACAACAATATGTGCAGGTACTAAATACCATCCTGATGTAAAATTGAAAAACAAAAATCATGGACGACCTCTCTCCTGCATTAGGTCATTGTCACCTCGTATGTGAACTGCCTGTCCCCGCGGGACCACTTGTAGAGAGCGGGGTGCTGGCCGCTGCTCAGCATCAGCAGGTACGGCTGGTTCCCGACTTGGAAGAACTCAAAGTCAGCTTCGCGGTACAAGTTGGCAAGCTCCTACGGCAACAACAGTGATAAAGTACGTTATAGTTTGTTGACCAGTGGGATTTAAAGGACCGCTAAAGGTGTTATGTAGTCAAGCTATGACTAATGGTGGGCATGGATATCAAAACTGCCTTTGAGTGGATCACATCTGCATGAATACAAACACATAGACATAGACATACATACACATACACGTACACGTACACGTACACGCACACGTACACATATCATATATATACACATACACATACACATACACATACACATACACATACACATACACATACACATACACATACACATACACATACACATACACATACACATACACATACACATACACATACACTACCTGTGCGAGAGTGAGCTGGTTTCCGTTCCAGGAGTACACGGCGCTGGTCCCTCCCTTGGCGCCGTCCGCCAGCGCCACGTAGTACGTCCCGTCAATGCTGAATGTCTCCACGTCACTCGGCTTCACGGTGTCGATGGTCTGGAACAGGACGAAGTTGTCCTTGGTGCTGAAATGAAAAGCAGAACGTTCTTGTGTCAACAATACTAAAGATTAGCGACGTAGGTACGTGAAACTGAAAGGGGAACGCCAGAGATCTACAGGACACTTTCTGTGATAGATAAATATACCCCCAAATCATTTTCCCATCATTGCACTGGTCCATCATAGTTTACGTTTCTGCCGGTTGTTTGAACTTATCGCCTGACCAAATCCCATTCGCCGCCGTCTTGTTTGAAATAGAGCCCAGAAGAGGAAACCTCGACAGAGTTTTACCTGTCGAACCGAAAGACCCTCGTCCCGCCATAAAGCTGTGCAGCCAGTATAAACAGGTCTGTCTCCATCTGCACGGGCGTACATGCCACCACTGAGGGGGCTGTGATGTTGTTATACACCTGGAAATGTAGAGGAAACATGTCTTCAACAAAGCCACAGTAAGTCAGGAACTAAAGGCTTTAAGGGATAAGCGTCGTCTTAAAAGGAAGGTTCAACACATAGTAGCCAAGCTTGGAGAGAAGTTAGTTGTGGTCAGAGAACGTTAAGAAAGAAGTTCAAACAATAATGTTGTTGTTAAACATCACGATGATGATGAGACATTATTGTTTCCCTGTATCTTTTATTGTTATCTAAATAACATCTGACATTGAGGATCTGTCGGAAATAGTAATGGTAGTAAGCCCCCCTTCCACCAGACGGCGATTGCTGACTGACCTTTGAACGTCCAAAATTGTATTTTATAATTGGAACATGATGCACGATGCAAACGTATGATTTAAAAGACAACAAAACCGTTCTTTGTCTTAAGCAATCTGTCAAATATTTGGTCACTCAGCGGTCTCGGCCTTTAGTAGAAAGGGGGTGTAAGGAGTTCTGTTGCGTACTTTAAAAGTGAACTCCACGTGATCCCAGGTGAGGATGCTACAGACGCCAGCCTCTGGTTCGGCCACCACGACATTCAGCTCGTTTGTCGTCCTCTTATTGTAGGTATCCACCCGCATCGACACCGCGTTCATCGACTGGAAGGCGTGGAACTCTGGAGGGACATTAAAGGAGGAAGGGGTGTTTTTTATGAGGACTTCATACCGCTGGAAAAAAAGGTTAGGAAGCAAGGAGTTGCTGGGTTATAGTCCACAACTTTGACAAAACATGTTTGTCCACCTGCTTCAGCTTGTGATCCTGGACTAGTTTATTTTTTGTCGCTAACAGTGAAACATAGTAACTGACCTTAAAACATAAAGGACTTTTACTAATGTTAGATACAAGTTAAAGTAACTTCCAAACGGTACCATTTCGAAACAAACCTGGTTTGATGCAGTCGAAGTCGTCCTGGGTGAGTTTGGAGGACAGTCTGTCCTGGACCTCCGCCGGACCGGCACACTTGAACGGTGGTGAGAAGTACTCTTCAGACAGGAGCTTGTCCACCAACCACTTCAGCCGGCAGTCACACACCAGCGGGTTATGGGACACATCCCTGGGGCAGGGGAAAACGGCTCGGTTCGTTAATCCGCATTCCAAGAAATTTGAAATGTGAGAATCTGTTCACTGCGCATATGCGTGCCCAAAATTGTATATAACTTTTGGAAACCTATAAATTAAGACGCGGTCACATTCGCCGTAGGTTTCGTACGATTTCGATATCGTAAGATTTTCAAGCAGGCTGTGACAGAACGAAGTTCCGACGAGGATCTAAGACAGCTTTTCCGTAACAGGGGCTCTTACGGCACTTGTTCACACATTAAAGACTTTGATGACCATCATAAAGGATTATATCTGTCACAACTTCTGAATCTACTTCTGCTTAATGTAAACACTCGTAACTTACAGATAGATGAGAGAACCAAGACCGTTCAGCAGACCAACAGGAAGCCCAGATAGGTCATTGTACGCCAGCGACCTGCGGACGGGAGAGCAAGCGGTCAATCTAGCTCAACGTCTGTTCATTCATAACATAAAGCGCCTTGTAGCTCGTACAAAACACTATATGCACGCATTGTACGGCTTCATCTGCGAAGCTACGACGCACAACCCTTATGATATATTGTGTGGTATCAGGCGTACTGCACAATGCTTACTTTCGATATTTCAGGAAGCGGTGCCCCGTGTGTGATGTTCATCATGCGATCAAGGACGTTATAAATACCAGTAATCCGCATATGCTACTCACATAGTGTAGTGCCGAACATAACAAGGAGCCCAGCTTTACATAGATAGACTCGTGGTCCATATGTGATTATGTCATATAACAGGACATACACTTCTAAGGTGCACAAGAAGTGCTGCTTCCAGAAGCCTTTGTTGTTCGGGCGAACGATTTAATCATCTTTTGGAGGAGACAGACCTCGGCAGCTGAGTGGATGAAGTGTACTTACAGGTACATTAGTGACGGCAAACCGGTGAAAGCCTTCTTTGACAGATACTTTATCTCGCTCAGCTCGATAAACCTGCCGGATAACACACAGTCGTTTCAACATCGACATGAAATATCGCTACATTGCTTGATGTAAGCACAAGTCTGAACTACATGGCATGTTTCCGTTTCCACTATTACTTCCGGAAGTATTGCTTTGGGTGGCGCTGGTTCAGGGGGTCTGTATGTTTGGGTTCCAGAGTGGCAATAGTTACTAGAGAGTGGGAGGTGGTTTTTACAGTTAACTAGTTGATTTATAGATAGGTCATGGTTGTCGGGTTGGAGCCTGTCAGTGATAATTGTGCAAGAATTCAGTGTTGTAATACTGATTATGTCATATCATACATCCCCTTTACAGTTTTCAATATATTCATGAAAACTCAAAGCATTGATTGCCGTTGATACGCCCTTTCCTTGAGTGCGGCGTTGATACACCCTTTCCTTGAGTGCGGCACCACTGTGCATTGCATTACATGTATTATGAATGTTGCAATGAAAAAACACATGGTAGCAAAACGTCTGGATTACATTGTATAAGAACTGCTTTAACGACGTATCGGCAAAATTCGCATTAAAAGGAGATAAGTATTTAATATAATGCTAAATAATTATCAAAGATGTGACTTACAGGTACCGAAGACTAGTCATCCCATCAAAAGCTCCATCTTCAATCTTTTCAAATGTGCATGATTTGAAGAACCTGTACAGCAACAAAATCATTTGATCAGCAGAAATATCGTTTTCTAGAACATTCACATTTTCCATACATATACCGTAGTGCTTTCTACCGGTTCTATTGTGTATTCATAGAATATCATTCAACCCTACATTTTGAGCCATATATATACATTAGTATGTTAAAACTCTGTAATCACCATTGTCATAAATCCGGTCTGATCTCTCTGTATAGGATTACATGATAAGCCTCTACCGAAATGAGGTTTCAAGAGACCTATATATATATATATATATAGGGGGGCAAGATCGTGTAAAGCGTGGTCATCCTATAGCTTTTGCTTGCACGGTTTTACAATATAGGTGATCAACTTACAGCAGGTAGACCGTCCGGAGATGGGAGAAGGATCCAGTGGTGAGTTTGTGGAATTCCGCTTCAATAAAGGTTCTGAAAAACAACGGAAGGTTCCGCAATGATAACTGTTCACTCTCACAAAATGCAGCTTTTCCTAACTTCAAGCGACCCTTGCTGTTTAGTACAGCTCTTTTCCACAGAAAGCTTAGTATGCAGGACTTTCTGTCTGATAAAGTAAATTAAATATTTGCCTTGTGATGTGCTTTACTGTGCGCCGCACTCGTGACACGGCTTTAAATTCATCACCGTCATTTGTTCTCGCAGCGGTAGCCGTTTCCAATATCTCGTTATCAACAGTTCTGTGTGTCGTCTGATAATGACGTCAATGCGAGAAGAGAGTTGAACATCTGGACAGTATGTTACGCGTGACGGTAAAGAACGCCGTTATGATTATGTTTCAATAAGGCTCTCTCCTCTCTCCCCATGTCTCCCCCTCTCTCTCCCTTTCTGTGTGTTCTCTGTAGAATGTATCAAATTGACCTTGGTAAACAACATCTGAACAATATGGAAATGAGACATGGAAAAAACATCACTCGACTGCTCCTCCTCTCACACTCCTAAAAAAATAAACACTAAAATAGTTTTTGGCGCGGATGTGTGTTTTTCCGGATGCTGCAGCCCAGGCTGCTCCTGCTGGTTCAATAAAACGGTTAACACCTGGTCTTGAACAGACATGCGGGCATTGATTTTCCCTCGCACCAATTTTACCACCATGCCTTTAATGCTTATGAATTTTGTCTGATGCTCTCGTGGGAACATGGGTAACTATAGGTGAAAAGGCAAACGGAGATCTGCCGTGGCTGTTTTTGCATAGTCTATACACAAACAAGTGACTTCCTCGGAAAGACTGCTTTCTCTTTACAAGAAAAGGCAACGAAACAGAAGAATACGACATGTAATACATGTAGATGCGATTTCTTCATCATGTCTTAAGTACAAACTAACGTAACAGAAATTATATGGGCATCCTAATGGTTTTAAGTAGCCTTTTTTCATACAAGTTTGGATAAATAATGTATGAGTACTCAGGAAATGGCTGTGGAAACGAGATAAGATAACCAAACGCTGATATCCAAAGCAGCAGGGGACGTTTTGGTCGGTGTTATATATAGATAGACATTTATATTGTCTACAAGTGCATTAAAAGGAACCGTGTGTGCGTACGAATTGGGTACGGAAGCAGTAGTCAACACCAGTAGCTACGGTCGTTCCCATGACAAATTGGCGGGAAACCTGCGAACGCAAGATAACAAGTCACGTGGGCAGAGTGTGAAGTTTGTGAAAAAAAACACTGGCGGCGGACGGTTTTAATGGCACGTTATAATTTCGTCTTACGACCGGCTGGATATGAAATTTTAATGAGCTTTTCCATCTGATGGCATCTGGACTATGCAGACCGTTGAGTGACATTTGACCACAAGAGCAGCTCTCTGTTGCTGGAATAATTTCCTACTGTGACAATAGGGTTTAAGGGCACGGTCACATACATCATGCGATCGCAAAACTGAGGACATTCTTGGGTTAGCCATGCATGTGTCCTGCAGAATTCAGTTGTCTTGTTACAAAAAAGGCTTTTTAGATTATTGTCGGTGGTTGGTTCTGTCACAGCCTGCTTTAATGTTAAATTGAAAAGTCTATGACATCAAAATTGCACGACGACCTGCGACGAATGTGACAGGTTGTAAACATCTATGACATTTCTTGCAAGTTTTGAATTGAACTCAAAGGGTAATGAATAGGTCTCTGAATTACTTATTAATGACGAACAGCCAATCGCACTGAAGTGAAAAGTGAAAGTGCTGAGGTCATGTAACGGACTGTGACGTTGACAGGTGAGAAACATTGTTCGTTACGGCAGGTGTCATGGTATTGTTGTGCACGCGATTTATCCACATGAACGGAGAGAAAGGACGCGATCGATTCGACAGTTTGACCTTGTCTTTCTGTTGCAAGTTTTGGATATATCGTGTTCAACAGTAAAAAATGCACAGTTATACAAATTTGTCTGCACAATTTGACACTTTTTGGTCAGCTGACAGGGCATTCCTGACTTGGAATGGCCGAAAAGAAGAAGGAAAGGAGACAAATGTGTACGTTCTATATTTAAGGTTGAAATGTCTTCCTTGCTGAAATGTTTACATCCAAATGTCAACAAACAAATAATTTCCAACTGAATTTAGATTGTTCTAACATCCTGTGGCCATAATACATAGCGATACACGTACACGTACATCCTGTAGTGGTCAGACAAATATTCTATACCTTTGGGTACGCATAAAAGTAGCTGAAATAGATATAGTTGATTACTGTTGGTATCAAAGTTACAACACTGGTTCAAAACTGCATCTCAATGTCTTACAAAAAGAATGTCGATTGTCAGACATTCCGTTGACTTTCTTGCCCTACACAATGACATTACATGGCAGTTTTGTTTGTAATGAAGAAGGGAAAACCAAGAACTCAAAACAAATACTCACAAAGACGTAACTTCCGCGGGGATTTTGCGCGGTACGGTCAGTGTGTTGACGCACAGGGCCTTATCCACGGTGCAGTTACAGGACTCCGGGCAGTCCGGATGGCTGGTGAGCACGGGGCTCCCGGCTACGAGCAGGCAGGCTCCCGCCAGCAGGCAGGCCGCCAGGCAGAGACGGGCTGTACTCCTGGTGTCCATGGTCGGGCTGACAACTGTCCTAACAAACAAACAAACGAACGAGGACAACGACTCCGCCGTGGGACAAGACAACAGGATGCTGTTGTATCTGACAGACAGAGAGAGAGAGAGAGCACGCAGAGCCGTCTGATGGACGCTGTTGTCACGCCACACACATGGGTTGAACGTGAATCTCCAGTAGCGCCTCGTGAGTGCCCTGTTAACTGCGTTAGAACATCAGTCAAATGAACAACGTGTCCACCGGCTAAGGTCGCAGCGTTCGGGTCGGGAAATTCAATTAAAGCCCGTCGGAAAACAGCAGTCGGTTCCTGCGGGGCAGGAAGAGGCACGTTAAAAGGCAGAGATGTTGGTTTGCCAAGCCGAGTGTTGAGCCGACAGCCGGTAGCGATCGATGCGAGTTGATGCCAATCCCAGATATTGCCATTAGCGCGGCAAGTTTCCCTGCAATGATCTGTTCCCAAGCTTATCTCCGTAAGGCCTCCTTTCCACCAGGCGGCGATCGCTGAGCGACCGTTGAGAGACCTAAATTGGACTTGTGTGACGCTTGATTTCATAATTGGAATATAAGATGTAAGACGCAAACAAAGACAACAAAACACACTAAACATAAAAAGGTCGTTCTTTGTATATGAAATCCGTCGAGCGAAGTGTCAAATCTTTGGTCGCTCAGCGGTTGCAGACTCTATGTGGAAAGGGGCGTAAAAACCTTCTGCGTAATCACTGAAACTACCTCTTCCCTTGCAAATGCCGCTAATAAGAATTTGTTAGTATACGTCTTTTAATTTAGTAAATCAACAAAACAACAAACCAATTAATCAATCAATAGATTGGTCGATCAAACAAAACCGTTACTCTGTCGTCGAAGGTAATGTTCTCATTATTAGCCATGTTTTTCTGTTGTTGGGTTGTGTGTTTCTGTCTTTTCTCCTCTAAAACATGTAATTGACCTGGTAGGTTAATGTTGTGTAAAAGGAAGTGAGGTTACTTTACTGGAAGGGAACAATGGCATAGATATCAGTTTGTTGTCTTGTTGTTGTTGTTGTAGGGCGATCATGAAAAAGAGTGCAGAGTTTTTTCTAAAGCTCCCGTATACATATATATCTTTTATGTGCATGTGATAGCATCTTTTACCTGTCTCAATCTCAATCTTTATTGACATATCAACGTTGCAGACATAACAATGTTGCCTGAATGGCATTGATGTTTACAAAATTAAAAATCAAGACATATATACACATGAACTGATGAACTGTACACCCCATTTACAAGTATCATTACCTTGTGCCAGATTTTACATGTGCAGACTACATGAAACATTGATGAAATGTTGTCCAAGTGTGTGGCGGATCTCCATCCAAAGCCTGATATCGTTCGTTCAGACGAGTGTTTTCCCTCGTCTCACGGAGCTGAAAGCAAATAAATCTGGTTGAACTCTTTAACATCTGCTGAAGCTGCCAGCTGCTAGTTAAAACGCCTCAACATATCACAGCGTGGAGGCTACGAGATATACGTAACCCTCTCACCGATAGCACAGAGATAGTGAATATGATGTTAAGTATCGGAGCAGCGTAAAAATAGATATAACCTTAAGAATGAGCTTATGGTAATTCGATATCGCGGCACGGTGTCTGCGCAGGGGCCCCGGGGACTTCCTCTATCGATTCCATCTGCTGACGTATTGCGTGGAAAATTAATGTCATTACGGAACTGCAGAACACTCATGGCAATTTGTTTCATCCGAAGTCCTTTTATGGTTGCATAAAAGATACCGTTTAGCTAGGTTTAAGGGCAGGTCACATTCCTCGTGCGATCGTCGTACGATCGCAGACTGAAGTTAATCTTAGGGTAGTCGTGCATGTGTCCTGCAAAATTCAGCTGTCTTCTTATAGAAAAGAGACAGCTGCGTTTTTTTTACTTTCATGCAATTTTATGAATGTGTGATAACTACTGTGTTCTCGTGGTATCAATATTTGGAACGGCCTCCATGATTTTTAAGCTTGTCGTGAGATCATACTCTGCAGTGCCACCACTAGTCGCCAGGGAACGATTTAACAAAACTTGCAAAATTGCCGTCTTTTGGGGACTGCAGGTATTACAGGCCAATGTCCCACTGCCTTATGTTAGCACAAGGAAGAGTCAGCGTTGTCGTATCAAGTCAGAAGGTAAAATTTGTCGTGATGATTCTAATTTAGACATGACAATCTCCCTCTAACCGTGTGTGCGAGGTGGAGACTAAAACTTTGAAAACGAAGGCTTCATAGGGAACCTGTGACGTGTCCGACGAAATCAGGACGAAATCATAGTCTGAACCATTTGTGAATGTTTGATTTATGTTGATGTTATTTATGAGACGAATGTTGATTGAATATACAATCTTATTAGTCTAATCAAGTTATATGTGTATGTTTGATGTATTTCTTCAACTGATGGCACCAGATATCAGCAATGCTGCCTGGGTAGCCCATTGTATTACGTTGTTGCGATTCCAGTAAAAATAGAAATAAAATCAGGGCGCCTTCCGTTGAATTCACCCACTCTCTTGGCCTGACTCTTGGCTGGTCCAAAATTGTAGGCAACTTATTATAATTTTATTTCATGCCCTTTTTAGACTATTCCACCTACTTTCATGCCCCTTTTAGATTATTCCTCCTACTTGAAGCCATTTTCTGATCTAGCGATAAAAAAACAGGCAGCACCAAAAGCCCGGATGTGGGGTTCGCAGAAAAGACGATTAAACTGGTTCCGGAAAAGGAAAAGTGGATATAACACCCACGTAGGCCACACTGACTTCCTTATATGGATGATGTCCGTGTGCATCAATTTTCGATTCCAAGACGATACTGTAAATTCTACAAAGAAGCTGTAAAATGAACACATATGGGCCGTAAGTCAGTGACAAACATATACATATCAGAAAACAGATACTATTGTCATACAAGCCATTTTCCTAGTACAGATAGGCCCTGAGCGAATCAAGATTCCAAGATCAAAGAAGATACGACAGAACAAAAATATGGAATTAATTGTTTGATATACCATGTTCTGTGTGTTCAGTCGTTTGTTAGATTTCATAATGAAGGCAACTTTTTTTTCTCAATTTTTTTTGAGGGGGGCGCATGCTCGCATCAGTTTGGGGTGTGCCCAGAGGATGTCATCCAAATATTCAAATCAGTATGGCCTTACCAAAATGTAACCCTCCCCATGCCGACCTTGAAGCAACACCTTGATAGCACGTTAGCACCTAAACCCGGGTTTCCCTTTTGCGATTTTGGAAAGGTCATTTGTCTTAAATCGGAAGTATAAGACAGGTGACCACCAGCGGCGGTTCAGTCCAAAGCCTGGGGTCGGATTAAGGTATGAAATATACCGACTTTGATTATTCCTCTTCGGGAATTGAAGATTCGTCGAGTACTTTTGGACTCATGCTCACCAAGAGACGGGCTTGGCGAAAGGCGTTGGGCATGGCAACTGCGAATATGTTTTAGATTATGTTGGAGTAAGGTTTAGCCGTTATGCAGCAAGTAACCTTCTTCTGTCGTGTTTAATAGTCTTAGTTTTAATCCGCATTGAACCTGGACTAAAACAGAAACAACTAGAGGTCAACGATCTCATGCCTTCATCAAAGGATGTTATCGTTAAGAAGGTAGAAGTGATATATTAGTTCCCCTAAATATGGAAGTTGGATCGTGAAAACTACCCCGGCCGATGCTACAGTCTGCAATCGTGCATTGGGCAAGGGAAAACAGCTGTGCAGGACATGTAAGGCAACACCGCCTGTGAGCGGAGGGGCCAGCTACATGGACTGCTTAATGACTATTCCCTCTGGGACTTTCTCCCTCTGGGACAGCCTGTTGCCCACGTGTCACAATGTGGAATAGTCCTATCATGGAAGGTAACTGAATTATAGGATTCTTTCATTAATTATGCAAATTAGATCATAATTTGCATATTTGTCATCTAATTATGTCAAGCATCACTTAAGCTACCTACACACCAAATATCAGGACGATCCGTCGACCAGTTATTGAGTTATCCTACTTTAAACATTTTCATACAAATGCCCCTGCAGTTCCAGGGGGCCCATATTCCTATCACTTCGAGGTCTCATCAAGACCTACCCACCTACCAAATATGAAGACAATCCACCTAAGCCTTTTCGAGTTATACTGTTTACAGACGCATACACACACGAACGCCTCCGATAACATACCCTTCTTGACGAGTGCAAACAGAAAGGCATGTTTTCATGTCATATTCCCGTCCTAGATACAAGTGTCGTCCCGAATGCATGTGTACCCATGTCAGTACTAGCGTATAGTTAAAATATACTTTGTGTACAACATTTGTGTACAACAAAGCTTTGAACAAGCCATTTTGTCTTTAAAGGAGGAGAGAGTTCCAAGAAAATCCTTCTGGTGGGCATAGGAAATGTGCCTTTGGAAGGATATCTGGTAAGACGTGGGGTTAATGCACCAGAAGGCCAGTACACTGTTGGTATCGGATGTCGTGAAAAGTGGCAGATTAGGCTGAAGGACGGTAGTCAACAAATACATGTAGGGCTGAACGCCGGATCAAACGAAACATATCGTGTTTACAGGACTAACCTTTCTGCAAAAGATCACTCAGTCTGGATACATCCCCAGGCATGAAAGTGCTGAGCATCAAGCTCAAGTGGAATCATTGGACTATTATCCGTGCAAAGGAAAAATGCAAATAGTTACCGATTTCCGAGAAAATTGGCTCTCTAGCTTGAAACAGACCTGGTGCTGAACACGATCAACCCTCTCTCTCTCTCTCTCTCTCTCTCTCTCTCTCTCTCTCTCTCTCTCTCTCTCTCTCTCTCTCTCACTCACACACACACACACACACACAAACACACACACACACACACACACACACACACACACACACACACACGCACACGCACACGCACACGCGCACAAAACTGACACTTGGCGATCAACGGTTTATGTAAGGAAATACCATGTTACCAGGGTTATTTGAGGATAGATAAGCTGATCACCTTGTTTCAGAAACAGTTGTTTTGATTGGCCTAGACTCCTAAGCTTGTGTGGGCGAAGTTTATAGTGCTACTTTCAGCAGTGTTAAGCAGTCTTTACCATTGCTAAAGGCGAGGCTTTCACTTCTAATGCCGCCCAGAAAAATAACAGCTGCGACCATTGCTTTGTTGGAAATCTAGTGAAATATCACACTTCTAGTTATAATGCAAATGCACACAAGTCAAGCGGTAAGTCAAACTGTTTAATTGACTTGGTTACAGTGAACACAAAATTCCGATCTCATCAAATATGTGTATTTTGTGTCCTTCAGTGTAACTTGCGTTCACGAAATAATTGCCTTCGTCAGAAGGGTTTAAAATCATCCATTTTTAGTTTGGGTAACCAGGAGTTAGAGGCATAACTCTTGAAGGCATGGTTCAACGTCCATGATTTTTGGCAGGCAGGTTACCGTTATTAAGACCAATGTCAAGTGCAAATATGGGCTTCGTGGGGGGTTCATACGTCACTGTAGTGGATTTTTTGTGTTTGTCGCTTGTTAGCAAAATAACTTTTGTATATGTTAATGGATGTTCATGGTTTTTGGTAGGCAAGTTACCATTGTGGAGGCCAATGTCAAGTTCGAAAATGGGTCTCGTGGGGGGTCCCTACATTTCTGCAGTGGATCTTTTGTGTTTAGATATGTAACGATCTTCCCCCACCAGCCCCTGCTTGGAGACAGCTGGAGAACCCCCAGGGGAACCCCATAACTATCACGGTCTGGGATGAGATATATAATGTTGGGAATGTTAAGGGACTGTTCTGTAATTTCAGCGGGAGGAGGAAAGGTTGGTCAGGTCATTACCTATGGCCCTGAAAGGTTGAAAAAACAAGATGCCTAGATTTGGAATATACTAAATGAGTGTAGAAGTACAAATACTAGGAAACAAATTAAATGAAAGAACACAGTGTAAAAACAAACAAGTATATAAATGATTCAACCCTGTTCTGATTCTTTCCTTTCATCACACCTTCTCTTATTACACTTTGCGACACTGTTATTAGCAGGATAACTCGTGTATATGTGGATGGATGTTCATGACTGTATTTTGGTAGTTAGTTACTGTTGTGGACACCATAAGCTACGTTCGCAGTTGTTTGATTAAAAAACCCAACCAATACAAAGATCAACAACCTGTAACTTACTGCCCCCTACCAGCGTAAAAATATGAAAAAAATTAATTACACAACATATAAATCATATAAATATCCATATCACGAAACCAAAAATCCACTGACGAAGGCTTGAGCTTTCCGACCTCTAGTTAATATTCAGTTTATACTGATCAGAATCTAAACCACCCACCACATCTCTTTTTGGAACATTAACACTGAAAAAAAAGATCAACGGCTTTACCCATGCATCGACGTAAAAGGCCTGTTCCCTACGTACATGTATTTGAGGGATTATTTCTTGGGACACAGCTGTTTATTTTAGAGTCTATTTTGTACCATAAACCCCTTTGTAAGAACTATGCCATCTGATCAGCATGTCGAACGATTTCCAAGAAGTGAGACTTTTGTATACAAAGGTGAAGTCTTAAATAATAGATCTATTTAGTAGAATTTGAATAAGAATAACTTAGAGGATCAGAAAAGATCCAATTTTGTGATCGCCACCCCCCCCCCAAATTGAAATGGTCATTGTTATTTTGGCTTTCACTCATTATCTACCTACTCAAAAGAGATGTTAAGGATACATTTTAGCTAGGCGAAAATGTTTTACACCCCTAGCGTGAGAAAGTTTAATCTCTTCTCCATGGCGTTCTGTAGTACGTTCACGGCATCTGTACAGTTTGTGTATCTGCGTTATACAAGGTCTGAAACAAAACCAGTTAGTTACAGTGACAGAGTGCAACACGACTGCCATCTCTTTCATAGGTTACTTTGGACGTTTGAAGCTCCCATTTAACATTATATAAGTAAAAAGAAGGTATATACTGCACTGAACCAAAGGGGGGAAAATATCATGCCCGAAGGCCTAATCTTGCCGTGTATAGCTGATTCTGTACTAAAGTCAAATCTCCAGTGAAGTCCGACGACGAAAACGCGAGGGCATATTATGCATATTATGGAAATTTGACTTTAGTACAGAATCAGCAAGTTTTGCCAGAAGCTATGCACGGAAAGGTTTATAGCTTTTCGAGAAGTTTCGGTAGCGACCCTTATCTGAATTCTGAACAACATCAAATACGTTATGAAAGTGTTTTCATTTGGTTTGGAACATTTCAATAGCGTCAACTGCTACCTTTGGCGATCTAAATCACAAGTATGCTTTCTCAGCAATGACTTTGCAAGGAGGACTGGTTTCTTTCTTCATATCTATATCCTTCACTGATTCTGGTTTCCATGCCTTTTCTGTGCATTTCAATCAAGTTAAGAAAATCCCTTCGACGTCATCAGTCGTTGACTATTACCGTGGGACTCTTTAGCCCTATCACAGTTAACCAATCCTTACTAACGGCTTCTTGGAATGATAGTTAGCTACTAGCCTTGGTCCTTGCATCATTTTGTCACGAAGCTTCGGTTCGACATTATGTTGTTGCGATTCGATGTAAAACACGTTAAGTATCCCCCAAGTAAGGGGATCAGAGTAAACCTAGTAAAGATCGGTGAACGTGTTGGCAGGATTACTGCAAATCTACAGCCTCCAACGCACAGGATGTGGTCTTAACATCGCCACGTAAACTTTGAACTTCAGAAAGATTCGTTTTTAGATATGTTCCTGTGACATGAACAGTCACAATCACTTGCTGCTGTGCTGAAATGGAATACTCTAACACTCCTCAGGCCCCTATCTACTAGACGGCGATCGCTGGGTGATCAAAATTTGTGTGGCCCGTTGGTTTTTATAATAATGGCTTTATTTGGAAAATCATACCCGAACGCTTATTACGCGTACAGTGTCAAAGAAAGATAAGTAAAGCACTATAGAACATACAACTACTGGCGTGGTCCACTGTTCATTGTGCTTGTCGAAAAGAGCTAGGGGAATTTCCCCGGTACAATGAACCTGTAAATACTGTACATAGCATCTGTCTTCTCTGTCACGACCAGTGGAAGAGTAGTTCTTCAGTGAGCTAAACTGGTTCGAGATCACTTTCACTTTCGCTGTCTGATCAACTATAAGGTACTACGTTTGCTATTATGAGGTTTGACTTCTTCTTCGAAGTCGGCTAAAGGTAAAGTTGAAACATTATAGTATGATAACCAGAGCGTACATCAATTAAAGACTATAATAAAATAAATACATTATTTAACAAACTAAATAATACAATAGCCGCACGTCTGAGCAGAAGTCTTGGCTATGTTCTAGACTGATGGTAGATAAGACGCAGATGAAATGTGCCTGATATTGCTAATCATAAATCCAATTTGCCAAGGGTCACACAAATCCAATTTTGGTCGCTCAGGGGGCCTAAGTACCAGTAAACCTGAGTAAAGTATGACATTAAGAGGCAGGCTGTGGGCTTCATCATCAAACCTCATCAAAGGTAGGGGTACGTCCTTCACTATGGGAAACCGGCAAGCATTTTGTGCGTTCTGACGAAATGTGCCTATGATTTGTACAAGAACGGTAACTTCAGAACACACAGCCTGACAGAGCTAACGTACTGGTAATTCAGTTGAAGTGAGCAAGTGGTGTTAAGTACAAAAATGGATATGTTTTCGGGGCCGCGCGCGCGCGTGTGCGTGTCTGTCTGTCTGTCTGTTCACAGTATAACTCGAGAAGCCGTAGATATCGATGGATCGTGATGATATTTGGTATTTGGGAGAACTTCAGGTTTTGATATCTCGTGTTCTGGATATGCTATGGTTACAATTTTTGGAGGTAGATAGACCTTGGGCTCGGAAAGAAATGACAAAAGTTTGGGCCCCCTAACAGCTTCTTCCAGAACTGCAGGGGCGTCTGTTTAAAAATCTTTTTTAAAAAGGATGACTGAAGAAACGGTTGACGGATCGTCTAGATGACAACTATTTTTTTTATATTTTTTTTATTTATCTATTTATTAATTCGGCTTACAAAGAAGCCAGGGTTTCCCAACTAAACATAACCCTGGGAAAAAGATGAAAGTCGTTAAACATACATAAGAATACATATTTACATACATAGTGAAATATACAATTATATACAATAATATATGCGTACATTTTAAAAATACAATAATACAATGATAGGGTCACTAACGCTTAGTAGGTTTCCTAGTATGTACATAGTTACCGAGGTATTATATTAATCGGGTTATGACAGAGATGATATGTAGTGTGTTGAACAGAATATGGATCCCCGAGGGATTTCCATACTTTGCAACTATGCAAATCACGATCTAATTTTGTATAACTAATGAGGAAAGTCTATAAACCTGCTGCGTTCCATCAAGACTATTAAACATACGACATATGTAATTAAGAATGAGAAGTACATCATATATAACTATGCAGGCGAAGACCTAATTTAGATAAGACGTAATTTGAATAATCAATGGGGAAATACTATAATTCATAGTGGTACATTCATACTGTCACATTCGTCGTACGATTTTGATGTGGCAGTGTTTTCAATCAGACAGACCAACCGCCGACACCGCAACAAGACAGCTGAACTGTTCAGGACACATGCACGACTATCCCAAGAATGCCCTCAGTGTGCGATGGTACGACGTATGTGACCGGACCCTTAGATGATAAAACGGACCGCAAAGTTCTTGTTGTGGTAATGAATGATGTGTCCTTTATTGGTAAAATATGTATTGTTGAGATCCGTGAAATTACAAAGTTATCACTCCATCACACATGAGAGACAACGAGGCCGTATTTGATGGGATGCAATAAAAAAAACTCATGGTTTATCGATTAGATAGATAATGGACACTGCATTTAAACGCGTGTAACGGTTTCATTGATAAATATGATACTTGGCGCGACATAAACTTCCCAGATCATTTTTAGTCAAGTGGAATAACATAAAACCAGTACCGCATATCCCATGGGACGGCCGGCCCTGGGGGACTTCGTTCTCGTTTGAACTCTTTCGCGAGGAACCCCACTTGAGAAGGTATAGAGCTCTTCGGCTCGCTTTCTCACCCGCGTGGTCACATTCGCCGTAGGTCGTCGTACGAGTTTGATATCATATAAATTTCAAACGGGCTACGGCAGAACCAACTAAGACAGGATCTAAGACAGACTTTTCCTGCAACAGTACGGCTGAATTTTGAAGGACACATGCAGGACTATTCCAAGAATGCCCTCAGTTTTCGATCCTACGACGATCGTATGACGTATGTGACCGGGCACTTAAGGATACCATGTCGTTGGTTTATTGCACAAATAAGCATATTGCAGCCAGGTGACTTAACTGAAAATACTGAACTGAAATACCGAAGTGTGTGATCTGTGTGTGTACGTGTTACAGTGTACGTACCACAACATGGGTGGGATTAGAACTTGGACTTCGTCTGTCCTTGACATATATCGCAGATACCTTTCTATGTAAGTCCGCGATGCGTAGGAAGAAGTGTTCTTAAGGGGCCGTCACATTGTGCGAAAATCGATCGGCCGACGAGTCGGCGAGCTCTAAACGACATTTACGGCAGTAGTACGCCCAAAATGTTTCGTCGAGCATCGCGGGAAGTTTAGGGATCGCCGGCGATTTTTAGGAGTCGGCTGAAGCTCGCTGACACGAGAAACGTGTTCTTAACTTCAGCAATTAGTCGCCCGATTTTTGAGGTCATAGATGTATTCCCAAGCCATGTGACGGGGACGATTTTCAAGCCAAAAATACGCGCGATCCTCGGTCGATCTAAAATCGGGCGACCTTTCGGAGATCAACAAATTTAAATACTGCCGAAGCTCGTCGACAATGTGACGCAGGCATTAGGAAGTACATTTACGATTAGTGAAGGATCTTAAGACACCTTTCTAAGAATACCGCGGGGAACACAATGGGCAGGCCCAATGGTGCTGTAATGTTCTGTATAGTTAGCATATCTGGATGGTAAATGTTTGGCAAATCACCGGCAACTATGGCAGGAGAAAGGAATGGTATTTTCCGCAGACACTTAGGGTCCGGTCACATTCGTCGTACGATCGTCGTACGATCGCAAACTGGGGGCATTCTTGGGATAGTTGTGCATGTGTCGTACAAAATCCAGTTGTCTTGTTACGGAAAAGGCTGTCTTAGATCCTTTTCTGCGCACGTTTGTTTTTGTCACAGCCTGCTTGAAAATCCTACCTCTATCAAAATTGTAGGGCGGACTATGACGAATGTTAGTCGCCAAACTCACCACCAAACCACCTATAGGACTGATTTGTTGAGTCTTTTCTGGCGTTGTCTTGTATTTCTGCCCACAATCTCATTTATGCAAAAGAAGTTGGAAGTGCCGTTATCTAAGATATTTTTGTAGTTTTAAAATTTGTCTGACTATAACTTTGTCAGAAATCCTGAAAAATTAAAAACTTGAAAGGATATTTTTAACATCATACATGGGGTTTGTAATTTTTTTACGTCATATTATGTTTTGCTTATTTTGTAACATGACTTTATGTTATGTTTAGTTTGAAGCTTATCGGTTCTACGTTACTTTGGTTTTGTGCCAGGGTGAATTTTTTGTTATTTCTTGTATCGGTGATTCATTTGATGTTGATAGCTTATGTCAGGGGTTTTCCCCCAGGGCACACTGAAAAACGCCAGTAGGCGATATGTTTCCACTGGTGAAATCAATAAACAATAAACAATGCGATCTGTCAAAGATCATTGCTGGCGCAAATTTCGACGCCAACAGTGTCACTGCAACACCAAACATTTAGCCATCGCTAGGTGACTAGTGAGCCTCCTCGGCACCCTTCGACTCTTATGCGATTTCCTCTTCCTGGTCTTCGATACCGGTATCATACCAGTCGGAAGACGCCCTCCCATGCATGTGTCCATGTCTGGCTTTATGTGAATCACCACATAACATCTGTATTCTCACCGACGAACATCAACCATCGCAGTAACGCACCTTTCACAACTCGTCAAAGAGCAAAGTCAATCTCTTTAAGCGTCGATTTATTGTAAAGGGTAACCATAGCCGCCAAAACCTCCCGGCCACCCTGGGCCTTCTTGTCTGCATCAGAGAGGATTAAGATCTTCGTGTCTTATGTATTATGAATTCTTAGGGGCGGCCTCTGTGCTGACGTCACAACTCACACAGGCGAGGAAAGTCAGGTATAAAACGACCCGTCTGGCTTGCCGTTTGGCAGTTGTACCCGGAGAGCTGGATCTTGCTACCTCGACGAAAAGCATCTTGTCTACTCTACGTACCGAAAACGTAAGTAAAACTTGGTTTCTGTGACTGATATCTGTTGGTTTATAGCACTAATTGGTGTTGGTGTTGCAGCCCAGTGTTGATTCTGGAGGCCCGGTCAATGTGAAACATGTATAAACATTTCCTCTCAGAGTTTGCGCAAGTATATTCAGTGTATACGTATGGCTGGATGTAATGGCCGTCCATATCAGCTTGGATATTTGTGATTTGTTTAGGGACTTATTCCACGATCTGTGTGAAAACAACTGACTCCTTTCATTAATTCTTGATAATTTCGGCTCTGTAAATGCTAGCATAGAAGAACAAAATGTCCATCAATGTGTTCTTACAAAATCAAACTTTCCGGATAAAACTAACACTTCAAAACATTCGAAACGAAGAAGGAAAACGTTGTTTATCTGAATGACGCTGCGACATTGCAGTCGGTGGGTTAACGTTATCTGTCATGTCAGTGTTTTCCACCGTGAGGCTTTTTGTTTATCGACTGACGCAAACGACCTAATGACTAGGTTGCCGCAGAAAGGACAGGGGAAATAACAGACAGAGCTGGGTTCCCCCTAAACAATACTCGACAGAACGCAATTTTTTTTGGTATCGGCGGAAAAAAAAATAGCACTTTCACGACAGCAGCTTCTATTCCCCAGAACCGTGAATTTACAGATTCACTGCGCAAATGCACGCACGATGTCAAACATTTGGCCCCGTCGTTAGCACACATAAAGGCACATATATTGATCTAATATAGCCTGTGATAGAATGTTCGCCATGTAAGCTGTCCCTTAGCGCGGTGATAACCATCGTCATGTCGCTAGGAGCAACAGGGTTGGTGCTGATGTCGGCTGGCCAGGGTTCAGCACTTCCTGACCAGAGGAAGCACAACACATATCAAACAGATAGCTCAAACTCTAAGTCACCACCTTTTCTGAACCGCCCGCTGGGGGTAAGGGGCAAATCGCCAGGTATACACGAAAGTTTGTATCCTCCCGTGCCGTAGTGTAGGTGCTTCCGTGATAGTATCTGAATTTGTCGATATTACCTAAAGGTGGGGGAATTGGTGTCATTAATATGTGCATATCGTATACCTGGCGGCGTCTCTAAACATCCTGTTTCTCCATGAAGGATCACGTCCACTGGTGCTTGGAGGAGGAGAACAATTTGTGATTCCAACTGGGAGCAATTTATGACACGACGCTAAGGCAATAAACATCTTCCTTTCCTACAGCGTGCACAGTAAAGTAACGATGTATGTAAAACACTAACCGTCTTCAACTAAGATGCTCGAATGAAGATAAACGAGAAATGACAACAAAATATCCAACCCCCCAGGAAGAACTCAGGAAGGACTTCAGAACTCTTTTCTTCATCGGTCAATCAAACTATATAACCAGCCAATAGAATCCGGTTCGCAATGATGGAGACCTGTCATATCAGTGGTGTATAGTATATGTACATGTGTTTAAATTTTGTTATAATTGCCGATATCAACGCCATTCAGGCTAACATTTCTGTGTGTCTGCAATGTTGATGTGTGAGTAAAGAATTGAAAGAAAATAACGGCAGTATTCTTCTGTTCGCAGCTCCTTGTAATCTTGCTGAGTCAGTCCAGAAGGCGACATGATGTGGACTCCGATCTTGCTGTGTTCTGTTGTCCTCCTTGGTGCCGTCAGCGGGCAACAGTCGGAGACGAAGAACGTTCCACAAAACGGCAACGTAAGTCTTTGTGTATGTGTCGTCTTGGTCGACCTGTTGGTCTACAAGTCAGTCCCACATTGGTATTGTAGATATTGAATCGCACTACTATAAACATCGACCAGCAGCGTAGTGTAATCCTCACTGTCTGCCTCACATGTATATCATTACTTGTTCAATTGCAATTAGCCCACGGGGACGAATTTGCAATAAACTTTATCATTGTAATGTGTACATAACTCTATAGTAAATGGATCGTTTCCTCATTGCTTGCGGTACTTTGGGTTGGACAGGAGTGACTCGAATTTCCTAAAACACTGATTAATTTCCTAAAATACTGAATGATTTCCTAAAATACTACGGACTATGTCGCTATAAATCGCAACTAGAAGACTAGACTACTGACAGGGTGCCTACGAGATCCGTATATAACGACAAACAGATCACATATGGCTATCACACATGGAACAGAATTACAAGTACACCCTGTAATGGTGATATGAAAGTACGCTACATCCCTAAACGTGGGACTAAATCACTAGTATTTCTATATTATTCCGTAGTCCTTAGCACATGAATGGGTTTCCTTCACATCCACAGTGTTATCACGAAACTCTATCAGTTTTGTTAAGTTCCCCAAAGCATTCCGTTTCAGCGACGTCTCCTCCAAAAGGCTTGACTGAAGGTTGATAGATGGCGTCAGTAGTTGTCGGCAAATGCAGGTTTCAATGTATCAAGAGTTCTCCGTACTGATATTTATCTCATGAGATGTTATCTCCTCATGTGGTAGTAAATGTTCATATCCAAGGGGAGCTTCCTTTCACGAGACGGCGGATGGTATCTTGTTTCTCTACATCCAAATCTGAAATCTTTTCATTCTGCTCTTCCGTACCTGTCTTATGAGCGAAAAATCCTTCGCGGAATCCTTTCGGGTCCTTATAAAGAGATGTGTGAGTCGTGCGAGCGTTTTTCACTGGTGACATATATATATATCTTTCTCCTTTCTTTGCTGCATCTTTAGGTATGTCTAAATATAACCATATAATCGCGGACAATCTTGTAGTAACTACTAACCTCCCCTGATGATACAGCACACCCAAGTTCAGGTCCTCACGGTCTTTGATTGATCTAATCCATCCATAACGTTTCTTCCTCAAAGTGGCCAGGAAGCCTTAAGATAAAAGAGCGACTTGAAGCAGTGCTCGAGGCAGATATCGAAAGCCTACGTCCTGAACGTCTTAGACATGACTGCTGTATGATAGACTTGACTTTGATATACACCAGTTATTGAGAGAGTAAGTGGGCTTTCATGGCAGCATTATTGACGCAAAAGATTTCAGCTTGATGAGATACATGAGATACGATTTAAAACCACGCCGCTCCATTTTCCAATAGTACAAGAGAAGTACTTTCCTATACAAGGACTAAGGAGTATATACTCCCCTAAATAGACTCAGCTACAGTGCCCTTTTTGCAAAAAAAGATGCCTCAGATTGTAAAATAAATAATCAGATAGTGTAATAAAAATTGAACAAAAGAAAAGCGTTATAATCGATAGGAAATGAGTGAAGGATTTTATTGTCGAGGCAGCAGTCGTTTCCTAGCTATAGCCACCACAATCAGCGATTTCTCAAATCACAACAACTTAATACCTGGTTAGCATTGCTTGTTCATTTGCTCATAGTTGGAAATAAGCGTCATCGTAGGTCCGTCATTTTTTATGTCGAAGAATTTTCTGGCAGGCTGTGATAGAACCGTCCACAGGAATCAAGACAGCTTTTTCCGTAACAGCATAGCTGGATTTGGTACTACACAGGAATGGCATCAGTTGTTTGTGACCGTACGTGACCGGGACTATACATGTATTTGGGGAATGTCGAGATCAATGTCAGCGCGGATGTCAACCATAATATCATGTTAAAGAATGGCAGCAAGCCGTTTTATGACTGAATGACTACAATCGGCCGCGGTAACCGTATCTCCCCTCCCACAATAATCTAGATAAAGACCATATGTGATGTATCTTGTTCGGCTCTCAGTATGTAATAGGTCCTATTTGTAGATGCCCTACAGGCATACATGTAGTTGTACTTAGGAACTGCGCCATTGATCAGCACAGAAACTGATCTTCCGGATAAGCGTCATGTTTCAATCAGACAGTAGTACGGAAGACGTCATCACGGTGGAAATAAAAGTATAAGTAAACATGTCGTAAGAACTAGTGCCTCAGGGTACGTTAAAGATACGTTACTCTTACATATTTGAACTTTCGTTGAAGGTTGAATGTTTAAGTGTCATGTCCATTTTACGGCTGATAATAAATCGATCATGTTATATCCTCGTGTCACTGACATCGGGACTAGCGAAAATTACCAAGCAAGGAACAACAGTCCAGGGAGGAATAAAGAGGGGTAGGCAACAGAGAATGGGAGGATAATATCAAAGAATGGACCTGCACGACACTATATAAAGTGAAACGAATAGAAAAACCAAGAAAGGTGGAGAAAACTTGTCAGATCTTCTGTGGTGCCCCAACGGTCATTAAGTTATAGCTGATGAGATGCTATCTTGTGTGATATCTGGGACTAGTCTAACGCGTATACTAGTACGTAGTTGTACATGTATGTCTACAGTGCGAAACATACCCAGTGTCTTGTATGTGTTGGGTAGTGACGTAACTGGTCGGTGCTTTCCCTCCAACAGAGGAGGCTGTCTCCCGGCCCCTCGGCAGCCGTCCTGCGGCAGTTTCTCCACCTGGAGGGGGCGGTCGGCTCACCTGCCCTGGCAACCGGAGACAAGAGGAGCTTCAGAAACGGTGTGGGGAAAAAAAGGGGCGGCGAAGAGGTACGACTCGTCGAAGTTCCCGCTGAATCCTTTCCGCAGCGCCAAGGAGCAACTGAGTTGACGGCTGAGGCCACCATTTTCTCGCAAAATGGCGGCCGCGACGACGTCGAGGGAACAAAAGCAGCCAAGCGGTCGTTCCGCAACGGAGTTGGAAAACGAACCCACTTCCGCATTGTCGCAGACGCATCACTGGATGGACTGGATGAACCGGAAGCACTTCGTCAAACCGGAAGTGGTGTGAGCAGTTCGTCGCTGTCACGTGACCTTTGGGAGGAGGTTCAGGGAAAAGACGACGAACAGGTTTGTGGCTACTTACGACAATTTTCCTTCGGCAAAATGTGGGCAGAACAGTTAGCATGCATTTCTGTTGCTGTAACTTATATGTATATTCACAGATTTGTTCATAGGACCGTTTGATTGCCTAATTCTAACATCATATGTGAATGAATGAATGACTGGTTTATTATGTAAAACATCGCAGCCATCAGGCTGAAGTACGTTTCACTTACAGTTCATAGAATAATACACACGTCAACTCAATATTTAACAATAGCTTAAAATATTACCAGGTATTACGATAAAATATTACAATAACTGAACATCTGAGTGTGGTTGATTTACAACGTACTATTTGTTCGTATTAATCAGTCTCAGCAGAGATGGTACAGGGCTGTTTTGATACCGAGCGGTGCGGCAAGGCGCAAGAGTCATTTTGTGGCCATCTTAAACTTGTCCTCGGTCCTGGTCAACTCGGCCCAACACCCTGTTGGTTGTCTGACAAAAAAGGCGCAGTCCCTCTTAAATCATGTTCGAAGTTATGAAAGAGGTGGTCTTTCTTGAAATCATGTTCGAAGTTGTGAAAGACACGGTCTCTCTCTTAAAATCATGTTCCAAGTGTGAAAGATGTAATATCTCTTATCATGTTGACTCGGCGCCGGTTGACATCATCTCGGCGCCGGCGGTTTCGGGTTTCAAAAACCTCAAAGTCATCAGTTCAATGTTGGCTGACAAAAAGACGCAGTCTCTCTTAAAATTATGTTCGAAGTTGTGCAAGATGCAGTCTCTATTAAAATCGTGTTGACGCCATCTCGGCGCCGGACCGGTTCGGGGCTTCATAATTACATAAACCTCAAAGTTCGAAGTTTTCCGACAAAGACACCCGGTCTCTATTAAAATCTTTGGACGCTGCTTTTTATTTTTTTGTCCACGATGCATCCGGTCCAGGAGTGTGCTGTTTGTGCAAGCATTAATTAACTTGGGTTGTGCCGGCCAAGCGTAAAAAAGCGCACTATATATACCCCCCCCCCCAAGCCCTAGTAGTCGAACCTGCTAAGGAGGCTAAGCTGAATGCACCTTATTTGTAGTGAACGATGCCTTAAGATTTCTGACACCCTTCCCGTAAGAAAATGTCTACCAATTAGAAGAAGGTAACGATCTCTGTCTTCAACTTCTCCCTCTGGAGAGTACCGGCCACCGTACACTCACCCACTCAATTATAGATCGCCTCTGTACTTAGACCGTGACGTAGACAGGCGTGTCCGTACGTCAATACTTTACTTACGTGTTGACTTGAGTCATGACTTAACTTCGAATAGTTCGCTATCGGCTCCGGGTACTAGTTGAAAGTAGTAGAACACAGTTTTCTATAGTTGTTCTATAATGACCACAAGGAGACTGACTTCGACGCGGTAAAACCTGCAGTAGTATGCACTAGAGAAATACGAAAAAAGAATATGTTTGAGTTTAAGGTTCATCGATCCTAGTAAATATTTTTTTTTTAAATCTGCCTGCGTATCGGCTTTTGACTCTTTGTAATGGCACCTTGCGGAGGTCAATTGCATAATAAGGCGCATTTTTGCACGAACTGAAAAGCAAACTTCACAATCCAAATCATACAGTCTCAAAGCCGACATATTCCTGTATCACACAGCACAGTTTACACCTGACTGCCTCTCACATAAGACTTTCTACCGAGTCTTCAAGAATCTTGTCCGTACTACTTTGTAGGCCTGCGTCATAGACCCCACAGATGAACATGCTGTGTTCTGACGCCTAAATCAATATCCCACCATGTCACGCGAGGTGGATACATGCAAAAGCCCTCTGTCTGACAGTACCTGCGTGGGAAACGTCTTTGTGGCAGGAAATTGACAAATGTATGATGAATGAGGTCAGATGGCGTCCGAAGGAAAGAACAAAGAGCTAGCCCGTGGGTTTCAGCGAACGACATGTTTTTGACAACCAATAAATCATGTCAAATCTTATTATCAAAAATCGATGAAAAGACGTTATGCCGTACCATGGGTCTGGAGGGAAATTAAAGAGGAACTCAAATCAGAAACAGGTGTTTTGTTTCTTCAGGTAATATTTTTCAGAATAAAAAAAGTTAACTGCATTGACAACTTGATGTAGAGGTTTCCAAATACTAGCTACATGTATCTGACATAGGACTCTTTCCTACAGTGACACCTAGCGAGATGCTTTCAAAGGCCAGTTTGTGGTTGTTAATGGCAACCAAAAAATATTTCAGGCGGCTGACTATCTGTTCCACCTGGCGCATTTCGTTGAAATTACAACCTCGAAAACCGGAGAGTCTGTGCTACTACCCACCATTAAGCAGAGGTTGATTGGGAAGATTCTGACTTTCTATGTACCGTTTTCTGACAGCTGTCCTATTGGATAGTGCCTTGCCTATTGGACACTGTATTGCCGGCTGGTTACGACTTTGCCATCGGATCATCTGCTTGGAAATTATGCTACATGAGGTTTCATTGCTTATTTACTGGTGTCCAAGAGGCGTGTAATGTATATAAACGGTTGGATAAGATGAGATCTTTGTTCTCCAGTGTTCTCCCTGTGGATCAGACGGCAGCGGCGTGTGCGTGCTGAAAGGTGTGTGCTGCCGCCCTGACTCCGGCTGTGTGCTACGGAAGGACGTCTGCTCCAGTCTTCCCGACCACGCCCTCTGCGCCAGCCGGCTGTACAGCGTCACCTGCCGGACGGACGGGAAGTGCGTCGCGCCGGGAATCTGTTGCCGTGCCGCCGATCACGCCTGTTTCCTGGCTGCCGAGTGCGACTAGCGCGCTCCAGTGTCCGACGAGGGCACTGTTGTATCCAGATTCGTGCTTTATACAGAACCATGCTCAGGCACGGTTCTGGATAGTCCACGCGTATCCAGAATCGTCTCTGGGGCAGGTCTACGTTCTTGGATATGCGGAGACTATCCAGAAGCGTGCCTGATCCTAACCTAACCCATTCAGGCATAGAACCCTAGATAGCCACGGCTCTGGATACAATAGGCACCATACTGTCAACACCTTTTGCCTACCGTTAGACTTTAGCTTAATTCTATCTCGTAATACGCTACAGTAACCACTGAAATCATATAGATGTTCACCATTGCCTTAGTTGCAATGATACCACAATGACCCATAAAGATTATTCTACTTACATGCTGACACAAATTCCCAGTCACTGGTGAAAGATGGCGGATGTTATCTGAAACGATGTCTGACTCTTGTCACTCTTCAGACAATTTATCCAGTTGCTTGATTTATTTTGAGTTACGTAATGTTCTACCTGGATGTCTAACCTTCATCGACGTATGCTAACACCAAGGTCTTGCACATGGCCACAATTACAAATGATTCGTCATTACAGGTTTTGCCATAGAGTCTACTATATAACTAAAACTGCCATGGCGGAAGACATAAGACATTCCTATACTGTTCCGAAGGCTTTTTTTCACATCAGGGTTTTTGTAAACAACCCCTTGATCCACAGACCTATCTATTACAACATTCATCTATCAAGTTCAAATTTGGCTTCATTATTTCAGCGAATTGTCTCCTTTTGTTTGTTTGCGATTCAGATGTTATATCTTTCTTATCTTAAGTTGTTTGTATTTGGATGTAGATATATAACATTGAAATATTCTTAGAATCAACGATGGACAAATCTACCTAAAACTTAGGGAAAAGACTACTAGTATTACTTTATATAAGGAAGGGACTGTGAAAACATACATGTATGTCTTGTCAAAGGAGAGAGTTGCTTAATGAACAGCCTTCATGGAATCTGGTTTATTTATTTCATAATAGCCCCTTCAACTTATGAAAGTTGATTTCCAAGAGGGCCCAGTATATACAGAACAAAACATTCAGTGTGGTGGATACAAAGGAGGACGACATTCAGTTAGTATGATTATTGTGGTGAGAAGAAAGTGACATTGAAAAGCGAGGGTCACATGAGCACATGAAATATAATTTTCCTGCTGTAGCGAATCGCATTGGGTGTTCTTTTCTTGTTAGACAGTGTAGGAATATTAGAATTATTGATCGTAAATGAAAAGATGTCATCAGGAGGTACTGAACGATTTTTAGTCGGGAATAGTAGCATGAGTACTCGATACGATCTAAAGTTGCAATTGGGTTTAGCCATTTCTGTGCAGTTTCGCACACGTCACGCTGAGGAAAGGTAGGGTGACGTAGTACAACTGATAGCACGTCATTTTACACCTACTAATAACAAAGTGTAATGTAGAACGACGCCCGTATATTGGGGATGAATGACCTATATCCACAGACGTACGTGGTCCTGACGCACAAGTCCTGAACATGACGACTTCGGACATATCTTTTTGCGCAGTGATTCTGGGATTGCCACGAATCGCACCCTCCCTTACTTAAACTGTCAATTCCCGTCCATATGCGTAGGCTTGACATCAGGAAGGGAAAAAAGCCCCGAAACCGCGGGACTACTCGACTGACTGACTCTGTCCATTCGATTCTTTGCATTTCACGCCAAGACTAGTCTGACTACATCACGCTTCTAGTAGCCCTTTCACTGGTCAGACCCGGCGAGGAGCCCCTGACAGCGAGAGATTGTGTAACACAGGCTATTGCCAAGACTAGCTCGTGACAGAGGCTCAGAGCGAACTGGAGCCAGTCAAGGGATGAGTTCCTCCTTCACAAATTAACTTACACCCCGACATATTGATAATGTCAAGTTTAGGAACCCGAGGAAACGATCTAGGAATAGTTCTGTATGTCTATGTCTAAGTGCTTGTGTTTGTGTTTGTGTATGTATTCATGCAGATGTGATTCACTCAAAGGCAGTTTTGATATCTACACCCACCACCAGGCATAGCCTGACTACATCACACCTCTAGCAGCTCTTCAAATCCCACTGGTCAGGCCCATAGAAGCTTGATGACCAACACCTCCAAGTCAGGAGAAATGGGAACATCTTAATCCTATAGATTTATGCAACAGGGACATTGTGGCAAATGTCAGGGAATGTTTTCTTTATATCATTTGTTTGCCAATATTTCATTAAGCATCTTCATTCAGCTTTATCAATTTAATTTTGATTTCTGTTAGATTTCTTAGAAGCTGCATCTGTTTCAATTCCCAATTTACATTGCATTCTATAACTTCTTATGTGAGAGTTTTTCTAGTAAACTTTTCTCCTACCTTGCACATCTGCACCACCATGTTTTGAAGACTCAAAAGTGCATAAATCAGGTTAAGACTTAATGTGTACATTCATTCATTTATCTTATCTTGTTTTCTTCAAACCATATTCCATCAATATAACAAATACTACAAAATATGTTTGCAAACGTTGCCATGGCGACGGAAATGGAATTTCTAAGTTCGCGTGTAAACAGATGTAGACAGGTTTAGTTGAATACATGCAGTGTCAGACGCTTGTCCACATTTTGGGTGATCTCGGTGAGTGTGTGTTTTCCCTTCTTCTGTGCTTTATCAACAGCTTGACAAGGCATGAAACGTTGAAATATTGTCTTGACAGTATCTCTCATCTGATAAGAATAGAGCTATTCCTCATTCTGAAACTGCAAGCTTTTGAGTCCACGGCCACTTTAGACGAGTTGGATGATATGTGCAGGACTTGAAATTGCTTCAATTTGTACGGGAGTAGAAATCATCTTCTGTCTATCAGACCTGTCAATCTACAAAACATTGCTTCCAAACCACAAACGTCAGGGACCAAAGTCGGAGGGAGGGAATAGCTGTAAGGTACAAAAAGGATGACCTTGGTCACAAAAAAGCAAACTTTCGGTCGTCAGTTGACGGACGATTCCATTAGGAGTCTTTCTGAACAGACCACTTTTGCTTACCGGCTTGATCCGTAGTACTTCATCCGCCCGGACATGTGCAAAGAGACGTGGGAGAGTAAAGATGTCGGTTCCATCGCGTCAACCCTCCCTGGTCTGTCCGTGGACGAAGTAAAGTTGCTTTTTGGGGGGGGGGGGGGTAAAATGCCATGGAGGGAAGAAAGTAAAAATAAAGATTGAGTGATGATCTCCTAAATTCATTAGGGCGCGGTCACATTAGTCGTAGGCCGTCGTGCGATTTTGACGTCGTAGAATTTTTAAGCAGGCTGTGACAGAACCAACAGCCGACAAGGATCCAAGACAGTTTTTTTCCGTAATAGCTGAATTCTGTACGATGTATGCACAGCTGCCCCAAGAATTCCTTGAACTTGCGATCGTACGTACTATGACCAGCGCCTTAGTCTTTAAAGTTTATTAGCGGGTAAAGTGGAAACGAAAGTACTGCATTAGCTACGGTACAGTAGTCGAGACGATGTAAGATTATGTTCAAGAAATCGTACCTTTCAAGTGAACACATACATTGGATCCGAATGTTCTTTAATTCAACCAAGCCTTAACTACCGAAACTGATAAAGATCATTGCACTTAACTTGAACTATCCTATCAACAATTCAAAGCTGAAGCCAAGAGTGGTGAATTACGGAGTTGAACGTTATACTATTCACATGTCCCATTCTGACGCCTACTCTCGCATCATGAGAAAAACACCCAAACGTGAAAAATATGAGCAGGCTTAGATACAAAGGTACGAGTACAAAGACCTGATGGTCATTGCACCCTACTAAATGACTGTCGCCTGTGGTCGTGGATTTGTCGCGATTTGTGGGTGTATACGTTTTAGCGACAAAATCACACCCGCATGGATGAAACAACAGGAACCATTTCTGTAGGTTTTCATTGCGTTATAGCCTCCAAACAGTCTGCGTTCAGAAACCATTGAAACAAAAAAAACAGCTGCCGGATTGAAAGGTAGGGGTTGCTGTGGATAGATGAATATATGTCCACGTACCGAGCCAATAACACACAGATAAAGGCCTCTTTATTTCCTACTGATGTTGCCATAGACACTAAACCGGACGCCACGCCGCCTGTTTCTGGTCTCTGATTTCCGCCCCAGGGCTGGTGATTCATGTTGGATACGTGTGGCGTCAGTTTGGCAGCTAGACAGAAAAGACGGACATCAACTCGTTTCACTGATAAATCTTTATATTCATATCAAATTTACAGAATCATGTAGCTGTTCTTTGCCGTAAGTGTAGACTCAGTTTGCAGTTAACAGTATAGATGCAATCACGAAGACTGGGTGTTGTGTAACACGTAGAAAGCCGTGTAATATTTAAGAGATGACTAGCGTGTCTTCAAAGACCAGTGCCGATATTCGTCTTTATTTGCAGTGCTACTCAGAAAGAGAAGAAAGTAGATCCACATAAGCACTAGAAAATGATCTAATTTCTTTTGGAATAAATCTCGCCTCCGTGCCTTCTTCCTCAACTGGTGGAGACATTCCCTCAGATTCATCTTCTTTGCTTCGCGTATCTTGTTATATTTTTTCTGACCCCTCCTCATGACCTCAATGAAAAGTGACCAGTAGCCCGATTTGAGTATTTCATGAATAAACAAAGGCTCAAGCAAAATGTTCAGCTGTCTTGATACATAAAAAAGCTGCCTTAGATCTTTGTTGGTGGTACGACGACCTTCGACGAACGCGGCCGCGGCGCCATTGATTACCTTCCCTGCTTCACGTATATATGTCACCGTTACTTTTCAAGTTTTACACTTTTTTCAGCATGTGGCTATCCCGTGATCTATCAGCGTCACGATGTCAGAAGCTGTGGGCTCATGTCATCCCGACTTAACATCTCCGCATTAGGGTAAAGTACCCCTTCCATCACCCTGATGGAATCATTACAGCCACACTCTTACTTCTGTCGGACCAAAAAAGAACCAGCTGCCAACTTCATTTCCTGCCGCGTCACTCATGCCCTTTTGAGGCTCTCCGTGGCGGCGAGCACACAAAAGTGTCTCTGGCGTCGAAGGTTGATTGACGTCCCATCTTCAGATACAGTATTTAAGCCCTTATCCCGTACACGGCGACAGGAGATTTGTGAGCGGAGGCAGTGGCTCAGCACTTAACCAGCGACGGGACTTTCAAGTTTTCATTTGAACAGCTTTTATTTCCGAGAAGCTAACAGCCAACGCCTGCCCACCAGGAAATCTCTCGCATATAGGCTCGTTGCGAGTAGAACTCACCGGGGAACGAAGTAAATTGAGGTAAGTGTTGGTGTTTCCTGTCTGTATCCTCATCTTGTTGTACGTTGGACTCATTGGTTTGTGTGGATGTCTTACGGCCGATGTAAGAACAGAGATCTGCTTTCAAAAAAATGAACCGAAAATACGAATTTTCAACGCAGCAAATTCCTGGCGGTTTTATGGTGGCCCCATATGTTGTTTATCTCTTTAACTTATCACGTCCAGACACTGAACTGTACCCTGTGATTGGTTGGGGAGCACGGCTCTCCGGGTGTTATAACATTCACCGTAATGTTGGATTGGAGTTCACTTTTGTAGCGTGCGTAGTCCAGTGGTTGGCAACCCTGCCTCTGGACCAAGAGGTTGGGAGTTTGAAGCCCGGCTGTTGTTGCACGCTACTATTAAGCGTCATAGTTCTCAGGACGGGATGTTAAGCTGTGATCCACTGTTCATTGTGCTTGTCCAAAAGAGCTGGGGGAACTTCACCGGTACTATGAACCTGTATAAATTGTACATAGCGTCTGACTTCTCTGTCACGCTGTACTCATTTTCACTTGAGTCGAGTGAGAAAATTTGTGAAAAGTGCCTTTCCCAAGGCAAGTGTACAACATTGGGGCCTATTGCTATATCTATGCTATATATCTATCAAATGTCAGTTGATAGAAGGTAGATCTAGGTTTATGACATGTCATATGCTACTTCTTATGCTGAGTAACGTATATTTGCCAAGTATATCCGTATCATGCATCCTTACGTTTATCACGTGTAGATATACTATATATGCATATACATAACCTTCGGAGTAAGGTGTAAACGTACGTTTCGTTTTAATGGCTGTTTCCAACATGGTATCAATACAACATTAGGAAAAGTTGTGCTATTGGTGGTAGGACGACGTTGTGTTACTTCAGGACGACGAAACCATATTTTGTCATCAATATCTGTTCTTGCTGTGTACGATCACATTACGTTAACGAGGCAACGCAGCAAACTCTATTGGATAAAACCAGCGCGTTTTAGTTCGGCCACGGTATTTCTTAACTTGACGTAGCGAGGACCAAGTTCACTGGGCTCCTTCCATGAAACATGTCTAGTTTAGAGTTCTATCACCGTGTTTTGCTACTCATCAAGGGAAGCCGTCGCGCGTTTTCGTCTCGTAAACGGTCGGTCGTTGCCATTTGAAACGGTCAATGCCATATCGCCGAGTGGTCTATGCCATATCCGAGTGTATCATGCATAACCTTTGGCAAAACATTCAAAACGTACAAAAAGCAACATGTCAACTGCAAATGTAGAACACCATCGTGAAAAATAGTACAATTTTGTTGAAAAGAGACAGCACAACCTCGGATTCGAACCCGGGTCAAAAAACCTAAGCCTAAAACCCTAACCCTAACCCTAACCCTAACCCTAACCACTACGCACGAAACATAACGGTGTTAACGGTGCGTTCTAATACGTTTAAAGTGTGCCGTTCTGCGATATGGCATCGACCGTTTCAAATGGCAACGACCGTTTAACGAGACGGAAATTAGCGAAGCTGTCGCGTTCAAGGCTCGGTTACACGAATTGCTATGTCGTTACATACTTTCATTTCATTTTTATTTACTTACCCAGGGTAAAATATATCGCCGCAAGGGCGTTTTTTCAATGTTCCCTGCGGACATACATTTACAAAGTATACTTAAGTAACAAACAAGGAAACAAAGATACATAAATCTGTGACCATGTGAGAAAAGACGATCTCATAAGGGTCACCCACGGAAGTTTTGTAATTAGCTCTCATCAACGGGCAAGCTGGTGGAAAATGAGAAACCCCTTTGTAGATCTACATTAAAATAGAATGACTTTTGGGACATATTTCTAAACCCCGCGTGCAAGGCTTTGTAGCACGAATGCCTGCGTTTTTACATAAATCGGTGACTGTGTGAGAAAATACGATCTCATAATGGTCATCCCACAGAGCTGTGTAAGTGATCGATTTGTAAAAGGACTAATTTGTGCTTTAGAAATATTTCGAGATCGGGAGATACCTTTATCCTGAAAAACATCCTTTTGATTTACTGAAGGTTTCTTTCTCAATGGCTCGCCCGAGAGCAAATTAAAAAAAAACTCCATGGGGTGACCATTATGATACTGACGTTTTATAAACCCAATATTCAGCGGCAACTGAATGATTTACTATGCTATGAAACTATAAAAGAAATCCAAGCGACGCCGTACTGGTTCCAAGATTTGTCCGCCCAACACAGATACCAGCACCAGGGACAGGCACCGTTGCTGTGCCTAAGGCCAGATTAACCCAACATCACTGAGCGCTCACGCGCCATAAGCCTTATCTTTGGAAATTGGGCCCACATAATCCGCTGATTTATTATTACATGCGACAGTGCCGCCACTAAAGCTGGTCTTGGTGTCAGCCGACTTGGCAAAACCTCTAATCCAGACGGATGGCAGGATAATTCTGGTAGCAGCTCTTCGGGTCGCTTTGAAGAGAAAAGCGCGTAATTCGTTAAACGTAGGTCAGGCCTAATGATACCCAACACCTGGTTCTCAACATAAAGAAAAGTATGGAAAAGGTCATTCCTATGCCAGAGAGGAGGAAATTTTCTGAAATGTGTATTAAGTACAAAATAACACGGAAGGTTTGGGGCTTGTAGAGTTGTCCTGCATTAAAATCGAGATCTTTTAGTGGAGAGCTTGCAACAATGCTCAGAGGCACATATACAACGGCCTTATATACATTCAGATCTATTATGTGAACAAGTCGATGTCATGTACCGCATGCTTGTATGTCATGCCCAAGCCCTGTTATAGGAAATAGAGAAGTAGATATGTACTGCAATTTTAAATGCAACATACATAACAAGTGATCAGGAAAGATACGAATGTCAGCCGCCGGTAGTTGATGCTGAATTCAATCACAGCAGGCGGACAGCTTATCACGTCAGATCATCACTTGACAGATAGCGTATCTCCAATCATGGAGGTTAATCTTCATGACGTATGTAATCTGACGAGGAACGCCCCACCTCCAAGACTTCCCGGGAGTAAGTTTTTGCAACGGCTATTTGATCGACCAGAATAGCATGAGGAAAGAAACGACCACTGCGTGAACGGAAATAGATGTTTCCCAGCTAACGCCCGTCCCGTATTGCCTGCCCTCTCCATGTAGCCGAAAAACTAACTAAACAAGCTTAATATTAATCAATGAGCGAGCGGAAAACGGTCTTATCTTTTACTTGTACTGTTTGGACTGTAATAGTGGGGGACGTCAGGAAAAGTAAAGAACGGTGTTGTTTGGCAAATTTGTAGTCTAGATTCTACACTAGTGTTTGAATACAGACTTGGAAATTGTACTTTCCATGATGAAAACATTTCATTACGTCGTACTTTCACTCCCAGAATCCTGAAGATGGCCGTGAGACTACCCGCACTTCTTGTCGTCCTGTTGTTGGCACAAATCCTGTGTGCCCGAGCCTTCACCTACACGCACACGTGGGGCCGCAAGCGGGCAGACTCCTCAGAGGTTCTCACACCGGAGACAGCCGCAGATAGTATCTCTGCAGCGGAGGTAAGAGACATCTTGCGATTGCACTTTGAAACACAACGCAGATTCCTGTCGGCTTATGAAGTGGACGTTTCAATACTTTTTGTACAGCGCACGAGCGCCACTCTGCAATTTGGATCTGAATTACAATTTTATTGGCCTCATATTGGCTGTATGTAAAGTAGAATTCAACCAAGAAACGAATAGTTACATTCTCCGAGAAGGTTGTGTTTTTGGTTATGTGTGTCTGTGTGTCTGTTTGTGAACAGCATAGCTCGAGAAGTTGTGGATGGATCTCTATGATATTTGGCATTTTGGTAGGTTCTGGCAAAATAAAGAAATCATTAAACTATGGCACCACTAGCGGCTTTCTTAGGTACTTCAGCATGACTTCCATGTTTTATATTTTGTGTTTTGGTCAAAGGTAGATAATGTGGTAATTGATACCTTTCACACTTGCGTTCGACCAATTTCCTGTCTCTTCTGTCAATTAGACGTAAGCCCGCTATATTCAGCAGTTAAAATTTCTCGCTACTCTTTCCTTTTCTCTTAAACAAGAAAGCCAAGGCTGTATCCGTACACATCCACGCCCGCAAGGCCACTAATGTTTGCTTTGTGCACGTGCCACTTCTCTAATGGACTAATGTTGTTAGAAATATATAGCATGGCTGTCTGCCTGCCAGTGTGAAGAGTGTGCGAAAATCAATTACAAGGGCGCGAGGTGTTTTAACCTGAGGTTAGAGCTATAGATAATCGGGAGCCTTGGCCTTGCATGTCTTCCCGTGGCATGTGCGCATGTACAAAAACACTTTCTTCCTACACGAATATTTGTAAAACAAAAGTTCCACGACCTCATACCTTCGCCAAATGATGTTAACCCTTCTGGTGGACAAATTATACATTTTTAGTCATTAGCAAATAAGAGCCTCATTTGCATGAATCATATCAGTTGATCATATTCTCCACCCAACGACAGTCTTATCTTAAGAAAGAACACTAATCTAACATCTCCTCATAAATTATGCAAATAAAGTCATGACTTGAATGAATTATGTTAAATGATGTTCACCTTCACTTAACTTCCCAATGCGGCAAGTATTAATTTCCCAGCAGTTAAAACCACTATGATGTTATAGAAAATTCCCACTAATTATGCAAATTAGGCGCTCATTTACATAATCAATATCTGCTAATGATCCCCTCGTTCTCAATTACATGTCACAACAGTACAGTTTCATAGCCCTATTATCTAACGAAACAGATTTATAGAATTTTCTCATTAATTATGCAAATTAGATCCTGATTTGCATAATTGTTATTTAGTCATGTCAAGCATCACTTCCGCTACCTACAAACCAAAAATCAAGACAATCCGTCGACTGGTTCTTGAGTTATCCTCATTAGAAGAGTTTTTCAACAAACGATCCTGCAGTTCCAGGACAAGCCGCTAGGGGGCCTAAACTCATGTCACTTTTTCCCTAGCCCAAGAGCTATCTAACATGCAAAATTCGTGACCCTAGCATGTCCAGATCATGAGGTATCAAAACAGGAAGTTCAGCTGCAGTACCAACGAAAGCCGCCAGGGGGCCCAAAATCTAATCATTTCTAGCTCTCATCAAGACCTACCCACCTACCAAGTTTCATGACAATCCATTCATAGCTTCTTGAGTTATGGTGTACACAGACAGACAGACAGACAGACAGACAAACGCTATTGAAAACATAACCTTCTTGGCGAAGGTAAAAAAGCTTAAAGGACTAGAGGGCGATCGCTGAGCGACTGTACAGCGACCGAAAATGGATTTGTGTGAGAGTTGGTTTCAGAATTTGAATAAATACGATACAAAAGTATGATTTAAAAGACAAGACATACAAACCGTTAAAGGATTCGGTCTTAAGCTATGAAATCCGTTGAGCGATATGTCCAATGTTTGGTTATTCAGCGGTCGCAGCCTCTAGTGGAGGGGGGGGGTGTAAAAACGGTAATGACCATCCATATGAACTCCAGCTAACTAAATGGATTCGGTCCAACCGTCGTACGTATTCTAAAATGTTCAGACAATAATTCTTTCAATGTATGATCAACATCATCTTTATTGAATCAACTACACATTAAAACAATACAACAAGATGAAGGGTTAAAAAGCGTACACCTCGGTCGGCCCCTTAGAACAGATCGACATTGATCTAGAGCGCAAGGTTAAAGCTGTGCATCCATCTTATATGAGGTTTAGCTCGTCATGGTCGACGATAATAATCTATGAATCGTCTTGAATTGTTATCATCATATCAGACACATCAATATTTTCTGGACAGTTTTCTTTTGTGCAGTGATTCTCCAGAGCCCGACAATCAAAGTCAATCCGTTATCCAGACACAGACATGATCACTTCAACATGGCTGGAGATATAATTGGGTTTTTCAGAAAAGCGACTGCTCCCATATAGCAACAACTATAGCTACAGAATTCTGCAGAATATGATTACTACAACAGATGGGGTCGTATCAGACGCCGTTTCATATCGTCAAAATTACCGTCAGTCATGTTAACTACAAATAGACTGACTCCTTTTCATGTGTAGTGTGGATAATTTTTCTTTATTACACAATATAAAATATTTCTGGGCGAGGAAGAAGTGACAGACGTTTGGGTCCCCTAGGAACATATCCAGATAACAATCATAAATCACGATCTAATCTGTATGAAGAAATTCTATAAATCTGCTGCGTTCTATGATAGGACTATTTAACATGTGACATATGATTTATGATTTACATAATCCTATAACTCCATACAGTGGTAAATGGCGGGAATTTCATACTTGTGGCATTTGGAAGTTAAGTGAAGGTGAACATCGTTAAACTATTTGCAAATCAGGACCTCATTTGCATAATCTACGAGCAAATGCTAGAATAGCCTTCTTTGTTAAGATAAGACTGTCATTGGGCAACCCCTGTTATTTGGGTGGAGAATATAGTCGACTGATATAATTCATGCAAATGAGGACCTTATTTGCATAATCAATGAGAAACATTTCTAATTTGTCAGTCGTAAAGGTTAACATCATTTATCGAATGTATGAGGATAAGACACTGTAGTAAGACTTAATTTGCATAAGTAATGAGGAAAATTAATACTTCATTAATGTGTGACTTCTTGTAGCAGTTCAACAATCTTAAACTACCATTTCACCCACAGGTTTACGACCAAACTGAAGGGTCAGAGGTCACGAAAGAAGACTTCAAGATGGCGGTTCGTACTCTCTTTCGGATCCTGGCGGACTACCTCCAGAAAAGGACCAATCAGAACTGACCTACCATCCAGCACCAGACTTGATGAAAAAAAGCAAACATTGGCTGGAACTAGACAATGATGTTGTTTATAGATATGATGTTGCTATTGAGTTCTTCATTTTCCAATATAAAACAATACGTGCATATTTAGAGGATTACAGCAAATACACTACGTTGACAAAATTGCATGTTGAAAATTGCCCTGTGTTCAACCGAGGGTACAATTTTGCAGTGCCACATGGCCCCCTTTGACGTTTTTCCAAACTTTTCAAGGGGCAGTTGAAAGAATTTGAATGAAGTGAAGATATTGCAAGTGTGTTTGTCTGTGTTGACATCACAATTTCATTCACTTAGATAAAGTTCTGTAATACGCAAGCGTCTCTATCTGAATAGTATTTAAGGAGTACTAAACAAAGGACAATGAACTTCTGGCTCTGTATATGTGTGCCAGGAAAGGAGAATATTGGGTATTAGGACCAGGTGTTACTGGGCCTGAGTCATCCCGCCAGTCATGTCCATGACACGGAAACTTGATGTTACATTAGCGAATAAAATACAGTTCATTGGTTACTGTTGTCATCATTGTCTTCGGATTTGCTCCTAGTTTTATATCTAGGACAGGTACACGTATTGAGAAGACGAAACATGAAATCAGCAAAGACGACAGCATTCCTTAGATAATGACAATGATCTTTATTGCGTATTCATGCCCAAAAAGGCTAAATGCAGTATATTCAAATAACTAAAAGAGACAAAGAAGAGCATGTACTGTTATACTACATCTAAATTTACAGTTTACATGCCTCTTCTCTTTTCTTAAAGTCATGTGTAAATTCATTCACAGAGCTTTTATTACATCATTTGAGGATGACATAAGATATGAGAACATGTGATGATGGGGTTTTCTGATACGCACACAACGTACACACAAGCACACACACACACACACACACACACACACACACACACACACACACACACACACACACACACACACAAGCACACACACACATACTACGGAGCGCCGACGGGGTCAAAAGGAGAAAACACGTCGCGCGCAGAGATAAAACGTCGCGCGCGGAGATAAAACGTCGCGCGCGGAGAAGAAAAAGAAAAAGAGGGAGAGAGAGACAAACGTGTAGGGCATATGTGTCTTGGAACACAATATTTTCTTAGTATAGTGTTAATGGCGAATGCTTCTAATTGTTGCAATTATTTCAATCCATTAACACTGTTCGAGAAGTCAGTTAATTAATGGCTAATTTTCAGGATTGCTTGCCCGTTGAGAAAGCAACGAAACATTTTAGGACAGACAACCTTATTTACTGCAGTGGTAGTTTCGTTTGGTTAAAATGCTGTGATTTATCCGAGGGACTTGCCATGATGGAAAGAAAAATCTGAGAGAGGACATAAAAGTAGAGATAGTGTACATATAGTAGATATTCTACGAGGGAATAAACGTAATTGTACCGAGGGAAATATCAATGCAGAGAGAGTAAATATCTTACGAGGCACGAAATATAGAATTTTAGAGATACCGGTTTTATATATCAAGGCCTATTGTTTAGCATTTCTCTTTTGTTCTTCGGGAAAGAAAAATCTGAGAGAGAAAATAAAAGTAGAGAGAGGTATAAGTAGGTAAGTGTACATATAGTAGATATCCTACGAGGGAATAAACGAAATTGTACCGAGGGAAATGTCTTGTGTGAGAGGAATTAAAAGTGCAGAGAGAGTAAATAAATATCTTACGAGGCAACAAATATACAACTTTAGAGATACCGGACAACCAACATGTTTAATTATATTGTTAGTGCGAGTATTTCTCTTGCGCGATTGCATGCGGTTTATTCTTCTCTCTCCGCGCGGTTTATTCTTCTCTCTCCGCGCGGTTTATTCTTCTCTCTCCGCGCGGTTTATTCTTCTCTCTCCGCGCGGTTTATTCTTCTCTCTCCGCGCGGTTTATTTTTCTCTCTCCGCGCGGTTTATTCTTCTCTCTCCGCACGGTTTATTCTTCTCTCTCCGCGCGGTTTATTCTTCTCTCTCCGCGCGGTTTATTCTTCTCTCTCCGCGCGGTTTATTCTTCTCTCTCCACGCGGTTTATTCTTCTCTCTCCGCGCGGTTTATTCTTCTCTCTCCGCGCGGTTTATTCTTCTCTCTCCGCGCGGTTTATTCTTCTCTCTCCGCGCGGTTTATTCTTCTCTCTCCGCGCGGTTTATTCTTCTCTCTCCGCGCGGTTTATTCTTCTCTCTCCGTGCGGTTTATTCTTCTCTCTCCTAGCCTCTACCTGGCACCGCGGATCGCTGGAAAAAATAGTAGAAATTGGCCGAAATAAAGGAATAATGCCGTGGGTCGCGAATCGGAGATTCTCTGGCCGGCTAACTCCCCTAGCATTATTCCTTTATTTCGGCCAATTTCTACTATTTTTTCCAGCGATCCGCGGTGCCAGGTAGAGGCTAGGAGAGAGAAGAATAAACCGCACGGAGAGAGAAGAATAAACCGCGCGGAGAGAGAAGAATAAACCGCGCGGGGAGAGAAGAATAAACCGCGCGGAGAGAGAAGAATAAACCGCGCGGAGAGAGAAGAATAAACCGCGCGGAGAGAGAAGAATAAACCGCGCGGAGAGAGAAGAATAAACCGGCCGGCTAACTCCCCTAGCATTATTCCTTTATTTCGGCCAATTTCTACTATTTTTTCCAGCGATCCGCGGTGCCTGGTAGAGGCTAGGCCAATGTGGCCAAATGCGCAATATAGGTCGTCATCTAATCATTTTGACACGTTTTGGCCGACTTGTAAGTAGGTGCGAAGTTTCCGGCGAGAATTTACAACCGCCTGATTTCCACCCGCGCACCGTGGGTGTTCCTGTCTGTCAGTCGAGGCGTAACTCGTAAATAATGCAAATAATTGTTATCCGTTCTACAGCATATTAGCTTTGTCGATCATCTGGAACATTAAATGCTGGTACAGAAGAACAGATTATTGTTTACTAATAGCTAACAAAGTACGTAGAACGTTTATAAAACTGGTAAAAAGGCCGTGCTGAAGAAATCAACTCCTTAGACCTTACTCAAACAAAGACTTTGCCATCCGACTACTAATACAGATATTACACTATAAACACATATACAAACAAAATCATTTCGGCGTATGCCATACATGGTTGAGAAAAGTTGGAGTCTTTAAAAGCGGGAAACAGACGCACTCTTCTGTGCAAAAATAGACCGACTCCCTGCCGCGGCTAATCCCCAAGCAGATTTTGTGGGGCCAACGGTTGAGCCTTTATTGGCCGCCTGTATTTTATAAACCACTGGACGTAAGACGGCCAGCGGTTACAGGCGGTGGCCAATATAGACTCAGCTTACCCCACAGAATCGGCTTGGAGATTAACTTTGACCGTTGCAGATTTTGTAAAATGTCGACACAACTTGGGACACCCACAAAAGCAGTAAATGGTACAGTCTAGACTAATGTCCGGTCCTGGTCCGGTCCCCTGCAGCTGGGTAAAAGGTGTTGTATTTGTCACCCTGAGCTGACGACAGCAGAATGTGATTGCCATTTTCCAGTGCAAAGGCCAGTACAGCATTGACCGTGATAAGATAACTTTTAGGGATTTTCTAATGAGGTCAGATCTAAGCAAGGATCTTTGCATGCATGGGTCATTCTGTTGCAAGATATTCATTCCACCTCCTTGGTTAAATTTATAAAGAAGGCCTTGATTAAATAAATAAACTTAAGCGTGTTTTGTCATATTTTTTATCCTCCGTCTTTATTTCCTCCCTGTCTGCATATTTCCCTCCGTCTTCCTTTCCTCTCTCCATGCATATTTCCTATCCCTCCGTCTTCCTTTCCTCTCTCCCTGCATATTTCCTATCCCTCCGTCTTTCTTTCCTCTCTCCATGCATACATATTTCCTATCCCTCCGTCTTTCTTTCCTCTCTGCCTGCATATTTCCTATCCCTCCGTCTTTCTTTCCTCTCTCCATGCATATTTCCTATCCCTCCGACTTTCTTTCCTCTCTCCATGCATACATATTTCCTATCCCTCCGTCTTTCTTTCCTCTCTGCCTGCATATTTCCTATCCCTCCGACTTTCTTTCCTCTCTCCATGCATACATATTTCCTATCCCTCCGTCTTTCTTTCCTCTCTGCCTGCATATTTCCTATCCCTCCGACTTTCTTTCCTCTCTCCATGCATACATATTTCCTATCCCTCCGTCTTTCTTTCCTCTCTGCCTGCATATTTCCTATCCCTCCGACTTTCTTTCCTCTCTCCATGCATACATATTTCCTATCCCTCCGTCTTTCTTTCCTCTCTGTCTGCATATTTCCTATCCCTCCGTCTTTCTTTCCTCTCTCCATGCATATTTCCTATCCCTCCGTCTTTCTTTCCTCTCTCCATGCATATTTCCTATCCCTCCGTCTTTCTTTCCTCTCTCCATGCATATTTCCTATCCCTCCGTCTTTCTTTCCTCTCTGTCTGCATATTTCCTATCCCTCTGTCTTTCTTTCCTCTCTCCATGCATATTTCCTATCCCTCCGTCTTTCTTTCCTCTCTCCATGCATATTTCCTATCCCTCCGTCTTTCTTTCCTCTCTCCATGCATATTTCCTATCCCTCCGTCTTTCTTTCCTCTCTGTCTGCATATTTCCTATCCCTCCGTCTTCCTTTCCTCTCTGCCTGCATATTTCCTATCCCACCGTCTTTCTTTACTCTCTCCATGCATATTTCCTACCCCTCCGTCTTTCTTTCCTCTCTCCATGCATATTTCCTATCCCTCCGACATTCTTTCCTCTCTCCATGCATACATATTTCCTATCCCTCCGTCTTCCTTTCCTCTCTGCCTGCATATTTCCTATCCCACCGTCTTTCTTTACTCTCTCCATGCATATTTCCTACCCCTCCGTCTTTCTTTCCTCTCTCCATGCATATTTCCTATCCCTCCGACATTCTTTCCTCTCTCCATGCATACATATTTCCTATCCCTCCGTCTTTCTTTCCTCTCTGCCTGCATATTTCCTATCCCTACGTCTTTCTTTCCTCTCTCCATGCATATTTCCTATCCCTCCGTCTTTCTTTCCTCCCAGTCTGCATATTTCGTATCCTCCGTCTTTCTTTCCTCTCTGCCTGCATATTTCATATCCCTCCGTCTTTCTTTCCTCTCTCCATGCATATTTCCTATCCCTCCGACTTTCTTTCCTCTCTCCATGCATACATATTTCCTATCCCTCCGTCTTTCTTTCCTCTCTCCATGCATATTTCCTATCCCTCCGTCTTTCTTTCCTCCCAGTCTGCATATTTCGTATCCTCCGTCTTTCTTTCCTCTCTGCCTGCATATTTCCTATCCCTCCGTCTTTCTTTCCTCTCTGCCTGCATATTTCCTATCCCTCCGTCTTTCTTTCCTCTCTCCATGCATATTTCCTATCCCTCCGTCTTTCTTTCTTCTCTGCCTGCATATTTCCTATCCCTCCGTCTTTCTTTCCTCTCTCCATGCATATTTCCTATCCCTCCGTCTTTCTTTCCTCTCTGTCTGCATATTTCCTATCCCTCCGTCTTTCTTTCCTCTCTGTCTGCATATTTCCTATCCCTCCGTCTTTCTTTCCTCTCTCCATGCATATTTCCTATCCCTCCGTCTTTCTTTCCTCTCTCCATGCATATTTCCTATCCCTCCGTCTTTCTTTCCTCTCTCCATGCATATTTCCTATCCCTCCGTCTTTCTTTCCTCTCTGTCTGCATATTTCCTATCCCTCCGTCTTCCTTTCCTCTCTGCCTGCATATTTCCTATCCCACCGTCTTTCTTTACTCTCTCCATGCATATTTCCTATCCCTCCGACATTCTTTCCTCTCTCCATGCATACATATTTCCTATCCCTCCGTCTTTCTTTCCTCTCTGCCTGCATATTTCCTATCCCTACGTCTTTCTTTCCTCTCTCCATGCATATTTCCTATCCCTCCGTCTTTCTTTCCTCCCAGTCTGCATATTTCGTATCCTCCGTCTTTCTTTCCTCTCTGCCTGCATATTTCCTATCCCTCCGTCTTTCTTTTTTCTCTCCCTGCATATTTCCTATCCCTCCGTCTTTATTTCCTCTCTCCATGCATATTTCCTATCCCTTCGTCTTTCTTTCCTCTCTCCATGCATATTTCCTATCCCTCCGTCTTTCTTTCCTCTCTGTCTGCATATTTCCTATCCCTCCGTCTTTCTTTCCTCTCTCCCGGCATATTTCCTATCCCTCCGTCTTCCTTTCCTCTATGCCTACATATTTCCTATCCCGTCTTTCTTTCCTCTCTCCATGCATATTTCCTATCCCTCCGTCTTTCTTTTCTCTCTCCATGCATATTTCCTATCCCTCCGACTTTCTTTCCTCTCTCCATGCATACATATTTCCTATCCCTCCGTCTTCCTTTCCTCTCTGCCTGCATATTTCCTATGTCACCGTCTTTCTTTCCTCTCTCCTTGCATATTTCCTATCCCTCCGTCTTTCTTTCTTCTCTGCCTGCATATTTCCTATCCCTCCGTCTTTCTTTCTTCTCTGCCTGCATATTTCCTATCCCTCCGTCTTTCTTTCCTCTCTGCCTGCATATTTCCTATCCCTCCGTCTTTCTTTCTTCTCTGCCTGCATATTTCCTATCCCTCCGTCTTTCTTTCCTCTTTCCATGCATATTTCCTATCCCCCCGACTTTCTTTTCTCTCTCCGCGCGGTTTATTCTTCTCTCTCCGCGCGGTTTATTCTTCTCTCTCCGCCCTCGCGACGTGCGCGCGCGGAGAGAAGAGAAGCTTGCATGCAAACGCAAAAGAAATGTGCCGCGGAAGAGAAAATAAATCCAAACGGGGAAGGATGAAAATCCAGTGATACTAAAAGAAAGAAATTAAATGAACGTTAGTTAGTTGAGAAAAACGTTTGATGTGTAGAACGAAAAGTTGATGGGAAGGCATATTATTTATAAACGTTACTACTCTCGCATTTCTCTTGCGTTTGCATGCGGTTTATTTCCTCTCTCTCCGCGCTCCCGACGTGCGCACGTGGAGAGAAGAGAAACTCGCATGCAAACGCAAAAGAAATGAGCCGCGGAAGAGAAAATTAATCCAACGGGGAAGGATAAAAATCCAGTAAAACTAAATAAAGAAAATATAAGAACGCCAGTTGGCAAAAACGTTTGATGTGTAGGACGAAAAGTTGATGGGAAGGCATATTATTTTTTAACGTTACTACTCGCATTTCTCTTGCGTTTGCATGCGGTTTATTTCCTCTCTCTCCGCGCTCGCGACGTGCGTGGAGAGAAGAGAAACTCGCATGCAAACGCAAAAGAAATGTGCCGCGGAAGCGAAAATAAATCCAAACGGGGAAGGATGAAAAAATCCAGTGAAACTAAAAGAATGAAAGTATATACGTGTATATATATGAACGTCAGTCGGGAAATCGTTTTACATGTAGGGAGAAAAGAAATGATATCAAATCAAACATATCATACAGTAAAAGAAAAGAAAGTTAGGGCATGAAAGTTACTTTATTTACATTTTCGCAAGTCGCTATACTAAAAATATATAGTGATGACTTGAATTCGAAGTTTATGAGCAAGTGGAAATATGTTGCGCTCGAGGAAAAATACTGATTATTAAAAAGGAAAAATAAATGCCTTTGATTCGTTTTTAATTGATACGTTTTATTTATGCAGGCAATAATATTTCCTATCCCTCCGTCTTTCTTTCCTCTCTGTCTGCATATTTCCTATCCCTCCGTCTTTCTTTCCTCTCTGTCTGCATATTTCCTATCCCTCCGTCTTTCTTTCCTCTCTCCATGCATATTTCCTATCCCGTCGTCTTTCTTTCCTCTGTCCATGCATATTTCCTATCCCTCCGTCTTTATTTCCTCTCTGTCTGCATATTTCCTATCCCCCCGTCTTTCTTTCCTCTCTCCCTGCATATTTCCTATCCCACCGTCTTTCTTTCCTCTCTCCATGCATACATATTTCCTATCCCTCCGTCTTTCTTTCCTCTCTCTATGCATATTTCCTATCCCCCGTCTTTCTTTCCTCTCTGCCTGCATATTTCCTATCCCTCCGTCTTTATTTCCTCTCTCCATGCATATTTCCTATCCCTCCGTCTTTCTTTCCTCTCTGTCTGCATATTTCCTATCCCTCCGTCTTTCTTTCCTCTCTGCCTGCATATTTCCTATCCCTCCAACTTTCTTTCCTCTCTCCATGCATACATATTTCCTATCCCTCCGTCTTCCTTTCCTCTGTCCATGCATATTTCCTATCCCTCCGTCTTTATTTCCTCTCTGTCTGCATATTTCCTATCCCCCCGTCTTTCTTTCCTCTCTCCCTGCATATTTCCTATCCCACCGTCTTTCATTCCTCTCTCCATGCATACATATTTCCTATCCCTCCGTCTTTCTTTCCTCTCTCTATGCATATTTCCTATCCCCCCGTCTTTCTTTCCTCTCTGCCTGCATATTTCCTATCCCTCCGTCTTTATTTCCTCTCTCCATGCATATTTCCTATCCCTCCGTCTTTCTTTCCTCTCTGTCTGCATATTTCCTATCCCTCCGTCTTTCTTTCCTCTCTGCCTGCATATTTCCTATCCCTCCAACTTTCTTTCCTCTCTCCATGCATACATATTTCCTATCCCTCCGTCTTCCTTTCCTCTCTCTATGCATATTTCCTATCCCCCCGTCTTTCTTTCCTCTCTGCCTGCATATTTCCTATCCCTCCGTCTTTATTTCCTCTCTCCATGCATATTTCCTATCCCTCCGTCTTTCTTTCCTCTCTGTCTGCATATTTCCTATCCCTCCGTCTTTCTTTCCTCTCTGCCTGCATATTTCCTATCCCTCTGTCTTTCTTTCCTCTCTGCCTGCATATTTCCTATGCCACCGTCTTTCTTTCCTCTCTCCATGCATACATATTTCCTATCCCTCCGACTTTCTTTCCTCTCTCCATGCATACATATTTCCTATCCCTCCGTCTTCCTTTCCTCTCTGCCTGCATATTTCCTATGCCACCGTCTTTCTTTCCTCTCTCTATGCATATTTCCTATCCCTCCGTCTTTCTTTCTTTTCTGCCTGCATATTTCCTATCCCTCCGTCTTTCTTTCCTCTCTGCCTGCATATTTCCTATCCCTCCGTCTTTCTTTCTTCTCTGCCTGCATATTTCCTATCCCTCCGTCTTTCTTTCCTCTTTCCATGCATATTTCCTATCCCCCCGACTTTCTTTTCTCTCTCCGCGCGGTTTATTCTTCTCTCTCCGCGCTGTTTATTCTTCTCTCTCCGCCCTCGCGACGTGAGAAGAGAAGAGAAGCTTGCATGCAAACGCAAAAGAAATGTGCCGCGGAAGAGAAAATAAATCCAAACGGGGAAGGATGAATATCCAGTGAAACTAAAAGAAAGAAATTAAATGAACGTTAGTTAGTTGAGAAAAACGTTTGATGTGTAGAACGAAAAGTTGATGGGAAGGCATATTATTTATAAACGTTACTACTCTCGCATTTCTCTTGCGTTTGCATGCGGTTTATTTCCTGTCTCTCCGCGCTCCCGACGTGCGCGCGTGGAGAGAAGAGAAACTCGCATGCAAACGCAAAAGAAATGAGCCGCGGAAGAGAAAATTAATCCAACGGGGAAGGATAAAAATCCAGTAAAACTAAATAAAGAAAATATAAGAACGCCAGTTGGCAAAAACGTTTGATGTGTAGGACGAAAAGTTGATGGGAAGGCATATTATTTTTTAACGTTACTACTCACATTTCTCTTGCGTTTGCATGCGGTTTATTTCCTCTCTCTCCGCGCTCGAGACGTGCGTGGAGAGAAGAGAAACTCGCATGCAAACGCAAAAGAAATGTGCCGCGGAAGCGAAAATAAATCCAAACGGGGAAGGATGAAAAAATCCAGTGAAACTAAAAGAATGAAAGTATATACATGTATATATATGGACGTCAGTCGGGAAATAGTTTTACATGTAGGGAGAAAAGAAATGATATCAAATCAAACATATCATACAGTAAAAGAAAAGAAAGTTAGGGCAATTTATGAAACATGAAAGTTACTTTATTTACATTTTCGCAAGTCGCTATACTAAAAATATATAGTGATGACTTGAATTCGAAGTTTATGAGCAAGTGGAAATATGTTGCGCTCGAGGAAGAATACTGATTATTAAAAAGGAAAAATAAGAAATGCCTTTGATTCGTTTTTAATTGATACGTTTTATTTATGCAGGCAATAATATTTACTATCCCTCCGTCTTTCTTTCCTCTCTGTCTGCATATTTCCTATCCCTCCGTCTTTCTTTCCTCTCTGTCTGCATATTTCCTATCCCTCCGTCTTTCTTTCCTCTCTCCATGCATATTTCCTATCCCTCCGTCTTTCTTTCCTCTCTGCCTGCATATTTCCTATCCCGTCGTCTTTCTTCCTCTCCCGTCGTCTTTCTTTCCTCTGTCCATGCATATTTCCTATCCCTCCGTCTTTCTTTCCTCTCTGTCTGCATATTTCCTATCCCTCCGTCTTTCTTTCCTCTCTGTCTGCATATTTCCTATCCCTCCGTCTTTCTTTCCTCTCTCCATGCATATTTCCTATCCCTCCGTCTTTCTTTCCTCTCTGTCTGCATATTTCCTATCCCTCCGTCTTCCTTTCCTCTCTGTCTGCATATTTCCTATCTCCCCGTCTTTCTTTCCTCTCTCCATGCATATTTCCTATCCCTCCGTCTTTCTTTCCTCTCTGCCTGCATATTTCCTATCCCTCCGTCTTTCTTTCCTCTCTCCATGCATATTTCCTATCCCTCCGTCTTTCTTTCTTCTCTGCCTGCATATTTCCTATCCCTCCGTCTTTCTTTCCTCTCTCCATGCATATTTCCTATCCCTCCGTCTTTCTTTCCTCTCTGTCTGCATATTTCCTATCCCTCCGTCTTTCTTTCCTCTCTGTCTGCATATTTCCTATCCCTCCGTCTTTCTTTCCTCTCTGTCTGCATATTTCCTATCCCTCCGTCTTTCTTTCCTCTCTGCCTGCATATTTCCTATCCCTCCGTCTTTCTTTCCTCTCTCCATGCATATTTCCTATCCCTCCGTCTTTCTTTCCTCTCTCCCGGCATATTTCCTATTTCTCCGTCTTTCTTTCCTCTATGCCTGCATATTTCCTATCCCTCCGTCTTTCTTTCCTCTCTGCCTGCATATTTCCTATCCCTCCGTCTTTCTTTCCTGATGACCCAAAATAGTCCTTGGTTCTACCATTTATAACTCCATGGTTCTACTTAGTATGTGGAATTTCAAGGGATTTGCGTCACCGGCAACTTATCGGACCACCTTTTTTTGCGTTTTTCAGAAACACCAAGTAGTGAGCAATTTCAGCATATAAGCCTAACGTTACCCTTGGAAAATTCTTTTCGTATCCAAAACACGTTTCTCTCACCCTCTTTTTCTTTTTCTTCTCCGCGCGCGACGTTTTATCTCTCTGTGCGCGACGTGTTTTCTCCTTTCTTTCTTCCCTGTTGTGATGTATTTCTTTTCTCTCTGCACGTCGCGAGCGAGGAGAGAGAGAGAGAGGAAATAAACCGCATGCAAACGCAAGAGAAATGCGAGTGACAACGCTTAAAATATGCATTCCCTTCGACTTTTCTTCCCTCACATTAAAAGTTTTCCCAACTGGCATTCATTTACTTACTTTCTTTCGTTTCACAGTATTTTTCATCCTCCCCCATTGTGATTAATGTTTTCTCTTCCGCGGCTCATTTCTTTTGCGTTTGCATGCGAGTTTCTCTTCTCTCCACGCGCGCACGTCGCGAGCGCGGAGAGAGAAGAAATGCAATCGAAATGCTAACAATATAGGTCCGGATATAAAACTTATAAAATCAAGCATGTTGGTTGTCCCGTATCTCTTAACTTGTACATTTCTTGACTCGTAAGAATTTTACTCTCTCTGCACTTTTAAGATATTTCAAGATATTTTTCCCTAGGTATAATTTTGTTTATTCCCCAAGTACAATATACTACACTACCTACATATACCTTTCTCTACTTTTATTTCCTCTCTCGTATTTTTCTTTCCCTCAACAAAATATTTCCTTTCGACAGAATTTTTTTCCTCGTGCGCAAGATATTTATTTCCAGTCGCTCATACATTTCCTCTCTTCATACTTTCTCACAAAACTAAGTAAAATATATATGTAGCGACTTTGGCTCCTGAAATGATAAGCGAAAATACAAACAAATGAACTAGTCCTTTCAATTGATGGTAAATATATATTACACAAACTTTCTTTTCTTCCACCGTAAGATATGTTTGATACTTCTGGTGTGTTCCTTTTTCAGTTCTGGATTGTCGTCATCCTTCCTTCCCTTCGCGATTTATTTCTTCTCTCCGCACACGTCGCGAGCGAGCAGAGAGAGAGAGGAAATAAACCATCGACTTTTGTCCCTACGCGTGAAACGTTTTCCCTCCCAGCTGGCGTTCTTTTTCTTTCTTTCCTTTCGTTTCACATGTTTTTTTTTTCATCCATCCCGTTTGGATTTATTTTCTCTTCCGCAGCACATTTCTTTTGCGTTCGCATGCAAGTTTCTCTTCTCTCCACGCGCGCACGTCGCGAGCGCGGAGAGAGAAGAAATAAACCGCATGCAAACGGAAGAGAAATGCGAGTGGTAACGCTTAGAAGAAAATGGCCTTCCTGTCGACCCAGCTGGCGTTTATTTACTTTCTTTCCTGTCGTGTCGTTTCACAGTATTTTTCATCCTCCCCCATTGTGATTAATATTTTCTCTTCCGCGGCTCATTTCTTTTGCGTTTGCATGCGAGTTTCTCTTCTCTCCACGCGCGCACGTCGCGAGCGCGGAGAGAGAGGAAATAAACCGCATGCAAACGCAAGAGAAATGCGAGTAGTAACGTTTATAAATAATATGCCTTCCCATCAACTTTTCGTTCTACACATCAAACGTTTTTCTCAACTAACTAACGTTCATTGAATTTCTTTCTTTTAGTTTCACTGGATTTTCATCCTTCCCCGTTTGGATTATTTATTTTCGCTTCCGCGGCACATTTCTTTTGCGTTTGCATGCGAGTTTCTCTTCTCTCCGCGCGCGCACGTCGCGAGGGCGGAGAGAAGAATAAACCGCGCGGAGAAGAACAAACCGCGCGGAGAGAGAAGAATAAACCGCGCGGAGAGAAGAATAAACCGCGCGGAGAAGAACAAACCGCGCGGAGAGAGAAGAATAAACCGCGCGGAGAGAGAAGAATAAACCGCGCGGAGAGAGAATAAACCGCGCGGAGAGAGAAGAATAAACCGCGCGGAGAGAGAAGAATAAACCGCGTGGAGAGAGACGAATAAACCGTGCGGAGAGAGAAGAATAAACCGCGCGGAGAGAGAAGAATAAACCGCGCGGAGAGAGAAGAATAAACCGCGCGGAGAGAGAAGAATAAACCGCGCGGAGAGAGAAGAATAAACCGCGTGGAGAGAGACGAATAAACCGCGCGGAGAGAGAAGAATAAACCGCGCGGAGAGAGAAGAATAAACCGCGCGGAGAGAGAAGAATAAACCGCGCGGAGAGAGAAGAATAAACCACGCGGTGGACGTTGGGAGCCTGCATATTTCCTATCCCTCCGTCTTTTTTTCCTCTCTCCATGTTTTTCTTTCTTCGCGTCCAAGATGTTTCCTCTCTCCATGTTTTTTTCTTTCTTCGCGCCTCTATTTCCTCTCTCTCTCCTTTTTGACCCCATTTGGCGTGCCATACACACACACACACACACACACACACACACACACACACAAGCACACACACACACACACACACACACACACACACACACACACACACACACAAGCACACACACACACACACACACACACACACACACACACACACACACACACACACACACACGCACACACACACACACACGCACACACACACACACACACACACACACCACACACACACACACACACACACAAGCACACACACACACACACACACACACGCACGCACACACACACACACGCACACACACACACACACACACACACACACACACACACACACGCACACACACACACACACGCACACACACACACACACGCACACACACACAGCCTAGTCAAAAACAATGCTTTACTCCCTTGGGGCGAAGTAAAATTACAATGTAAACCATGTTGAATTCATCAAAATAAACTAGGTCATGCAATGAAAAACAAGGCTCTTACCAACCGAGTGGAAAATATCAATCGTCTTGACAATCTCCGGCAAATAGCCCCTTCAAATCAACCGTAAAAGTTAATGGTTAATGCATAGCAATCTTGTGCGTTGGTGACGTATGAACAGTACTCTCCCAGATATACCTGGTACTTCAGAGAAAAGGTAAGGCGCGCTGTATGCCATCAGAAACGGCAATAGTGATCACTGAAGAAGGACAACAGTCGACGCGTGGACGTCACAAAAAGTCAAGTAGATGTCATTGACCGCGATGCGTGAAATGCAGACAATTAACAACTTAAACTTTCAGTACAAAGTGTGCCTCTTCACTACCCACTAACTTCCGGTGATAAGTAGTGGAACACCGTCAGATTTCTTGATCAAACCGGAGGTAATTTTCGGTGGTTTAAAAGTTGCTGGGTATGATCTCTGAATGGCAGATTTGAAAACCCGTTGCCATGGTATCGTGTCGAACATTTGAGAAACTCAATGACCCCAATCATTGCTTTAAGTTTGAAACTCCTTCAGGGGTCCCTGACGAAATGAAAGTTTGATATAACTGCTTCTAAAATGAATATATGAAGCCAGGTGACGTCAACTTGGTTATATGTTGGCATCTTTATATCAAAGACTGCTGCTAAAACTAGAGTATAATGGGAATCCGTATTCGAAGTCATGTTTGAAAAGGTGAACATATGAACCCACAGAGCAACAGTCATGTCCAAATTGCTTTGTGATGGAGGCATGTTAAGGTGTGGGCGTGAAATACATGGACAGAACTGCATACCGGGAAATTACACCAAAAGGACAAAAACTGCGCCCAGGAAGTCTCATCCATTAGTTATGTATAGAAGGACGGTGGGATGATACAGATGATTGACAAATAAAGGAGCAGAAATAAAGACAAAACGAAGAATCAAACCAGAAACATAGAGAAACGCTAAGATTGAAAAATAACGCATGTCTAACATTGAACACAGCGAACTTCTTTTTCCTAGAAAAGCTACACCAAATTGACATAACAATTAAACAAATGAAATTGATTTCACCGCTTGCATTTCTAAAAGAGGCGGCCGCACCTAATATGGTCTTCACGAAGCCCAAACATCAACTACTTGTCTGCAATGACGCACGCGCACTTCCTTCCTCCCTTGACAGTTTTTTTAACCACGGTTGCTGACTCCACGTGCGCAGCTGCGTAGGTTTTTGGATATGAGGTTGTAGTGCTCGACCTCGACTCATCCTGTTCCGTCCGTCATTGTCCATTTCTTCTGACGTCTTCGCTGAGACAACCTCTACATAAGGCGCGCCGTCTCTGCTCAGTTCTCACCTACCAGAGCGGAGAGACATCAGCGGATAGAATGTGGCGGTTTGGGATGGTCCTGTCCGCGGTGCTGATACTGGTGGTGGTGGCGTCCACCATAGGACGGTCTGCCGGCTGCTACATCAGCAACTGTCCCCGGGGCGGGAAGAGAGCCCTGGAAACCAGGAGCGGGCCTGCTGGGAGAGAGGTGCGCTCGTTTCAATTGTTTGGTGTTGGCACATTTTAAATGATTTGTGGACGGGTTGATAAGGCCCCCTTTTACACTAGACAGCGGTCACTGAGCGACCGTTGAGCGACCAAAACTGGATTTTCGTAACCTTTCATTTGATATTTGGAACATGACGCAGGATGCAATAGTTTGATTTAAAAGACAACAAAACACTCAAAACGTTAGAAAAAGAAGCTTTTTTTATAAGAAATTCGTTGAGCGATCTTTCGAATATTTGGTCGCTCAGCGTTCGCCACTTCCAGTGGAAATGGTGTGTAAGGGGTGTCCTAGGAGCATCCCGGGCCGTCCACATGGGGAGCAATAGCCGTTGTTTACCTGTAGAAAGAGTGAATGAAATCACGGGCCATTCGTTAAGCTAAGTTACCGTGATTTACAACTGCAGTATGTAGCGCTTGCGGTGCGTTCTAGGTTTGCTGTGTCTGAAGACACAGGAGCGCGATCACATTTTCACGGGAAGAATGGCTTCATGAGCCTGAGTTATCGGGGGGAAAGCATAACTCGAATACGTCGGAAAGACGTCAGATGTAAGGGGCAAGGAGAGGACGTCGGACCTTGGCTGGTGTGTGCCTCTAGTCCACCGGGGGGCGTGGGCATCTATTGCAGAACGTACCCGTCTCACTTCTAAAGGCATATTTGACCGACCGCATACCCTTATGGTTGATATTATATGAATTTAGCTAAAGCTAAAGCTGCTTTAGCTAGTTACCTTAAGTCCAAATGCGAACGCAGAAAAAGCAACACAATTCGAATGGTGAATTAGATATGGCAGGCTTGCGTTAGCATTAGACCATACAGGGGAGAAATGTGTATCCAAAGACAGCGACTTGGATTTCCAAACTCGACCAGGAAGCTACCAGTCGATGCCCTACATTCGGGAAAAGTGGATGATGAAAAATAAATTAATCATACTGAATGTCTGAACGGGCGTACGTGTTTAATAACGGGATGATCACCCATGCATGCGACAGGCCTGTCTCTATGACACTCCCGGTGATTACAGAACCGCCATGTCAGCTCCCTTCAGACGGCTGAGACATGTTCCACTGACAGCGGTACAACTGGGTGAAACTTGTAACTGGCCAAGTGTACAATACAGAGACACCTGCGTTCAACGTAGCTGTCCATCAAATGTAAGGTGTAGAAATGAAATTTGGTGTTATGTTTGAAATATTTTACCTGCCTCTTCTAAAATCAATGGTGAAAACAATTATGGAAGAAAGTGTACTTTAGAAACAAATGGTTCAAAACGAATGTGTATTTGTTCTTTGTTGTTGAGAACACAATGTTCACCAGCTTCAAACGTGACGTACGTGTACAAGTGGGTGAAACTTGTAACTGACCATAAGTACAATACAGAGGACCTGTACAGAGACATACGCGTTCATCTTAGCTATTGCCATCTAATATCAGGGATAGAAATGGAATTTTGTGTTGTGTTTGAAATTATCTAACTGCCCCTTTGTCTTAAAACAAATTGTGATAACAATTATGAAAAAATGGATCAGAAGCATAATTTATGCAGAAATTTCTAAAAAAAAAAGAATATTAATGAGCTGTATCTCCAGAACGGTTTCAGATATCAGAAAATTTTAACGTTTTTGTAATCCTCATGTCAAAATCTACCAGTGTACTAATTTTCAGAAATAAATATTGATGTTTAGATTTTGGCCACTCCCCCCTAGAAATATGCATTTTTACTCCTGTGCTCCATGTACTTAACATATTTAATTAGCGCTAGCGGGAGCGTGATACCACAATTTGAGCAAAAAAAATATCATTTGTGATGCAGAAGGACCCCCTCTACTAAAATATCAAGTCAAACCTTTTCTTTAAGATGGGTTGAACGAAATCACATTTCTAGGTCTCTTTCAGGAATTGGCTCCTGTACTATTTGTGTTCACCAGCTTCAAGCAGGACGTATGTGAAAGTGAGTGTGAAGCATGCCTTTGGCACTTAAACTTAATGATACCTAGCGCTTCGATAATGAGCCAATTATGGTTCGAGAACACCCCTAGCTATACCGGACTTACGCAAGCAATGGTTGCCGCCGCCCGCATCCTTATTACGGGGGAAGTAAAAGAATTATAAACATTTCACTGAAGCACGAATCCCTTTTAGCCACTCTTCTTTGTGGTATTCACAAGAAAACTGTTCTTTGACAACTGCCCTTCGCTATTGCGCTAATTAGAGGTTCCCGGCGGACGCTTTACTGAAACATGAATCCCCTGGTTGTTCCTACCTCTGGTAGCTGAGACTTTTTACAACATCCGTTGCCGTGTGGGGCTTAAATCACCAATTAGAAAATCACTATCATCCATATGATGCCCACAGAAATCTATCCTTACGTTGTTATTGCGTTGTTATCTAGATTATCTTGTATAATTCTATATCATTTTAACATTTTTGTTCTTATGCTGATGATGTTCTAACTTAAACTACAATTTTTTTGATGTGCTGTGTAAAATCAACACAATTCAGTTTCAATGACTGAAAACCTGATTGCACAATAAAGTTTGAAAGTTTGCAACTGAGCCATATCATGTTAACAAGAAAAAATCAAAGCCCTGGTCAACTGCCACAACTTTGACGTACGTTATGTTGTGCCAATGCACTGACGTCTACAAGCCCCCAAGTGACACCAAAAAATGACGTCAAAAAGAACCGACGCTAAGAAAAATGAAAGACCAGTCAGCTTAAACCGCTAAGTTGCATCAGTTTACGGAAAGTGCAGACGCTACGGCGCAGAACTTTAATATCTGAAAATATCAAACATCGCCTCTTTGAGCCCTGTTCTGATGTAGCTGACAGGTGAATACCCTGGAGTGGGAGGTTAGATTCCCTTATATAAGCCCCGCATAGAAATCTGCACGTAAGACAAGAAAGGTCGCGGGGTGAGCTAACTAAAGTCGATCCATTATTGTTCTTCGCCGTTACATCTGACAAGATGATGACTGTTTGGACTCTTGAGAATTCTAACTCCACGGCAGTGGGAAAGTACTCTAACAGCCTCCTACGTACAAATCAATGTTCATAACAGCTGCCTCCGCTGGAGCGACAGCTTTTTTCTTGCCGCTCATATTATACTGTTGAATTTCGTGTTCATCACCCGCTAGCTGAAAATTGATACTAGTAGTCGGTGAAATTTGTGGAAGTTACCTTGTTAACATGTCAACGCTGAAGTGATCCTTTATCGAATTTTTAGATCAGCTTTATTTGTAATTCATATGCTGGGCTCCTGTACCAGGGCATTATAGGGAACATAGAGGAAATGTAGGGGCTTGTTGTGTTCAGAATCGTGCTTTATCCAGAACCACGCACTGGCACGGTTATGGATAGTCCACAAGTATCCAGAACCGTGCCTGGGGCAAATCTTCGTTCTTGGATACGCGGAGACTATTCAGGACCGTTCCTGGTCCTAACCCTAAACCATTTAGGCATAGGACTACTAGTATATAGGCACGGTTCTGGGTACGACAGGGTTCACAAACTTATGTTAGCGTTATTCTCTTTCCCCTCTTTGCAGTGCCCTCGTTGCGGACCGTCGCTGTCGGGCCAGTGTATCGGGCCCACCACATGCTGCAGCCCGCTGGCCGGCTGTACCCGCAGCCTGAGCGTGGCCCTGGAGTGCTCCATGGAGAACCTGGTGCCCGTGCCGTGCAGACTGGGCGGCCCCTCCTGTACCCTGCCCGGCCAACAGACGGGTACCTGCGTTGGGGAAGGGATGTGCTGCATGGACGGAGGTAGTCCACGTAGTAGACTAAGGGTCCAGTCACAACCGTCGTGCGATCGTCGTATGATCGCAATCTGAAGGCATTCTAGGGATAGTCATGCATGTTTCCTGCAAAATTCAGCTGTCTTGTTACGAAAAAGGCTGCCTTACATCCTTGTCGGTACGTGGTTGGTTCTGTCACAGCCTGCCTGAGAATCATACGGCATCAAAATCGCACGACGGCCTGTGACGAATGTGACCGCACCATTAAGTTTACAACTGCAATATGAAACTGCAATAGGAAAAGTATCTATATTTAGGATAAATGGTTTTCTTATTCAATTATTGATATCGTAGTATGCTGGTACAGAAGGCTGTTAACCACGTCATCAGGAGCTCCCCTGTATCTCTGCGGTGGTGGGAGTATTGCCCGCCCGCCCAGGCAAATTACCAAAGGCCGGGGAATTGTTACCGGGTAGGTCAGAAAGGCCTGAAAAGATTGGCTGTCAGAAAGAAAGGTGGGACTGAGGCCGGTAAAACGCTCCTAAGCCGGCCCATAGATATTGGTCACCAGGCTATCCACATAGTAGACTCAAGTTTTCAACTGCAATGAAAAAATACCTACTAGTATCTATATATAAGACAGAATCCACTACTTTTCGTCAGTGACTAACGAAATGGTTCTGGGTACGACAGGTATTGAACAGGTATTTATTTTTCAAGTTGTTGATATCATAGCATGCTGCTACAGAAGAATCAATAGTTCTAGGCTGTTCTTTTTAAACACTGGAGTAAGAAACATCTTGTTAAACTTGCCTTTGATGCAATTAGCTATATAGTATAACTAAACAGTTTCGTGATGTACAAACAATATCTTCCTCTTTCTTTTTATCCTCAGAAAAATGCAGTCTGTCTTCAGAATGCTCCGCGAGGAACGCCGAAGACGAAGAAGCAAGAAGGCAAGACCGGCGGTCGGTGCTGCCCCACTGGGTTCTGTCCGGGAACACCCCTCCGGACGTGCAGAAATGGTGGTGACGGACCGACCGCCTTTCGTGCGTCCATATTCACTAAGAACCGCAGGGTTATTCCATTCGGAGGGGTGTAACTGACAAAAATGTTCAATACATTCTTCTTTTTCATGAGACGTCACAATCGCGTTCGAAGCAGAAGTCGGCCATGTTGGATGATAAACTGTTCTATTTTGCCAGGTTAGCATCCAACATGGCGCCGATGAGTGACGTAGCCATTTTCAAGAGATCAATTGTTATGGTAACGCTGAAATAAAGGAAAAGATGACATTGTATGCGTCGGGATAAAAAAAAGGAAAATGATTGGAGTTGATAATTTAAAAATAGAAAATAGAATGGGTCAACGAAAAAAGTGAAGTCGGATGGAAATACGAAGTTTTACAGCACCCCTTCTAGACATTCGGGAATGGAATGATCCTGCCGTTCTGGCCATGTTTCAAAGGGTGGACTACCGTAGTTTTTCGTGGACCAATAAACCCAGATAATCAAATCGCACAATGAAGGTTTTAGCGGAAAGAGAGCAGCCTCAAATGTATACCTGTGGTACAACATGGCAGGTTTTGTGTGGCTTTTTATCGGCCGTAGCCATTATCGTAGTCTTCTTGATGCACATTTACAGAGATTAACAGGTGTTTGAAAAGCAATAGAGCACCCGGACCAGCTTCTTTATTAATAGATTGACCACTGATTATAATAGAAAGGTAAAAGAAAAACGGATCGGTGGTCAAAAGGAGTCGCCCACGTGGCGTTGCCAAAACATAGATTACGTCACAGCAGTCTAAAAGACAACTGATTTCTGCGGTGAGTGCAGCATATATTGTAATATTGGCTCTGTACAGGATCAGTTGATAAAGGAAAACTCCGAAGCTATAACACCACCGGAATATAACTGCTTTCTAGACTAAATAAAGGACATTGGAGAGAAAAATGGATTGCCGTTTTATTTGTCACCATTTCTGTGGGTCACATACACAGTGCATGGGCAACGAATAAAAGAGCCTTTATTCTGGGAGTTTATTTATTTGGCTGCCTGACGGACGTTAAAGTTAAGTCCCGGTCACATCGTGCCATGCTTTTTTTCCGCGACGATATCACCGTACGTCCTAATTTCAGAAGAAACGGCTGCAATAGTTGAAAAACTAAGCTATTGCACCAGTTTCTTCCCAAATCTACGATGTAGGGTGATATCGTCGCGGAAAAAAACATGGTAGGTGCATCGCACGATGTAGGTTACCTGGCAGCGCAGGCCGGATAGGATGAAGACATTATCTCACAGGAGAGAGATTGACGGGTACGGATCGTCACTACCGTCAAGACTTTTGCCACGTCTTGAGACGATCTGGCAGGTTGAAGCCGCCCTTGATTCATGACTTCAGCCTGTTGCTCAGACTACCCGTACTACGGACACGGCTTGTGACATGTCTTGAGCCGCGAGAAATTGCGACTTACAATCTCACTTCACTCTTGATATAACATTACATGATAGCCAAGGCGTTTCGACTTGAGTGGTTTGCGACCCTGCCCAAGACGGGTCACAAGTCGTGTCCTAAAAATGTCAGACCTGACTCAAGAAATTATTAAAGATGAATCTCATTGCGACCTGCGGACAAGGTTTCCTCACGACGTATGGACGTGGCTGTGGAATGCATGATTGTGTGGAAGGTATGATTGCGTGTCAGTATCCTGGGTATCAAGAAAAGTTGCATGTGATAATCTCCGACTTCTGGTATAGCCCACTGTTAAACTACCACTATGTCACCATTGAAGCATAATAAGGCTTCCATACATTTTCTTTGTATATGTGTAACAGCGGTTTTGAGATCTACATAACACCCATAGTCAAGTCACGGGCTTACCATCTGTAATTGTCTACCATTTTTTTGATTTTGTCTTTTTCTTCGCCGGTGGCTTTACACAGGGTTTGGTGACGAGTTTAATGATTCCCTGCGAGTAGAGCTCCGCTAGTTTGAAGAACTCCTGGTCCATGCGGTGCCAGGGGTTTGTCCTGCCGGCGTCCACGGTGGCGGCCTGCGCCGGGACGTGGTACCGCAGGCGCCGCCCGGCCCGGTCTTTGTTGAACGGCCAGAATCCGTAAACTATCACCTCATCACAGAAGGACAGAGCAGCGCTGATCACATAGAAGCCTGTGAACGATACGAAATGAGAGTTTTACATGGTCGTGCCTACTACAGAAGATGCAATTTCACAAAGCTTAGCTAAAAAAAGTACCGCTTAAAACGGAAGTTGTATCTTCAGAAACTGTAAGGCAGGCTGACTGACACGTCACAAACTGCACGCACAACTAATGGTTGATTTAAAAATGTTACATTTTAAGATGGTAACTACGTATCGGTGGTCTGCAAACTATCCTAGTTGAACGGTAAATGGGCTTTCCACCATTAAACGCCTACGCGTGAAACCGCATCAAAGAAGCAAACATCTGTGGCTGCATCACTTCTGTCTTCAGAAGAAGGGCTAATCTGCACGAGGTTTAGTCGACATAATGGTCTGTAATCGTCACAACGCCCACGTACTTTTACCTGTGTCAATCATTCTTCTATGGAGCGCATCGTCAATAAATTCAATAAAAAAAAGAATTGTTTGAGAAATTGAACTAAAAGGTGAGTGCGCTTATCTTCGTAGATCCCATCTGTCTCTTAAACACTTTACATCTTCTTAACAATCTGTCAAGATGAGACGAAAATATCTTCATTCTACACAAATGGCTCCTTTGGTTCATTACATTCTTGTTGCTCTTCAATACAAAATAGATTGACAATAGAAAATCCTATACGTTCATTAAGACAACAATTAGATCAATTTTCCAAGCAGTTCTGAGGGCGGCGAATAGTTAAGATTATTTTTATCTTGTTCCATGGTGTCATTATCTGTTGTCGATATTGTGTAATATGTCCCATTTTAATAGCTTGTGCGTCAAGGGTTGTCTAAAGAACGGGTCGTTAACCTTAATGCAAGTATCTCATTTAGAGCTCGCAGACTCGTTGTACGATATGATAGGGGTATTGTGACGACTGAACGCCACTGCATTATTTCTAATTATTATATAAATATTAATAACAAACTATTCATATTTATAAAAACTCACTTAAAGCGATATTATGTAAGATTTTTGCTCCAAAACTGTAAATATAAATAATTGAAATTTTCTCATGTAGATTGTCCTTTTCAATAACTTTCATCATATTAGCGTCGCTATTTCGCTTTTCCGGCGACTCAGCGCAGCGCAAGAATAAGTTGCACCAGGCCCGCTGTATTTTTAGGAGGCTCCTAAAAAGAATGTAAACAAACATTGACAACAAACATGGCCGCGATCCGCGCTAGCGCTGAGGAGTTGGCAGTTTTTGTGGCGCAACGACGTTGATCTTTTACTACCCAAATGTCACTATGAACCCAGGTAGGCTTATAGTGCAAGAAAATGTGTAAAACAACTATGTTTAAAATAGTGAAAATCTTACATAATATCGCTTTAATGGCCAAGACATTCTTGTGCAACCCACCTGAACTTAAACTCTTGGTTTGAAGGCCCCGTGATTTCCAGAAGTCATACATGAGTTGTCGGTGCCACGGATTGTTAAAAACAACCTAACAAAAAGGAACAAAGACTATATGTGGACTCTTGCAGCTATCATAAGTAGAAGTACAGTGGACAACTGATTATGTTTCAATAACATAGAATTATAATTTCATTTTGCATACCTTACGGGTACCATTTTCCTTTCACAGTAGAGTAGACTACACAAGCATTTTAGATGGCATCTGCCGTACCCCAACATTCAACCAGACTATGGGACAGATGATGATACCGCTACACAAAAGCCTGGTACAGACTTTTTAAGAAAAAATAGGCAGGAAGAGAAAATTTTCAGTTTTCAAGTATTCATATCATTCATAATCTTATTAAGGAACCTCTCAACAATGTGGATTTCTTAGCTTGAAACTTCATATATGTTGTTGGTAGAAGTCATTCTGAATCAAGATTAAGCTGTAATAGCCAACACAAAAAAATTGACTTTTTCGAATGACCAAGTCCAGTCTTTGGAAAGACGGGGGGCGCCATAAACTTTCTGTAACCTATTAGGATTCACTGTTCATCTAGTCACGTGTTCTATCCGCACAACGTGACGTCACAGAAGAGGTAGATCGCTCATTCCTTGACAAAGACTGACGTTGATCAGTCGAAAATTTTGGCAAATCCATATGATTTTAGTGTGTGTTGGAAATCACAGTTCATCAACGCAGATTCAGAAGGCGGATTTCTTGCCTTGTTGCTGATTTTCCTTGCCCTGATGACTTGTTGCATCTGGACGACTCTCCGCTGATGCCCCCCGGGGACCATGAACGGGAAGGCCAGTAACGTGCTCTTCCCGAACTTCCCCACGCGGAAGATGCTCTGATATTTCTGTAACCAGTTCCTGCTAAGGGAGTGCATCTTCCTGAAACTGAAACAGGAATGTCATCAACATCAGAAAATCTCCTCCTAAGAGTCCTAAGTAGATGAAGCAGAACAAAACGTACAGTTGTAGCCAAACTTGCTAAGCTTTGGGATGCAGACTTAGCAACAGGCTTTTAGCTAGGATCTTTTTGTTGGGTGTCCATTTTTTTATTGTATGCTATAAGGTACAAGCTTTTTAGGGGGACTTTTAAAGTTTTTTGAAATTCGTAATGCTCTCAAACACTACTTTCTGCATTTTGAGGTGGAAATTTTGAGGAATACAGCCAGGTTTTTTTCCTTCGTTACTTCATTTTTGTATTTATAGTAAGGCTGAAGGGAGGCATGAGGGCATGGCAGAGGTTAGGAGTGGAAAAAAATAGGGTGTCTTTAGGGTGTCCTACCAAAAAGTAGGGTGTCCAATTTCTCATTATTTTCGATACAGGGTGTCCAAAAGACACCTGGACACCCCCCTAGCTAAAAGCCTGCTTAGCAATATACAAGTATGAACAGTTTGTGAGACATATAGATTAATGATAGTTATCTATGTTGCCCTTAATACGTCGATGACGGTTAGACATCATGGTAGGACACTAAGTGATGCAAAATGAATCTAGCAACTGGATAGATTCTCTGAAGAGTCAGACGTTTCTGACAGCATCCACCTATTCCCAGTCACGGCTGAAAGATAGTGGATGCTACGTGAAACGTCTGACTCCTCAGAGAATCTATCCAGTTGTTTGTTCATTTTGTATTAATTCAAATTGCCCTTACTTCCTGTCGATGATCCCAGCGTTACAGGCCAGCAGGTGGGTTCTGATGCCGATATCCTTTACGTACGCCCGACTCACTCGGGGGAAGTTAAACCTGGAAAATCAATATTCAACATCTATGTATTATTACAAATTTCAAACTTACAGAGGCAGGGGTGTGCCTCACCCTGAATTGTGTATGGTTCGTTACAAATCATATACAGATAATATACATTGGTGCAACGTTCAATGAGATTAGAAAAAGGGGTAAAGGAATAGCGATTCTGACGGCCAGAAAAACAGTAAAGGTAGGAAAGAAAAATAAACATGTTCGTGTCAGAAAATAGCTGAAATAGGAAAATACTAAGCATATGTACAGTAGCTTACACGTCTACATGTGCTTCAAAAGCACGATACAAAAAAAAAGAAATTTATATATGACACTACAGTTAACGACGTAGTGGATTGTAACACACATGTCACCCTGTCCCTGGTGCTGAAATGCAATCACTGCCACTGTTGAAACTTTGGCGCTGTCTGTGTGACAACGGTTTTCGCCGGGGCTATGCCTTTGTTCTTCAAATTATTCATTGTGTCTTCTACTTCCTTGCCCATCTCCAGATTTAAGTATCCCAGGTATTATTTGAAAAAACAAACAAACAAACAAACAAACAAACAAACAAGGAAATATTAACTCGCCTTATGACAAAATTCGACTCATCAATTTCTTTTCCACATCCACTTCCCTTCAAAATCCCACCATTCCCAACGATGCTGCATTTCATATGGTACTTTCCGTCAAATGGCACATCCTGTGTGGTCAAAAGATAGAATTAAATCGCACAAATTAAAAGGTTTGCCTGCTAAAGCCCCCTTTGCACTAGACGACGATCGTTGTTCAGCGACCACAATTGGATTTGTGTGAGCCTTGATTTCTTCAAATTGGAATATGCGGCACAATGTGAGTGTGACTTAAAAGACAAAAAAAAAAAACACAACACGTAAAACAGGTAGTTCTTTGCACACACATATATGGAGTTCGTTGAGCGATCTGCCAAATCTTTGGTCGCTCAGCGGTCGCTGAGTGGTCGCAGCCTTTAGAAAGTGGATGTAAGTCAATTAGGTTGTCATCATGCTGTGCAACGTTTCCTATCACTTGAGAAATATTACAAGCAGTGAGCCTATGTCGCATAACATCGGGACAAACCATTTGTTGATTGATGATGCTCGGGTTCACCGTGCCTACGACTGATCACGCCGGTGGGAGGAATATTAAGACACAGGACTTATCCGTCCCCTTCACATCAACACGTTTTTGCTCTTAGGCTGGCCAGAGGGTTATCTAAGTTCCCACAAGGCGCAGGCAGACGTTAGAACTGGCTTTTTTTGTTTCTCTATTCTTCGCAGATGTTCATGTACATTTTTGGACGAGAGGAAATTTGCTTCCTTTAAATCAAATTGACCAATCAAAACTCAGTTCAATCAGCTCTACAACTAAGGGCACGTTTCGGTAGGATCTCCTAGCTACACGTATATACGCCAGTCAACTTGATTAGTCTGTAAATGCCTATAAATAATGTTTAAGTAATGTTTATATTATTTGCATGTAATTAATTATTTTCATGTCCCAACGGACTGGCTACATACAAATGTATGCCAGCTAATGGACTAAATAAAATATCCCCGTATCCCGGTCCCGTTCCATGTACCTGTGGTTGGTTTCTCCATACTTGTTCCGATATGTAGAAGCTTTCGTTTGGAGCCTTAGCGTATTTAATCCTAGATTTTGGCGGCGTGTTCCGCCTCGTCAGCACCATCAGTTGTCTCGTCTGTGTTGTCTCCTCCAACTGTCGTCTGCGATGACGTCAAAGTAGGAAATGGAGAACAGAAAGGAGAACAAATTTTTCTAGAGTATTTGCGCTAACAGCCGGTAAAGGCGCGGTCACATTCGTCGTAGGCTGTCGTACGACATTGATGTCGTAAATTTTGCCAGCAGGCTGTGACAGAACTAACCGCCGACAAGAATCTAAGACAGCCTTTTCCGTTTCCGTAACAAGACAGCTGAATTTTGTACGACACATCAACGACTATCCCAAGAATTCCTTCGGTTAACGTTATTTGCAATCGTGCGACGATCGTACGACGAATGTGACCGGACCCTAACACTAAAAACAAACTTGTAAATAGCCGCCACAAAACAGCTGGGCTGTATATGTAGTGGGCTAAAAAATGATAGAAACTACGGTTTTAACTATCCCAAATATAGAATCTAGGTCGTTTGAAAAGTATGTACCTGAAGCCTGCAGCTCGCTTTTTGTTAAACCGCCATGATTTGGACTCCAGGGTGTTGAAGAACTTGAGAAGGTCCTTTGGTGTTTCCACGATAGTGCTGTTGGTCTGGAATACACTGCCATTCCAAAAGATGGCACTGGGATCAACAGTGGTCTCCTTGGGAGTTTCAATTGCTTGGAGACGTTGCGTTCTGTAGTAATCATTACATTTACATTTAGCTGGCTTCATCTGACCAAACTGTCCCAACCACTTTATTCCACTATACTCCATTATTTTACATTGACCTCTGTCTCCTCCCGTTCACTTTTAAGTTCACTGTATAGTTTTTGTTTTCTGTTTGTTCGATGTATAATTTTGTGATGTTTCATTTGTTGTATTCTATGCTGGACTCCAGAAAGACTAGTGTTTACTATATGTAAACATTAATGGAGATTTGAACAAAACCAACAAGAAATCAGAGATTTCAAACTTGCGGGAAGCAGATATAATTTGCGCCAACATGATGAAACTTACTCCGCTATTACGCCATGGATTATGTTTCATACATTCCTGGTGACTACAGGGCATACCGGGTCAAACTCCTGTCAATTCCAATCTCCGACCACTCACTTTGGAACCCAAACATACAAACCTACATGTAGCATAAATTAGCGCCACCCAAAACAATACTCCCGTCCCGGAAGTAACAAACAAATCATAACCTGTGATATTTGGGAAGGATCCACGAAGTGATGTTCTCTGCTGTCATCACAGTGGCAGTCTCCTCGCCCTGCTGCCTCGGCGCGCGGAAAGAGCGGGCCTCATCCTGCCAGAACTGCGTCAGCAGCAGGGGCACACTCACCAGGTACACCGACAACAGCAGGCACTCGTTCCGCCTCAACCGGACAGGCAACATCCCTGAACAACAACAGCACGATCATTGAACAGCATCCCTGAACAACAGAACAAAACAGCACCATCATTGAACAGCATCCCTGAACAACAGAACACAACAGCACGATCATTCAACAGCATCCCTGAACAACAGAACAACAACAACACGATAACAGCATTCCTGAACAACAACCGAGCACGATAACACACCACCATAACAGGACAACAGCACCCTTGAACAATATTTTTACGATAACAGCATCCCTAACAACATCAGCACGGAATTCAACATGCAATAATAATCCTTGAACAACAGCAGCACGATAACGTGACTGATCCTGACTGCAATTGGCAGTTCAACCAGTAAGAGAATGAAAAAAGAGGTTCGACCAATGGTTGCATTACTATGAGTTTGATGGAAGTGGCCGGGGATTTGGGATCGGTATGTAACAATACTTGAACAACAGTTCAACGGTAGGATAACGGCATCCCTGAACAACAACGATAATAACATCCCAATGTAACGATAGCAAAAGTGATAGTTTAAGTGCATTATTGCTTGTACATTACTACTTTGTAAGAGCTGTTTGACATGACTTACCCCGGCCCCGTGAACTGTTCCCGTCTGGTCATCCACGACAGACTGCAGACCGGCATGCCTACAGTCATACCTGGAGCTGATTTACATGACAACCGTTGACATGACAACGGTTTCTTCAGGTGTTTTAAGGGCTGTGCTGCCTTTAACAGTATTTACTTCTTTTCAAATGCAATTTCATCACATGAGAGTAACGGTTGAGTCTCTTGAAGGCCGTATCAGAAATCATCACGCGAGGCGGGTGTATACAGTAGGCAGTGAAGAATCGCGTGGTGAACATCATAGTGCGACTTTTAAGGTCGATGACTGCCTTCGCTGAGGTTATGTTTTCAGGTCTGTGTGAACAGTATAACTCGAGAAGTTGTGGATGGATAATGATATTCGGTATGTGAGAAGGTGTCGGCAAAACGAACACATTAGATTATGGGGCCCCTGGCGGCTTTCTAAGGTACTGCAGCAAGACGGTTTCCATATCTCGTTTTCTGAACATGTTGTGTTCATGATCTTTTACTGGTAGATAGTTGTTGGGCTTGTGAAGAAATGGTATAGGATTGGGCCCCCTAGCAGTTTTTTTCTGTACCAACAATAACAGAAGGCATAGGCTATGTCTGGACTGTACCACTATCTGGGACCAACCCTCAAACCCATAACAACATGCAGACAACGACATTTTAGAAATATTTCTATTCAAACTGTTTTATTTGCCTTCTACCAACTACTTGATGTAACTAATTGAGGATCCTTAAAGACCCCAAACCATATACTATAGTTCATCTTCAAGAGATTTCGCTACCTTAAGACATGACACCCCCACTTAGTACAGAAAAGTTCAAAAGTAAACTCAAAACTAATTTTGTTTTTTACAAATACTTGTACATTCTGTTAGTTCATAGATCAATAAACTAAATAACTTATACTTAAATTTGACATATACACAAGTCATGCAACCCAGGAAGTTGATGTAAAAATAAATATTCATATGTACTGTACAGGACACTTTTATACACAATCTTACAAACTAAAACTACTAGCAAATTCATATTGTTATGTCTATGCTGATGTTCTGACAAATACTCATACTTGGTATGAATTATCATATTGATATCTGTCAATGACAGATACTGTCTCCTCCACGTCTTGAATAAACAGACTATAATAATCGCTGATTGTAGAATTACTTTTGGGCCACCTTTAGTACATATGGGCTTCCTAACCCAGAAAAATACTGTGTATAAATGGACCATTGCTAATCATAGATATATATGTTTGGCAATTATAAACAGCAAATAGCTGCACTGTAATGGTGACATCACAGGTATCAATTTAAAGTTTTCACTGTACAAATATTTCCTTGCAGGTATCCCAGTTATAATAGGGATTGGCAGCTTAAGGGTTAAAGTGGGGGATTTAAGTAAAATATGGCACTGAATGGTGCAACATTTACTCATGTAATGCTGTACCTTCTTATCCCATGATCCCAAAGTAGTCTGATTTATACAGCAACATTCTTACCAACTTTAGAGGTGGATAATCTAGTATGCAAATATTTTCCATGTCAACAGCTTGCACAAATGTCGTTGACATCATGTCTTGTTGGCAGTTTTCAGATGAAATCTTCGGAACCCTGGTGATGCAATTTTCCTGCATTTTCACACCACCCCTCCCCCACAATGGAATATCCCTCTGGGACCCCTACATGGGTTGGAGTTATCCACTACAGGTTGAAGTGTTATGCTCTAGATACGTTAGGTTACACATCCAGGTAGAACATTATGTAATACAAAATAAATTAAGCAACTGCTTAAATGCTCTAAATAGTCAAACATTTCTTATGGAATCTGCTATTTTCATCAGTGACTGAGAATGAGTCTGAAGACAAGTGTAACTGGTATATGAATGAGTATCTGCATTGATATGTAGTTAATTAAGAAAAATCCAGTAGCTCCTGTTAGACCTGTGGACCACAGGAGCTACTGTTGCTACATACATACAAAGCAATGGACATTTCTACAACAAACTGTACAATTGGGTTTACACTTGGTAGTGGTTAAAAGTTAATGACTCCAAACAGGGTTGGTACCATCCGTAGTCCGTCAAGCTGGGTGGCTAACGACGCTCCGTATGCCTTCATGTTTTCCACCTCCGACTCCACTTTCTGGAGTCTTAGCTGCAAAAAATAAGACAAACTTTACAACAACTAGTCACTATGTATGACATACAATTGATTTCTTTGGAATGCCCAATAACATCACAGCAGTTGGATCATTACTGGTGCTTCCAGGTATGGAAGTATTGTTTTAGCCAGCTGAGCTGTGGGTTTGTGTACCTGTTTAGGTTGACAGCAAGTGCGTGGGGGGAAGATTGACAGGCAATAATGACAGGAGGTCAAAGGTCTAAGAATTAGGCTGGGAGAATTCAGGAAGCCAAGGATTGCATACTTCCAAAAAGTCTTAAATCTCTGATTTCTGATGAACTGTTTTTCATGATCCTCTAAAACATCTACTGTTTAAAGGAAAATATTCTAATCAACATAATAATGTGAAGATACCTTGCATGTGCTATATAAATTGCCATGTTTTAAAGAACATCATGGCTGATAGAGTTAGCCGTACCTTATAAACTTGTGCCTGCTTCTGTAGTTGTAAGTGCCTCTCACGGGAAATCTCCAGGGATCTTCTTAACTCTCCAATTTCCATTTCTCTTACTGACAGAGGGAAGAAATGAAACACAAGTGTGAATAGGATAAAAACTGATTTATTATTGATGCACAAAGAAGGACATTACAACATGTATTGTGCTACCCAGATGAGTATGAGTATTTCCTGGCACATCTCAGTTAAATACCACTAATGGTGCAATTACATTTGTCGTAGGTCGTGCGATTTTGATGTCATAGGATTTTGTAGCAGGCTGTGACAGAACCAACCACTGACAAGGATCTGAGACAGCCTATTCTTTAACAAGACCGAAGACAGCTGAATTTTGCACGGTACATCCACGACTGTCTCAACAATGCCCTCAGTTTGCCTTCATGCAATTCTCATGTATTATTACCGTGAATGTGACCGGGCCTTAAAATATTGAAATGCAGCTGGGTAGGAAATCATTGTTTTTACCCTCTGTGCTACCTAAGAGTGCAACCATAAGTTTAGTTTATCTATATCTACATCAGTACTGACATGTGTTGGCCTCTATGATGTCCATTTTGAGGTTCTCGGCGCTGTTGGGTCCCTTGTACCGCTCCAGGAAGGCCGTCCTGTCCAGACACTCCGGCTCCTCCACCGACGTGGACAGCAGCCGGTCCTCCTCCTGCTTCGTCAGCTCTGCCTCCCGCTCAAACTCACCTGGTGGGCAAGATTGGGTGCACTGATCTTCAAACATCTACAGATGTTATTCAAAGCTACCTAGTGATGATGCTCCTACTGTACTTGGTGGCACTGAGTTCCACTTTACGATAGTTCTGGGAAAAACGAATTTTTGAACACCTCAATCTTGGGTTGGTAACTCTGGTACATTTGTACTTGAAGGTACATGTATAACTATTTCTTGTTCTTATCTGAGCTGGTATTAGATACTTAGTAGTTGGTACATGTACGTCCACCAATTTACTACTAATTTTCTACATGCATAGTCTGGACATTTTTCTTCTGTCTTGGAGTGACATCCATTGAAGGTTTTTTTTCATTTTGGTAATACTAGCAGCCCTTTTGTAGCTGTTCACACAGAATCTGGTAGCTTGGTTCTGTACCATTGCTAGTCTACCTTTGCCTTTCTTTGTACATGGATCCCATACTGTCACAGCATATTCTAGGCTTGTTCATACCTGTGTTCCTTAGCTGTAAGCATCTCCAGGTACTATTTGCCGTACATGTGTACATGTGTTCCTCACCTGTAAGCATCTCCAGGTACTATTTGCCGTACATGTGTACATGTGTTCCTCACCTGTAAGCATCTGCAGGTGCTGCTTGCCGTACATGTGTTCCTTCTTGTTGTGCAGAGAGCTGAAGTACTGGTTACACGTTTTACAGTACAGGTCACTGGGGTCGTCCTGGCAGAGAAAAATGTCATGTAAGAGACATACATACAAACAAACAAACAACCGTGTCTGTGACTGTTGCAAGATGTTGAGAATTTTCACCCCAAACATTTTACATTGGTTAACCTTCAGTAAACATAAAGTGATGAAAAGTAGTGGATGCTATTTGAAATGTCTGGCAGTTTTCAAAATCTATCCAGTTGCTTGAGTAATAGTTTTCTTGTGTATCTCATTACCTGAACTCTACACTTCATCGACGCACTAATCTATCATACTCATAGTACCTCACCCTGTGATAAATATAGATTTTGTGCCAAAAGGCCAAGAACATCTTTTCTCGGACAGAAGTATGAAAAGTATCTTTATGTGAAACAGAAAACATTCAACTCACCTCTAAATCTAGCACAATAGAGTCCACCTCTCCATCTATTGTCTCTACATCTGATGAGAACACAGGGGAATAATCTTTTGTAGAATTGTATTTGTGTGGGGTACATGTATAAACATACAAGGAGAATCAAAAACACTTGTGATTAGCTATATGTATTTTTCACAAGAAGGAGAAGCCTCTGTTACTGATGCAAAGGCATGATTTATCATTGAAGGCCACTGTCTATTTCCAAGGAGCTAATTCAATTATCCAACTCTCACAAAATGTACAGCTAGATGGCTAGTAAGAATGTACTGTGAAACTCTTGCACAAATCCTCTGACATCATGTTATCCTGAACATTTTGAAGGATTGACAAAAGATATACCAGCAAGGAAATCTCCCAGTTTACGTAACCCTGTTATACAAGCAGGGGATACAGAAAACATGCATGTAGGGATTAACGCAAATCCATCAGCCAACTACTGATGGATAAGAGACACCTCACATCCTACTTAAGATGTCCTGGCCAGATTAAGGGATTTAAAGGAGAATCCGAACATGAGCCAGACAGACAGTGATTAAGCCTTCTGAGATAGATAGATGGGATTATCCATGCTGTAGAGCATAAATCCATCAGTTATGTAATCCAACTATGGCAACTTGGACAAGTCAGTGTACAACTACGTCATTTGGACATACACAAGGTTGAATGAGTATGATGAACTGTTCCGAAGGGCAACAAGTATTGCACATTTTTACAATGCAGTCTGAATGGATCATAGAACAACATTGACTAGGGCTATGTATCTAAAACCAGTACATGTACCTTATCTAGGTGCTGGTCCATGTAGCTGCAGCTGTACCTAGAATTGGTTTAGGTACACAGCTCTAACATTAACATCATAGAACAAGAAATGTGTAGGATATACTGTAGAAAGAGGCCCTGGATACTAAACACATAGACAGTTCAAACTCTACTGCTGGATAGAATACAGAGATTACTTTCATGGAAGAGGTATAAGTTTGACATGTCTATGAGTATCATATACTGTACCTGGATGTTAAACCTTCATTGACGTACCTACTAAACACTTTAACTTCTTGGCTGCTTGGCGTTTGAGCCATGACTGGTAGGCCTCTGACTGCTGGTAAGCCTTCAGTTCCTCGATGTACCTCCTCTTATCCACCTCCGCTGCATCCAGGTATTTCTAGTCAAGGTAGTTATGGAACAAGATGTTACAATGCAGATTCAAGACAAGAGAGCCCTCTAGCAATTCAGATTAAAATTGCAAGATGGTTTTCCCAATAAGTCAAGGGCTGAACAACATATACCTGCTTGTCTTCCTGAGAAAGTGCTGACCACCTGCTGCCCAGAAGTCTGGTCATCTCTGTGAAGGGAAGCTCAGGATGTTCCACCTTCAACTTCTCTCTCTGCTCTGTCAAGTACAGTACATACCTGCAGGGGAAGGCACATGTGTACGTCTGTAAAGAAGACATCTTTATTTCACTGTAGATAGTTATATATTCCTTGGTCAGGCGCCCTTTTGAGGAGATGGCAATCACTGAGTGACTGTTGTGCAACCAGAATTACATTTGTGTCACCCTTGAATTTATAATTGGAATATAATGAATGATGCATAATGATTTTAAATACAAGACGCACAACACGTTAAAAAACTTGTCCTTTGTCTTTGAAATTCATTGAGCAATCTGCCACTAGCCTCTAGTGTAAAAGGGTTGTTAGGTAAATAATTCCTGTTATATAGAGGGTAGTTTTCTGATAGACATACCCAGTTACAGGTGCTTTGGGTGCATTGGTGTCTCTTGTCTCCTTTTTCCTCTTCTTCCCTTTGGGCCACCCGCCTTTCCTCTTCTGCAAAAACATGATTCACAATCAGCTGTCATGCCAGGAAAATATACCAGTGCATCCTTCACTTGTTGTGATGTGTGAAGGTAAAGGCCTATGTGTAAAGCTAAAGATCCCATATCCCTTGAGGCCATATATAGGGGTAGTGGGTTGTTAATCCACCTGGTCTAGGGCACAGTATTGGAAGGTGGAACCCATTCCTCTCCTTCCACTGCCTTTTACCTCCCCAACCGAAATCAGTTAGGTTGGAAAGTTGTGTTAAGTGCCTTTTCCCAAAGACACAATGTCTAGCCAGGATTTTAAGGAATCAAACCCGTGACCTTGTGATCTTATGTCCCCTAGCCTACCAATAGATTCCGAACTTTTGTTGCTATTTAGGCATACTTGCCCCCCTCCCCCAACAGTACAGTTTACACCTTACTTTGGGTTCCTCATTTGTTGGTTGGTTGATCTGGTCCTGCTGTCCATCGAGCAGCTGTGCGGAGCTGCTGGACACCCCGCTGTCCTCAGACGACCCCCCGGTCAGCTGCTGGTGGATGTTCTCGACCTGGATGCTGAGGAGGGTGGTGGGCTGGGTACTGACGATGGACGTCTGGTTCAGCAGCTGGGACTGACCTGAACCAGTACAGAAACTACAGTTACATTTCTGTATGTATGCATACAGCATGATATTACAGGGACAAATGTATGGCGACATGATATCCAACACATACCAAGTTATAAGTGTACAGGTAGCAATGTAAATAGTAAGAGCGCTCATATAATGTTAAAGTTGATAACACCCCCTTTCCACTAGTAGTTGCTACCACTGAGTGTCTACTAGTACTGAACAACCAAACATTTGACAGGTCGCTCAGCAAATTTAGATGAACAAATTTTTAAAATGCTTTGTATACTAGTATCTTGTTGTCTTTTAATCATACTTTTATATCATACATTTTGGATGACACAAATCCAATTTTGGTCACTAACAGTAATAGTAACTGTTAAATAACCTGACTGGAAACCAACAACAAAACACAAACGAAAATGTGCAGTATTGGATCTTCTTCAAATTGAATGGGCCGCTGTCTGAAAAATCAATCAATAAAAATATTATATTATCTTATCATTCAATATAACGGTCCAAGAGTTTACATCCATTTCCAGGGTAACCAAGCGACTAGAGCATGGATGCCTGGGTGGCTCCAGTAAGTTCGCGGTAGTGAGAAGTCGGTATAGTTGGAAGTCGGCAGGGCAAAAATAATTATACGAGTTCGAATAACAATAACAAAGAGAAATATCATGAAATCATTCAAATAAATGTTAATTTGAGTCAGCGTGGAATGTTTTCAACCTTCCAATGATCTTTGGTTTCTATAAATCTCTCTCTCAAAGTACGCAAAGTTGCAGAGCAGGTGATCCAGCAGGTTGATGTCAGAGTTTGAAAACAACCCGAGCCCCCCTCCCACCCTGTGTAGTCATCACTAGCACTGACTTGTTGCCTGTAACTCGGCGGTACCATCCGCCCCGGCAGCGATGTGGTTCACAAACGACACGGGGACACAGATGAAGCCTCCGCCGTTGTGATCCGCCTGTAGATCTACTGACTTCTCCTGATCAGACGACGAGAAAGAAGCCAAAGTGAAGGTGCTAACTTCGTTCTCCATCTTCCTTTCAACATCACAATGAACGCAGACAAACTTCAGGATATTTCTGAAAAAGGGCTGTCACATAAGTTTCAAAATATATTACAATTAGTTAAAAAGACATGTTTTGCATGCACCTATTTATATGCAATTTTTAGGTATAGTTGATGAAACGAACACAGGTGAAATAGAGGTTATTTGCGTTTTTCTGCGTGCAGCAGTGCCCAGGGGTTACTTGAGGTCATCCTTGGACAGTGGCAGAGTAATGACGCCATCTTGCGGAAAATGTATTTTTGCAGAGGAGGTGATGATTTTGCCCATTTGGTCCCTTCTCTGAAAGACGTGTGAAATATTTTAGGTGAAGAACGTGTCGGGAGGAGAAGCGGACGTTGACATCGTCCCCAAACACATGTTATGTTTCTCTCAATCCTGCAAGAGGATCCGATCATCTCTCATCAAGATAACAATGACGTATGGATGTTCATCATATCAGCCTGATAGGTCAACTCGTGACTCCATGGTAGAAATGAGCGTGAAAGTATCCGAAAGGTGGATGTGTGGAGAGAATCCGTGCCATATCATTCTGTTCACACTGACGACACTCAATATGACAATACAAGAAGGTGTCATATCATACACGCTTGTATATCCGCCCACGATGCTTTCAAGATATCAATCTTGATTGGATATTGATCTACTCGTAATCACAAATGTCTGGAATGCCAAATGGCTCGCACCCCCTTTCCACTATAGTCTGTCACCGCTGAGCGACGTCGACCAAACATTTTGACAGGTCACTCAACGAATTTCAAAGATACAAAACGAACCCTTTAACGTCTTGTTGTATTTTAAATCGTGCAGCATATTCCAGTCATAAACAAGGGTTACACAAATCCAATTTCGGTCGCTCAACGGCGGCTCAGCGATCGCCGTCTAGTGGAAAAGGGGCGATAGAAGTTGCTCTTCCACTTTGCTTAACTCAGAAATGAAGATAGGTTTTGAATAAACAGTACATGATAAGGCACACAGGGCCTTTTTCTAGCTATTTTCTGTGTTACAACTTGTGACAGTCTCCATCGAGGCAAGAATATATTCAAATGTTCACATACATGATCGTTTCAACAACATAATACTACAAGCACATTGTGAGAAACATTTCAATACATAGGAGAGAAATAGGGTGGCATCCACGTCATAAAAAGTAAAAGATCATCGTACGTTGTGTTATACCCACCGAACTCAAACAAAAACAACATGACAAACTATCTTGACCTGTTGACAAAGTAAAAGAGTCAACAAAGATGATCTATGTTGATATCCGATGATTATGTAAAATACAACTGTTTTTCCAAACAGCACTTGCCTGTGGCAGATATTCAGCAGTACAAGTTGTGTTATGTGTGTATATATATTTACTTGTACGTTTGAATGCTTTCGCTCACTTATTCACTCACTCCGTCGAGATCTCTCAGAGCCTTTTTGGAATTTAGCGAACCCTGTACAATACACGAAATCGTGTATCGATATGACAAACATACCAAAAGCGTGAAAGGGCGGATCCCTTCTTACGTTTCAATATTCTTGACCATGATTTCATATGCCCTTGGGACGTGCCATGTTCCACTGGATGGGGAAGGAAAGGGAAAGAAGGGTATTTACAAGTCAACTTTTTCTACGATATTCTCTATGTCTTGTTGCATAGGACACACCATGGAAGACCTTGCCTCACGATATGAAGTTTTTACTACAGTTATCCGGTATCACTTGGGAAACAAATTATAAAATTATGCACATACACACACATGCACACCCAGCCATCACACATGTGGACCGTCTCCGTGGGCGTAGGCGGTACGAAAGTAACCATACCACACATAGAGCTTTAAAAGGAGAGGGGCAGACTATTTCATTGAGAACATCTACCAGACAGGCACCATTCCTATCCTATTGCTATCTGCATATAAAACGCCCATCTTTTATATCGCTGGACAAGCGGCAATTGTCAAGTACAGGTTAGTAGTACTTTTCTCTTCCTTTTCCCCTAATTCCAACAATCTCAGGTTTGTGCTACCGCTGTTATACCGGCATTAGATCAAGACAACCCAAGGCCTGGGCGTTTCGTCATTTTTCTGCAATAGCATTTTAGCACACCTTAATGCCAGAAATAAGTGTGTCAAGGTACAGAGATAGTTTATGCCGCAAAGCGATCTCAATTTCATGCCCTGTAGGTGCGTAAGGTATGATAAATGAAGATATATCCCCTAATGTTTTAGAGCGCGTTTTGGCAACAGTGGAATGCATCTTTATCTTGGTGGTTTTAATAGTGTTTCCTATGTATACATTGCTGTGATTATCACGGATTGAACATTGTTCGGTACCGTACACAATAATGAAATGCGCAAGAGCTCGAGAAATTGAAGCAGTAACGCCTTGAATTTGAAGGGCAATGTGGAATGTCGTGTAAAAATGTTAGGCCTGTCCTTGGTGCTGAAAGGCATTCATCTTAATTAGTATCCAATGTGGACTTATTTAGTAAATGTGGACTTATTTAGTAGTGAGCTTCATGATTATTTTTCGCAGGCGTCAATATAATTTTTGGGCGTGTTAATGTTCCCGTTACAGTAACTGTAAATGTCCCGGATGCTAGCCGTGCTGTTAGCGGTCCTGGTGACCACGGCCGCGGCGGCCAACCTCCCGTCTCCCTCCCGCCTGGTCCGCCGCTCCCTCCCGTCCCAGGACAAGGCCGAGAAACGAGACAACCTACTGGCCATCTTGGAAGACGATGCCGACGACGTTGGTGAACGTCTCACAACAGAGGAGGCCGATGCCTTGATGAAGTACCTAAAGGAAGCGGTAGGCGACCTTCGCCTTCGGCGACCGCTACACAATGGTCGTGGTTTTTACGGACCAGGGCCAGGTGTGGTCGGGCCGGAACGGGCACCAAGCGTGGACGGTGCGGAACGCGAGAAGAAGACACCTAAAGATCTGTCCTGGCTGGCTCAATCGATTCTGGCGATCAAGCCACAGAAGGCCGGGATTATTTTCCGCTACGGAAAGAGGGGTGGGGACGAGGGGGAAGAACACCAATCTTATATCTAAAACAGTCTTTGTTCAATGTTGGCCAGACGGGGAGAAGCATTAGGCACACACTCGTTCTCTACTGAGATGAACAATAGAAATAAATGAATAGCAAAATTACAATTAAATTGATTAGGAATTGTGAAGCGCTTGACTCGATAGAATGTAGTTTAGTTCGAGACAAGTTTGTCTGGATTGTACAATGATTTAATGGCTTTTCAGCCTGAAAATGAAGCCACAGAATATAAAGAAGCTTCTGTACTCAATAAATGGCCAAAATGGTAACAATAATGCCTGATTATTCAGTTATCTATTTCTATGTATGTTTGCTTGTGTGTGTGAGTGTGTGTGTGTGTGTGTGTGTGTGTGTGTGTGTGTGTGTGTGTGTGTGTGTTCGAAAATATTGAGATTGTCTTTTTTTCGTTCAGCACGTTTGATGCATCTGTCCTTTTGTTCTTCTCTGTTTCTCTCTATCAATTTCCCTGTGATTTGTTCCCTCGTGATCCTGCCGGTAGCTAGGCAGACCCCTCTGCCCCATCTTCATATACTCTAGCACCCCCCCGCTCACCATGTGGTCAGTAACGGACAGTCCCTTGGGGCACCCATCTTTCCGCCAACTCGGCATGTTGTTGCAGCGTCTTCTTGTCCTTAGCTGGCTGACATAGATTGACGCACATCTAATTATCTGTTCCTATATACCTCCTGTCTACAGTTAGTGAAACATAATCACTTCGCCCCCATTTGGTGTAATAGCACTTCCTGTGAAAGACATGAATGTGTTCATTAGAGTCGTTAGAGGCCAATTTTGCGTTTGGAACTGAACACGAGTCTTTCAAACCGTTTTGCGTTACTGGCGTGATGTGCCATACTAATGTAATAGCCGTGCTGTAATGGCGTTGGGTTCTAATTCCCAACCAGAGAAAGCTAAGATATTATGTATGTGTGTGTGTGTGTGTGTGTGCGTGTGTGTGTGTGTGTGTGTGTGTGTGTGTGTGTGTGTGTGTGTGTGTGTGTGTGTGTGTGTGTGTGTGTGTGTGTGTGTGTGTGTGTGTGAATCCGCTCTCTTCTCTCTCTCTGTGGCTGACCTTTAGAAGACTGAGTCAAGCCAAGTGAAGCTATTCATACAGCCAACAACCAGATCAAGTAACCGAGGAGGAGAAGAGAGAACATGTTTTCCTTCCCTCTCACAAAAGGTGGAAAATGGTATCCTACATGATGAGCTTGTTTAGAGGGTTTGTGTCATATCATCAGTTCCTTCACACTGGCACTCAAATTGGCAGTATAGACAAACCCGTTATATTATACAAACTCGTACATCCGCCCACAATAGTCTCTGGGTTATTCTTCATAAATAGTTTGCTAGTATCGTACAGCCGATGGTCTTTTCCTTTCAGCACGCTCAGCTAGAAACAAATGGGTTGAATAAACGTGACGTAATATGGGACACCCTGGCGATCGCTGTTTTCCCTGCCCGACTTTGTCTAAGCACATGTCGAGCCAAGAAATATACTCTGTCGTTTACTCACTGTTTTTATAGTAGTCATCTAAACAACGTATCCTTACACACACATACACCGTCATATACACTGAAATAGCAAAGATGGTATTCACGTCTTAAAAAGAATTGGTTTTACGGAGCTTACACGGAGTTTGTTCTGTTCACGCGTTTTGAAAGCAGATTTTCATCCGTTGAGAAATGGAGCATGTCAATTAGGACACATAAAACACTGGTCTCTCAAAACTGTACATGATTGGTACTCACTTACACAAGCTGTACTTCACCAGTGTATTTATACAATATATGCGTGTTTGAGCGTTTCCGTTGTTTTTACCCTGCCCATCGTAATTGATACCGCACGCATTTCTAATCAAATTTGTACTTCTGGTAAATAAAACTAGGTGTTGACGTGCAAGAAAAACGGAAAGAGCGGATACCTCATCTTTAGTTTCATGACTTCATGCGCATTTGGAACGTGCCAATGTTTCATTTTAATGGGGGTGAGAAAAACAACAGGGCTTCTATCAAGTACAAATAAAAAATGCTGTATTCTTTCAGCATTTTTGTGTACATATTTTGATGATTAGGGTACACCATGCAAGAAACTATTCCCCCACGACATAAATGTTCTAGTATCTTTAATTTACTTTTAGTATCCAGTCTGTGACAAACTTGTTGAAACTGGATATCATATATAACACAGAAATGTCATTCGTAGGGACGTGGGTGGTGTGAAGGTGACGTCACTTTAGGATACATGTACTGCTTTTAAAAGGAGAGGGACAGACAGTTATGCCCAGAAACTCTACCAGAGAAGCTCTCAACATAGCCTCCTGTCATCTTCTATCGGTGGACCAGCAGCACTTCACAAGTACAGGTCAGTGTTTTTCTCTTCCTTACGTTAAGAATCGAGGAACTGCGTTTGAACTGTTACAGAAACATGTTTAGAAAGGTCAATACAGAATGCAATGTGAGTATGTTGGACATGTCCGTAGTGCTGAAAAGCATTCACTTTGGTAGTAAAAGATAGGGGTATCTATAACTACTCGCGAGGCTTACTACTATGTCAGGATTGATTTGCCGTACTAATTTTACCGTTACAGTGAAATGTCCCGGATGGTAGCCGTGCTGTTAGCGGTCCTGGTGACCACGGCCGCGGCGGCCAACCTCCCGTCTCCCTCCCGCCTGGTCCGCCGATCCTCCCCGTCCCAGGACGAGGCCGGCGTGCAGAAACGAGCCAACCTACTGGCGCTCCTGGAAGACGATGACGTCAGTGAGCCCTCTGACAACCCTGTACTGGGAGAGCGTCTCACAGAGGAGGAGGCCGAGGCCTTGGTGAAGTACCTACAGGAACCGGTAGGGGGGATTCGGCGCCCAGTGCTTGGTGTGTACAGGAATGACGAGAACGAGCAGGTGGATCGGGAGAAGAAGACGACCCGGCTGCTGTCGTGGGCAGCTGAGATGCTCCGTATGATGACGACCAAAGGCGGGTTTCAGTTCCGTTTCGGGAAGAGGGACGTGGCGGAGGGACAGGGACGTTAATCGTACAATCAGTTTAAAGGTTGACAAGACGGGAAGAACCTTCTTCCGCTAAAATTGATTTTAAAAAGTTAGGAATAATGAAGATCAATACTTGCCAAGATCTAGTTATAATCTAGAAAACTTTTGCCTGGATCGTACAACAGTATGATGATGTCCTTTATCCAGGTGAGTTCTAGAAGTTTCAACCTTCAAAGAGGCAGGACACAAAGAAACTGTAACCAATAAAGTGACTGAAACGATAATAAGCGGTACGTGTCGTTAATACTGAGTATTTGATAGTTTACGACTCTGTGTGTTTGTGTATGTGCATCTGTGTGTGTGAAAGTGTACGTGTGTGTTTGTGTGTTTGTATGTGTGCGTGTTTGTGTGTTTGTATTTGTGTGTGTGTGTGTATGTGTGTGTGTGTGTGTGTGTGTGTGTGTGTGTGCACGTGTGCACGTGTGCACGTGTGCACGCGCGTTTGTGTGTGTGTGTGTACGTGTGTGTGTACATGTGTGTGTGTGCGTGTGTACGTGTGTGTGTGTGTGTGTACGTGTGTGTGCGTGTGTGTGTATGTACGTGTGTGTGTGTGCGTGTGTACGTGTGTGTGTGTGTGCGTGTGTGTCTGACCTTTAGAGAAAAGTGCAGCTATCGCGATTCCTACAGTCAACAACTAGATGAAGTAACTGAGGAGGAGAAGAGAGAACGTGTTTTCGTTCCCTCTCAAACTTAATAATGGAATGATCCTGGGCAATTCTCTCTAAAGTAACGAATCAAGGATGATATTACAGGTAACAATCATCCTCCAGCTAACATGTGGACGACAACTCGGTGATACGTGACGTGGTGACGTTTTTCCATTTGATCGTAATTGCAGTGACGTCATGGTGGCATCATACCCCTTCTCAGTTTCATAGACCATTCCGACTCCTGTTTCACACCTGTTTTGATGTAAACTTCGCGTGACTCGCGTGACTATGTTGTAGCCTGGATGTCCGCCATTTTAGTACGCTCTTTCGGTCACTTCCACGAGAGCATACCAAAGCTAAAAAAGCTGACATCCAGGCTCACTGTGTTCTAAAAGGTGATAAGAAATCTCTAGTGCGCCCATTCAATGTTAAAAGGTTTATTTGACTCCCATGGTACCGTTCTCAGTCTAAAAATGACGAGTAGGCAATGTGGTGTACAACTTAAACAAGCTGCAAATTACACCAGTCTACATGTATCTACATCTGATCACCGTGTCATGCACGTCTGCGTCGCTAGGGTCTAAGAAAACGACTACAGTTTGTCAGATATCACAATAATCCATATCTTTATGCAACGAATGCTAAGACACACAAAAATGTTCTAGTGGTAGAATCAAGCCCCCGACCTTTTTAGTACATCTTATACATGATTCTCCTGTCTATATCTTCTGATGTGTTTGTTTATTGTTTTTTCGAGGACACAGAATCGATCTACTTGGTTCTTTGAACAACTGTGCCTCAGCATGGTGGATCTTTAATAGAACTGAAAATTCAGAATCCGGACGAACTCACTGTTTAGCTGATGTCTTACGCCAAAGAGCGGTTTTACCGGTTATACAGATACAGAAAATGAGTTGACTAGTGTAAAATTGGTATCGAACTCCTCACAAAAGGAGGACAATTCTTCGTTTTCCTCCCTCACTCTCTCCGGCTCCCTGCGATCCTCTCCCGGCGCGAGCCTGTTACTCTCCTCCCTTCAGAATCCGGACGAACTCCCTGTACTTGATGTTGCCCTTGTCGTCCATGGGCAGGACCTTCAGCGTCTCCGCCACTTCGTCCTTAGTGAACGGCTTCTCCCCGGCAGTCGAGACGAGGGTGATGAAGCTGTAGTGGTGGTGGGAAGAGAAACGGATGTAAAAAAGTCCATATTGTTCTACAAAACGACTCGGTGCCTATCTTATGAAAATAAAAGCTGCCGCTCAATTGTTTTACAGATAGAATTTCTATAACTGAAATGAATTGGTGTAACTGCATGGGAATAGGGGTTACATACGGTTGTTCTGTGATTGTACTGTGTACATCTTAACCAAGGATAATGCAGACCAAAACATACTACCAGAGCTTGGAAGGACAAGATGCCCTGTCGAAGTACACTGTGGGAGCACAAAGTCGCAACATGAATGGGTGAGCCGCTAGGGGACGCTGTTCTACTAGACGACTTACCTGTCTTTTGGTATCCCAGTTCCTGCTGCGTCTAAGTTTTCAAACGCTTCTAACAGAACCTCCTCCTTGTCCGAACCTGTGAGGCAGGAATCAGGAGTGGTTACAGTGTTCTTGATTAAGTTGGAGCGTTTTCAGACAGTCGTCGGGCCTTATGTAACCAAACTATAACACAAAAGCTTGCATCGTTCAAGTCGACACACTACTCCTTAACACAACAAAACAATTACATGTATTAAATGGAGTACACACCTTGAAGTTTGCCGCCGAAGAGGGTCATGAACATGGTGAAGTTGATGGGGCCGGTGGCCTGTCCAATCATGGCGTCAAGGTCCTTGTCAGTCACCGACTTCCCTACAAGGTAATGGGAAGGGGGGGGGGGGCACGGCATTGGGACAAGCTTTATAGACGGTTCATTTATAGTTATTCTCTAACCAAAAAGAAAAGTAATGACCAGCGCTGAATTTTAAGCAAAAGCAGGAAATAAGAAAGAAAGAAACGGATACAAATACACAATTTTTCATGCAAGCAAGGCATCACATCAGCACAAACATATATCTCAAGGAAAGGATCCCATGAATTAAAAAGAAACTGGCATAGAAAACACACAATAGTATAAGAAAAGGAAGGAAGAAAGGAAGGAAGGAAGGAAGGAAGGAAGAAGGGAAGGAAGGAGGGAGGGAAGGAAGAAAGGAAGAAAGGAAGGAGGGAAGGAAGGAAGGAAGGAGGGAAGGAAGGAAGGAAGGAAGGAAGGAAGGAGGGAAGGAAGGAAGGAAGGAAGACAGCGCAGACTCACCAAGCCTTTCAAACACCACTACAAGGTCACTCTTTTCCAGGAAGCCATTGTGGTCGACGTCACAGAGCATAAAACACTGGGAACGACAGGGGAACATGGCAAACAGTCAACAGGGCGCAACAGGTGAACAGTAACGCAGGTGATACATTGGGCAGCGTTTTTAAAACCTCCCCAAGCGATCATCTGGAGAAGTGCTTCACATAAAAGCTGCAATGGACAGAAAGGGTGCGTACACATACAATGCGAAAGCCAGTAGAATAGTGAGCATGTTATTCCCATATTTTCATACGTGTATTAAATGTTGATTTGAAACCAATTATGCAAATTCTGTCCTGTAATTATCAACTGTTGACGCTTTATTGTAAAATCATTTATTTCATTTATTTATTTCCTCCAAAATACGCCACCATCGCTAAATATTGTCCTTATTCTATTACGTGCTTGAACAAGTAAGACTAGACCTTTTGTAGAGGGAGACAGAGTGCTGAGAGTGCGAGAAAAAGAAGGGACGAGGAGCTTTGCGTGCGACAGTCACGTGACACTGACGACAGTTTGGACGTGACGTCTGTCTCCACATACTCACCCAACGTCGTCCAAGTCGATTTCAGGTCGGTCTTGTCCAGAACACCATTTTTGTTTGCGTCAATCAAAACAAAGGCCTGAGTTGGAGAGACATGACTAGATATGAGCCGGAGAGCTTTATTTTCGGAGAGCGCTTCTATCCCTGCCGCCAGTGCCATGTGCTCACGTAACGTCTGTCACAAGCTACTTTCAATGTTGATTCGCATGCTTGCGCCAATGATAAATGAGTCTTGCATTCCTACCGTTCTGCTCCATGGCCAAGTCACTATGAATAGAAACACATTGACGGTGTGGTATATCTCTGCCACTTTTGATAAGTTACAGTAACTTAATTATTTTCTTTCAACTTCGACCATCGAGGCCAAACTGTCACAAACATTGAAATTTATAGTAAAAACATGGAGATAGAGTTGTGTTGGAGACATTTCCCAGACTACAAAGGAGAATAGCACATCAAGTCCAGGCGTGATCTGCGGAATGGATCCTTCCATACGCCGTTGTACACATTATTCCTCAGTGAGTTGTTATTCTTCACTTAGTTACGGTGCCGTCACATTCGTCATAGGACGTCGTAAGATTTTGATGTCGTAGGATTTTCAAGCAAGCTGTGACAGAACCAACCACTGACAAGGATCTAACACAGCTTTTTCGTTACAAAGACAGATGAACTTTGTACGACACCTGCACGGCCAAGCCAAGAATGCCCTCCGTTTGCACTGGTGCGACGTATGTGACCAGACTCTCTCTTTACAATTTGTTTTACACGCAACATATCAGTCGGGGTTTCTTGTCATCGCGTATTTCTGCAGTATCTACTGAACCGTCGACGGTTGTCAACAGAAGCGTTTGATCAAACTGTTTTTTGAGTGCCTTCCTCTCAACGATTGTTTTACTTGACAAGGACCTGTGGCGTTTGGAAAGGACATATATTTTATGGACTTACCCTAAATGCAACGACCAACTGAACTGTACGAAAATATACAATACCTATTTGACACCATGTTATGAAAGGGTGACAGCGTCGTATGTTAACTTAGAGGTCAAAATCGTTCAAAGAATCCAAATATGGTGAGCAGACACGTTACATGTACATACGAGCATCGCAAACCATAATTCTTTCGCTCTCTTCTGTGCGCATGCTCTTTTATTTTCAGACAACTCGTTTATGAAATTCTAGACAGCCTCGGAGTAGCGGTGTGAAGTTTGGGTCAAGAGCGACTTTAAGACGTTGTTTTCTCTCAGAGGAATTGTAGCAATGCACACATTGAGATAACACAAATAATTACGAATATCTTTGCTTGAGTGTACTTTACTCGTCTAAACATGTCTGTCTACACATCAAAATAACAGTTCATCATACGAGCTGTTGGAAACTGATCTGTGAAGATGAGAAGCTGATTTGGCGTCGAAGGAATTCTACACATTTCTCACCCATGGGAGAAGTCTTATGTGTTCTCGCTTTGTCTTCAGACAAATAAGGGTGCGATTAACAAGTACTTGATCTTGATTAAGTTGGTCCTTTCGCCAGCAGTTTTACTGTTACCGAATGAACGTCAAATATCCCCAGGCGTACTGTATGTATAAGGCTGTGAACTGAGTTTATACTGTGGAAGATGCGTGGCATGGTTGCTCCACAGACTCTGTGGACTTATGAATAGAAAAAAAAGGGGGCCAGTTAATTCATTAGGATAAACTTGACCAGTAAGTGCACTGTAAGCATGTAGAGACGGAGCACGAGTTCCATGGATGGTGTCCGCTGGAAGAAATGCGTGACCGTGCACATTGTTACACAAACTTGCCATTCCCCCCAGTAGTCTGAAAAGTTCCACATTTTGTTGCCTTATTACTACGTTTTCTCTATTGATAGGTTGGTTTTCGAATGAATAGTTTTTTTCACAGACATAAATTAATCCCAGCAATACCGTTTGATAAAATAACTGGGGTATCTTATTTCAAGAGAGGCTGCGCTTCGGATTCTTGTGACGCAAACTCTATGCTTCAAAAATGCATTCTGTGGACTAAATGTTTGTTGGGAAGTTTTGCGTTAAATCCTTGTGTTTGACAATTCGATTACGACACTTTGTCGGTGGCAGCATATATTTTTAAGTCGATGAGTAAGACAGTAAGCATGCCCAAGTAAACATATCATTAACGATCCATAACCCTTCTAATCCCGGCTTTTCTTTGACAACAGTATCGATTGTTTACTTAAACTTGCTGCCGTCAATGTGTTTTACCGCTACTATCCGTCCCCGGCTCAATAAAAAATAACGACCAAAATCGATGTTTCCATTAGAGGCTGCAACCGCTGAGTGACGAAAGATTTGACAGATCGCTCAGTGAATTTTATAGCTAAAGAATGATTTTTCTTTTACGTTTTGTGTGTTCTGTTGTCTTCAAATCACATCTTGGTTCATATTCCAATGATGAATTCAAGTGTCACACAAATCACATTTTGATCGCTGTGCAGTCGCTCAGCGATTGCAGTCTAGTGGAAAAGGGGCCTAAGCAGCTAGACGCTCTAAATTTCGAAGAATGATGAACCTACCTCCTTGAATTCCTGGATCTGACCTTGGTCGAAGTGAGCGAAGACGTTCGAGGTGGCACGAGCAGCGCGCTGCTTCGGTCCTGCCTTCTTCTTGGCCTTCCTACTTGCCTGTTGAACACATTATTGTTATTTTATCTTCAAGTATAAATGGTTTGATGGTTAAGAGTGTACTCCTCATGGTTGCATAGACATTCCGACAAGGATACTTATGTATACTAATTGGCAGGCGACAATGGCTTATCAAGAAATGCAGCATCACTACAGAAAGTTAAGATATAAAGAAGTAAAAGTCTGCCTGTTTTATGCAAGGCAGAGATATTGATCAAATCTGGATTAATAGTTTGTAAAAGCCTTTCCACAGCTCTACCACCCGAACAGATTTTTTGTTTCATTGCATGTGTCTGTGCGCTGTCTCCGTCAAAAAATGCGAAAGCAAGTTTTAAGACGGAATTTTGGTGCAGGTGGGTTCCAAAGCTATTGGAGCTGTTGTTTTTTCCGCTTAATTTCAACAACTTCGATGAAAAAGACGGCAAACTCACCATTTTGCAGCGTCTTTCTCGTGCACAGCCTCACCAGTCCTCTTCAGCGGCAGGAAAACGCCAAGAATTTTCTGGTCCTAATCAAGCGGGGATGTTTGAGGAGAAATATCGAGCCGCCGCGCGATATAAATAGCCCCGGATGTCTTGGCAGGCGCGGCCGTATATGGAGAGGTGCCTCTGCCAACTTCGTGTTTCTGTTTTCCCCTGACGCATAGCAAACTTGTCCTGCCTCCAGAGATGGCCTTTATGTGTAGATATGATTAACGCTGTGTCAGTGATGGCATGATGAGGGACGGAACCATTTTAGATTAGGGGGCGCTAAGATCCGTGATGCCACCAGAGCCCTGAACATTACCTCCTGCAAGGGAAGATCTGTGGCATCAGAAACAGAGATGCAGGAGATGGGGAGAAGACATCAGGGACTTGACAGACAGGTCACTGGCAGACTGTACACAGAGGGATAAGGACAGAAAGGATGGAGGAAGCTTGGGCTGGAAGTGACCATGGTCCCCGACCCTCAAGATGAGGATGGGACAAGGTGAAGAAGGATCCGTCTGAATTTAGGGGCATTTCGTTGGCATGGCGCAGTGCCCTGTACATATGCACACAGTAGACATGTTGCCTAGGATAGTCCTTTCGCCCATCTAGCTTCTCCCATATCAGTACGACATTAAGAGGAAAGACTCCAGTGCTTACTAAGAGGATATATACTTACTAAGAAACTAGTACCTCGTCGACCACTTTCGCCACATGTCCAAAATTAAGCTAGGATTTGAAAATGGACAAAAACTTAACGTCGGCATCTTTGTTACATGGTGGACTGCCGGCGTTTTGTTGCCGTAGGGCAGGGCGGCTGAACTAGTTTCTAAATCCGACACGTCACATTTCCAGACTTGATTGACATTGTAGTACACAAACACATAGTACTTACCCCGCACCCCATCCTCTGTATACATACATCTCATGTTTCCCAGCTAAGAAACTATGTTAAACTTTCCTTGACCAGCGCTACTATGTGACGTCAAGGACGCTTCTCTCCCTGTAAAACCCACGTGGTTGTCAATCTTGCTTGAAACCCAAACCAACAGTACAGTTATAATGTAGTACCTTGATAACGTAGATAATATGCCCCGATGTATCAACCAAAGCCAAACTATACGGGTACTCTTTTCCACTGAGAATACTAGTGTCTTCGATCGTGTCTTATACCAAGGATAAAAATCTTGATTTTCTACCCCCTTGCTTATACAAAGCGTTGCCTTACATTATACCTGTTACAATTGTTGTGTAATAAACTTTGGCTTTGTACCTGATTTGTTTCGGATGAGGGGGGCATAACTGTTTGATAAGAGTCACACATTTTCAAGGCTGAGTCCGAATGTAACTCTGTTTGCTCGTGATTATTGTCAGTTGTATTCAAGGCCATCATACTTTATCTACCCTAGTCCGCTCCAATGGTAGATAATCTGTATCACAGCTGTGATGGCAGGGAACATTAAAAAAATCAATTAGTGATAAGTACCTTTTTGTGACGTTAGTTGTTCAATTACACCTGTTGAGAGGTAGCGGAATTATCAATAACGATCCGTTCTAAATCAGGATGGGTAACGTTATTGACAACTGACCAATACGCGTACGTTAAGCAGGTTTGTCTCCACCCTCTAGCACTTAGAATGCATGAGCATTAAGAACCTTGGCGATGGACATCAATATTCCAGTGGAATGGAGACCATTCAGAACATTCCACCAGGTATAGCGGGAGGTAAGATTACCCGTCAGCTGGACCTTGTAAGGGGCACATTCTGGATAGCCAATTCCGGAGATTTGAACAACCTTCAGTCTGTTTACTTAACCTTCTACAGATGTTAATCAACGAAATCCCTAGCTGTTTTTTGCCTCCCTGCTCTTCAGGACGAATGCCAACTGGTTTTCCTAACTTTTTCTGTTTTTCTGTCTTGCAGGTCAGCGTGCCTTGATTCTCTCTGACAAACGCCATTTGACGGTACTATATAAATATTATTCTTCATTGATTAAGTGTGATTAATGGTCTGTAGATTAATTGATTGATAAATTGCCGCAGTTTATAGATGGTAACGTTATGTGTTGTTGTAATGATATGAAAAGTGCGATGAATGAAGGGAAGTGTGTTCTATGTGGCTTTAAGTCTCCCTGGCCACGCTTTCATGTCACTACCATGTCATACCTAACGTGAAATAAAGAGGCAGTGTGAGTCCCTTAGTATCTTTATTCCAATAAACAAGACGGTCGTCTGTCCAAGGTCACTCTCACGCCAAGGTCACACAGATTTTCCACATGTAGTACAGGAACACAGCTTCTACACTCCGTTTTTCACTTAAAGAAAGAAACTAAATAAATGCCAAGCGATTTACTAGAACTCTACTTCAAAAGTCTTGATATTCTTCATTTACATGTTTGGGACACTGTGCACTTGAGAACCCGTCTATAAGACGCTAACGTTACATGTATTTCTAGACCATACAGGTCATATTGCTTTGTTGTCACAGAGTTGAATCATTTATAATAGAGCGGGGGACAAATAATAACATGGGGACAATTCTTGGTTTCATTTTTACAGTTTCGTGTAGAACTACGACAAAGCTTCTTATTACACATGAGGCTGCAAAAGGGGTTTTAGGAATACTCGACGCTTGTCGTGGATTGGTCTTTGTCGTGGCTTCTGACGTCGGCGTTACATTTGGCACTTCAACGTCCTTTGGTTTTTTTACCAAAGCAGTATCCACGAAACCCCTAGACGTAGCCTCGCTTCTCCAGATTCTCCCTTTCTTTAATCTTCTACCTCCTTGCCCTTGAGGACTGCAGTGAAGTCGCGGTAGTGGAACATCCCCTTGTGATCGACGTTCGCAATCTCCATCATGGCACTCAACTGGCAAATGGGGACAAAAAATCTATTTTGTTATATGTTATATTTTTGTATGTGTAAGAGTATATGTCTATGGATTTATCACAACTATATGTTTATGGATTTGTTCGGACTTCAATCATGTAACCTGTATCTTTTTATATCTTGTCTGACCCTGACCTGTTCCCTCATGACCTAAATGAAAAGTGGTCAGCAGGCAGGTTTGAGTATTTCATGAATAAAGAAAGGCTCAAACAAACAAACAAACAAACAAACAAACAAACAAGCAAACGAATCATTGCTGATGTGTACATGAATTCTTGTACAGGTGAAATGAATATATAGCTACTCAGTTGGTGACAACAGAAACTTTTTAATATAGCGTTCATATTCATTGCACCACCCCCCCATTTTCCTTTAGAACTAAGGAGACAAAATGGCGGCTTACCTCGTCAGCGGTCAGCTTGTCTCCGTACGGCGCCTTTGTCAGCAATTCTACCAAGCTGTAACAGTTCACCAAAAACGATGAATACAGCATCCAACAAAACGGGCATGCAGTCATATTTTTCTAGTATTGTAACAACTTGTATGCCATGCAGGCCTAACAGAGGAATATGTCTATTTGACGATACGAAGATATCTTACCCAACTTCTGTGATAACTACTTACACTGCCTTCTTGATTTTCCCCGTCTTGTTTGGGTCGAAGAACTCGAATGCTTTGTTGATGTTGTCTTCTGGATCCGTACCTGACGAAAAAGGGAGATATGAATCATTTGTTATATTTTTAAGTGTATGCTAAGATCATTGGTATAGTAATTTAAGAACATCTCATGAGGGATTATAAGGGACAGTAGACTTGGAATACTTTCAAATCATTCACAATTCATATGTCTTCAGCTATATCATTATATGAACTCTTTGTTGACACAACAAACGTACAGCGACTTTCGTAAGGTCTTCTACAACTATACAAACATATAAGTGGATACGAATGAACAACATACAAATCAACATGTTGAGTCACTATGTGATTTTTAAAATCTCCCCAAAAGCAATTCTGGACCGGTCTTTACCTCCCAGTTTGTTGGCGAAAAGAGACAGAAAGGCGGTGAAGTTCATCTGGGCTGGTGACTCCTTGATCATACTGTCCACCAACTTGTCGTTAGGCTGCTTGCCTGTGGCAACATCAACATTAAAACTTCTGTTCATTGCGTGGAAATGCTACTGATTTCTCGTGTAATATTCGTACGCTTTCACTGTGACACTGTGACACCAACATCAACTTCATAACAACAACGGTACAAACGTTTTGATAAAAACCGCGTTTTATCAAGGATTCATATATATCGTAAGCAATATTGTGTTCTATGATCATTGTTGAAATTTTAATTTTCCTTCGTTTTGAAAAGAGGTGACCATTACAGCATAAGGAACCATGGTACGGATTTTCTGTTCAGATTGAGGCGTGGGAACGAGAGCTGTGCTTACCTAGTGACGCAAACATATCTTTCAAGTCGTCGTTCCCGATGAATCCGTCCCTGTCTTGGTCTATTAGGTAGAAAGCCTGCCGAGGGACAATAAAATAATTACTTTTCAATAGGCTTGTATGTTGGTGCTGACATGATATTTGTTTACTTGATCATGATACATTACTATACTACACCGCACTACCATGTACTATACTATACTACTGTATTATAAATCGTGTCACAAACTATATTGTACTACATTGTTTACGATGGACTTGATTTAACAATATCTAAAGAAGATACTTAAAATGGACTATAGCTGACATCATTCATGTACATACATTGGGTTATAGATCATTTACGCAGGAAAAGCTATATTCTTTTTGAATATCCAGTTGCTGACAATAAAAATTATTTCGTCATCTCAATAGAGCGACCCCCTTAAGATGCTAGAATGGAATCTTCCGCTCCAATTCCTGGCATACGTAAGATTGTGGCTTATGCCAACATTTACCTAAGCCCGGGGGATGAAATGTTCCAACTCAGCGGTTGCCAAATAGGCAACTAGGGTATCGATGTCGTGTGCCTCCAATTAGAGTATTTGTATGGGGATTACAAGTGAGCCTTCCCTTTTCTGGTATATTTCAATGAAATACAAGGTAACGTTATATTTCAAACAAATATGAGGAATGGAAAGTATTTTCCTGTATCTTACTTTCCTTGTCGGTTCAAGTGATTTTGTATAAGATAGTTTACATCAATATCGACCAATGCTAACGTCGTAAGTCCTCAACCTAAGCCCCCCCCCCACACACACACTTATCTATCGTATAAGTTTCGTTTATTTCAATCATATCGTCGAAAAGGCGTCATACTTCGTCCTCTTCGGCAGATTTACATTTACAGTCTTAAATCTCATTTCCAGATGTAGACCACAGTAAATTGTTGCCCCCTCTCCCGCTTTGCACTTGATGAGTCAACAAAACCTTGTCTTAACAGAAACTTGGGGGAAGTCGACACAATGTTGGAAAAGATACCCCGAATGCAAATCCCTCTGAAGTCTAGACATAGTCTGATATCCCTCTATATGTATTGTACAGCAACGTGCCAGCGTTACAACCGAGTAACATGTTTTCTTACCTCTTTCATCTCCTGAATCTGTCCTTTGTCGAACATGGCGAAGATGTTGGTACTCTTCCTGCCATACTTTCTCTTTCCTGCTGTCTTCTTACGCGGCTTTAGAAACAAACGGAAAGCGTTTTTAAGCTAATGATATACCCTAAAGGAAGCACATGCCAAGGTCCCATGAAATAAAGCAGTTTACGATGTAGAAGACATGTTGTATTCAATACGCCGTCTCAGTCAAAATGTGCATAACCATCTGAGCTCTATTTTCTTGAACTCAGGCTCTTAGGAAATTTATAACTTACAGCCTTACAGAAAGACTTAACATTTCTCGAAAATACGACGACAAAGCTGGACCTACCATATTGCTGTAATTTTCTGCGAGGTTCTACGGCAAAAGACCCGGCAAGAAGAGGCGCTCTCCACCAAGACGACAGATACTCGGGACGGAGTCCCCTTGCCAAGTAATTAGTGTTAAATACTTCAGAAGAGCGAAATAATTTGCTTTCGTCTATTTATGGTATCCCGCGGGGCCCCGTCCCTCCTTCCCGCCTTTTTTGGTTGAGTGTGGCGAGGTCTTTGAGCAGGTCGAAGTCGGCCAAGAATTCTCCTGTCATTTGTTCGTAGCCGCTGACGTATAGACGTGTGTCCAAGTAGTTCTCTCTACCTTCGGTTGTCAGGTTACTGGAAATGTAACTTGGGTACTGGGGGTGACTTCGTTTCTGGAAACAAGCTTAAATAACAGACAGCAGTAGTTTATTCGCAGGTTTGTGACTGAAGCTTGAGGGATGCGTGCGAGACTTCTGTATTTGGTCACAAGCGTCTGAGTGTATGCATATGCAGACGCTTGTCTGTGTGGAGATCTCGGGTATTTATAGCAAAGGAGAGGAAAGTACTTTCGGTATTGTTAGTTAGATTGACTGATGCAGGAAAATGCCAATTCCAAACCGAATCATACTATTCAATTTGGCTGGAACTATTTAACGGAATGTTCAGAGAATTTGAAAGATACGAAATATATTTGCAACAACTTGAAAGTGACTAGTTGATGCTATTGAACTGACTATGGTCATACAGTTTGACCCTTGGATAGGGAACTAGGGATGTTCCGTTTCACACATTAGGGGGTAATTGTTTTGGTTCTTGAGATTTTCACGTCCAGGTACAAAGGTGCTTTTTCAAGTCCGGGTACAAAGAAATACTGGAACGTAAAGGGGTGTAAAATATTACCTTTTAGAATTGAAGATGAAATGTTCCTCGATCTAGTTTAGCTTATTGAAGAGATCTTTATGGACGCCCGTACGAAAGACCAAAGGTTACGAAAGACCATAGGTACAAAACATTAAACAGCAAACGAGCTTAAACAGACGACGAGCTAGCTTAAACAGACGACGAGCTTGCTGAAACAGACGACGAGCTTAATTGCTGAAGCAGCACACGACACACATTAGCGGAACCTGAATATTTGTCTTCTGATCGAACTGTTTGTCATGTGTAGACCCGTAATTCAAAAGTTTTCAAAACATGGATGTGCATGCAGTACTGGCTTTACTAGTTCATAGTTATATATAAACATATTTATATGTGTTGGTTACATGTAGTCTATCATGTATACGTATGACGGTACTCTTTACAAGGCCACACCACCAGGTATTAATCTGCCAATAATTACATATTAGGTCTTTGGTGTAAATCCGGTCAGAGGTGTAATTACAAAAAAAAAAATGGGCTCAGCCCTTTGAGTCAGCGTGTATGACTCACCACTGAGGTCACATGTCCATTTGATCGAGTGCCAAAACTTCGACATTTCCTTCAGGAAGTTCGCGGTGACAGCCCAAAAGCTGGGTAAGTCATTTGTCTCTTATGAGAACGAAGGTTTGGCTTTAGATGTAGTGCACTCAATATGTTTTCAGGCATCCGAACTGTGTAAACTTTGAAGTTATATTACACCAAGGTCTATCTCTAACCTCATTGATTACACGTGCACAAGCCTAGAACTACCGTAGAGTGGAACTCGCTGCCACCAAGTACAGTAAAGGTGTCCTCACTAGATAGTTTTAAACAACGCTTGCATTGAGATGTGGAAAGGTTCGGTGTGACAGCTCGTTCGGTGCGTGCTTGCGAAGCAATTATGTTACGCAGAAGGGTGGTTATACTGGATATACAGATACGGGTGCAAATGCGCCCCGTCCACCTTCTTGCAAACTGACCCGTGTGCTCATTCTGACAGGTCATATGACTATATACCAGCTGGGTCGATCGCCATTCCAGCTCTAACGTATTTACAGTACAAACAGTGTGTTAGTATAGACTCTGCCATTCCGACAGGTATACAGGGGTGAATGAGAAGTACCACATTTATAGCCTACAGTCCTTACATACACCAAGGAGATTCTACAGACACACACCTGCAGCAAGTTGGTGTGAGACACCGAAACACTAAATCTAAGATAAACCAAGGAGGTTCGAGTCTCTCTCCAACCTCCTTAGATAAACCGAAAAATCAGACATGGAAAAAGAAGAGAGCTTCGCGCTCAGTAGACCTTTCAATCTACCCACACCCACACCCGCACCCGAAATGGGAAGGCCCCAGGGGCTGCATGTGACTGCACTACTATCACTACACTACCCAGGTGTCGCCCTGTAAGCACCTGCCCGAACTACACATTACAGGTACGTATGTAGGTACCTTCTGTTAGCCTGGGTACCATCCTCCGTAGTTTTTGCCGCTCAATAAGGTCGCTATCCACCACGGTCGCTATCCACCCACAACCTTAGGAGCTGCAAGAACTACGGAGGATAGTACCCAGGCTAACCTGTACGGAAAATAAGCATTGACTATGCTGCGATCGTGGTCTTCTGTACATGTAGGTCAGTAAGGTATTGTTGTCTGCATTCTTTTGAAGTTTAGACTTCACTTAAGTTGCAAGGATTCTCGTCATTCACATTGCGTTTCTTCTCGGGTCCTTGCCCGTGGTACATGTAGTTTACATTTTAATGTGAATGGTGGCTGTATACGTAACTGTAAACTGACAGAAAGGAAAATATAACAAGTACTGACGTACACTATAGAATGGTCTAAAAGATATGCTCTGTAGAGCTTGTCTGTTTTGCGCACGATGCTAATACACGTGTGACCGATACCCGCAGGTGTTTATCAGAGATCCACTGTGCCAGTGTATGTTTACAGATAGATTACTTATATAAAATCAAATTAGAATTACTAGTATATTTGTGTTGTGGCTGTAAGAACTCGATGTAGCTTCCAACACGGGAGTAAAGACACCCCAAATATATATCCCTATAAACATACTAAAATAAAGATGTTACCGCTTGAAGAAAGCAACATTACGAGGAAGGCTCGTAGAAGAAATAAGGATAATATAGACGTAAACAAAATGAAGAAAAAGAAATCGATGATCTGTGAACTTCGAGCGACATTAATTGTCCATTGCCTGATATTCACAGAGACCAACCGGATGGATCAATAGAACTCTTTTCGCCCGAGGCCTTTTTGATCATAGTGCGCTGGTCACGTTATAATATATCCGTTGCAAATTGGAACTTGACTTGGTAATCGAATGGCTTCCCTCCTCCCCGCATACCTCCGAAACCTTGCCAGCGAAAAAAGGGGAAATGTCCAGCCTTTATGCGGTACCAGGCACGGCATGAGAGAAAGAAGAAGAATGTTCGCACGTCAGGGCAGTAGAAACAACAACTCATTATCTGTTTCAGGTCAATTTATTTGTATCCACATCACATGAGATGCTTATATCGTGTGTCGTCAGTTTCATTTTGTACATTTACAAAGGAAAATATAGCACTGATATAGCACTGATGTACACTATAGAATGGCCTAAAAGTTAGGCTCTGTAGAGTTGTCTGTTTTGCGCACGTTTTTAATACTCGTGTGACCTATACCCACAGGCAACCGTGCCCTGTCGATGCCACCTGTATATTCAGATCACACACATATATGGGTGCAGATCAAAGTAGCACTGAGGTAAAGACAGGTAAAGAACAAAGCGTAACGTTACCAGAGGAAAAGGAACAATCGTTTATATGCGTTAATAAACATGCGTTAATAAACATTTTCCATCCGCTTCCCGAAGCCTGGTAGAGGCTATATACATATGTCCTCGCTGTGTGTTGGGGATGCGCAAAGTGTTTTCCTTCGCGATCGAAAACATGTATTCTAATGTACCACAATATTTCCCGTTCATACAGGTCGCCTGTTCCCGACCTGGACTAGCACAGCCGTTAGACCTGTGCGGGCCAGCCGTGCTAGATGCATTGCTGGGAGTGGGACACCTTTAGTGCCATCGCCCTAGCTGAGAGCCGTGGAGCATACCGCGCCCTCAGGTAACACGCGGCCAAACTGTAGCCTAAATCCAATTTCATCACCATGCCGTCTACAATGGGGAGGGTACTAGGTACCCTCGTTTGGCCCTTCGAGGCCATATGCTTCATGCTGATGCGCATGTATGACGTCGGCATGTATAAGCCTATCCAGACGATCACCGCTCCCGTGGTCAGGCTCATCCCGCGCACCCTGACTATCGGCGGAAAGAAGCGCGTGGTCTTCTCGGCAAACATCGTCACCTGGTCCCGAACGATCCTCGTCATCCCCATCACCGTCTGCCTGAAGATCGGACAACCGACGGCGGCGTTCTGGCTGGTCATCCTGCACGACTACCTGGACCACGTGGACGGGATTGTGGCGCGGGTGCATCGGGACGTGTACGGTTCCGTCGACGACCCGATCCTCGGCGGCTTCCTGGACGCCTTCTGCGACAAGATCGTCAACTGCCTCGCGCTCTGGAGCATCCTCCTCGTCACCGACTACCGCGGCATGACCGTCCTGCAGTCCTCGGTGCTGATCGCCTCCTGTACCGTAGTCATCCTGTACGAGTTCACCATCGGTGTGGTCAGAGTGCAGGACTACTTTCACGCCTACTACTCTCGAGAGTTCGGGAAAGCCAACCCTCAAGGACAGAAGTCGTCGACAGACAGCACTAAAGCCGCGATGGAGGGCAAGACGAAGGAGAAGCTGGAATCTCTGGGGATTGCCTTCTTGAGTCTCGCCCAAGGCGCGGAGGTGCCCATGGACCACTGGGGTGGCACTGCTGGCGTGGTCTGCCTGGTCCTCTGTATCCGCCTAGCCCACGCTAGTCTGGACCGAAAGCTGAAGGCACGCTCGGTCATGGAGAAGAACGACGGCCAAGACGGACACGGACACGGCGGTCTGACGAGGGTCGAGTCGGCGCCTCCTGGGGAAATGGAAAGGATGGGATCCCTCCACAACTACAGCCTGCGCTCCAGAGGTTCTCGAGCTACAATCGAAGAAAAGGGCAGGAAACACGACGACCACACCCAGGACAACCTTGGTGTCGCCGATCAAGTTGACGCGGTGTTCACCGTCGGCTGTTTCGACCTCTTCCACACGGGCCATAAGATTTTGCTTCAGCGCATGCGCAACATGGGTCGCAAGGTGGTAGTGGGAGTCCACGACAGCGCCAGCATCTACAAAAACAAGCGGCGCATGCCCATAGAAAGCACGGAGACCCGCATGCGCAACGTCAAGGTTTGTTTGTTTGTTTGTTTGTTTGTTTGTTTGTTTGTTTGTTTGTTTGTTTGTTTATTCATGAAATACTCAAATTGGCTTTCTGGCCGCTTTTCAAGTTGAGGTCGTGAGTGTAAAAAGATACAGGTTACACGGTTGAAGTCCTAACAAATCCATAAACATACAGTCATAATGAATCTACAGACATATAAGTTACACATACTTGGTACTACTGTACAAAACACATATAACAAAATGAATGTTGGCATATAGGTGTATGCTGACGTCGTGTTCTGCATCGCGTCCGCCGACCCCACCGACTACATTGAGTGCATCGTTGACAAGAAGGCGGGAGAAACTGCCGTGTACGTCCGCGGGGACGACTGGCCATCCTTCCCGGGAAAGGAAGCAGTGGAGAGGTTTGTTTGTTTGTTTGTTTCGGCTAGCCGGTAAAAACTGCCTTCGGGCGTAACACACCAGTTTTGTACAGTAAGTAAGTACAAGCTGCGCAAGACCAGAATGTAAGGTTTGATCCACTCACACCGGGATGGACCGGTGTAGTGGGTTCTTTAACGTGCTCGAGATGCGGCTCTCCTCAGACTTCACGTCCCATCCGCGAGAACGTCCCTAGCCAAAGCTAATAAGGTACTCATTTTCACCTGAGTCGAGAGAGGAAATAGGTGTAAAGTGCTTTCCCGAGGGCACAACATTCGGACCTGCTAGGGAATTGAACCCAGAACCTTTAGATTATTTTTAGTCAACAACCCTAACACAAGACCACTTTGCCACCACACAGGTTGATGCCCATACGCATGCTGCCCTACACTCCCGGCGTCAGTTCCACCCAACTCCGCAAGAGCGTGTCCGTGTGCGACGCAGATGCTGTGGAAGACAACCATCGCGACATCTTCTATTGATCATCATGTTCGATATCAGAATATTAAGATTGTTAATGCATTTCAACTTTCATATGTGATAGAAAAAAATAATCAAAAGACGGCCGAATCCTTTTTACAATTTTTGGTAAAGATTCTTTCATCTCTAGCTTTGACATTGTACTCCAATCCGGAACTGAAAATGTTGATTACTTTCGTCAATAAGGTTATGTGTTAGGTACACCATATATACATGAAGGGGTTGCAGATTTTTAAATCGGTTATAACTCGGGGTGTGGTGCATGTATATTTGGTAGGTAGGTTTTTTTTTTTTTTATTTTTTATTCACATATGTTTAATGAGTATTGGGCAGAAAGCACAGTTGCTTATATGACGCCTTCTACTCAAAAGCACAAATATAAAAACAAGAGTAAAACATAATAACAAAATACATACATAATTACAAAGTGGGTCAAGTAGAATGAGTACAAACAAGACAAGTTGGTGATCTATCAATTACGAGAATCTACCAGTACAGTGAATAAAGGTTTGAACTATGTCGAAGATATTACAGTTTTGTGAATGTGAGAGTAACGTGGATCCTCGTAGCAGTAAAGAACATAAGGTACTGTCATTGAGATGCTGTAGCTCTACTATATTGGAAAGAGATGATAACAAAGTACTTCTATAACTGACATAAAGATTACAGTGTAGGAAATAATGTTCAGTTGTTTCGCTATGATAGCCACATTTACATGTAGGGTAATTGATACAATGGTGTTGAAATAAGTGGTAATTTAATTGACTGAAGTTTAAACGGAGCCTTGTGTGATGAACAGCGGAGTGTCTTTGACCATGAGAGAAATGGGAGTGTTTTGTCGGTCTGTTGAATAATAAGTCTAACTCCTTTTTAAAGATATTAATCGTAAGAGAGGCTTTGACATTAGGGGGCAGGTCATTCCACAAGGAAATAGTTGACGGTAGGAATGATTTTTTGTACTTTTCTGTTTTACAAGCAATGGTGGTGAAATTCTGGTTGGCGCGAAGGTTATATGAAACAAAATCACAAATACGTGATGGAATAAGGTCTTGTAAGTACTGTGGTGCAAGACCATTCATTATTTTCCAAAGTTGGGTCAATTTATGTTTTTGCCTTCTGCCAGCCAGAGTATCCCATCCAACCTCAGCTAAGACGCACTCGTGTTTAGTGCCTCTCATGGCTCCAGTACAGACACGTGCCGCTGACATTTGGACAGACTCGAGTACATCACAATCTTTACCGGAAAGGCTACACCATACAACATCAGCATATTCAATTAATGGACGAATCATGGTGATATACAATGTTTCCAAAGTTCCCCGGGGGACAAAGAATGATATTCTCTTCAGAAGGTTGATACGTTTCATTGCCTTGTTTGACAAAACAGACACATGATATGACCAAGACAAGTCACGTTTCAGGTGTAATCCCAAGTGCTTGTGAGAGTCAACTTCTTCCAGCTCAACACCCTTAAATACTGGGTACGTAGGTAGGTTGGAATTGGGACAACGAAGGTCAAGGTCAATTAGGACATGCTATGATCATGATCATTGAGTGGTTAATAGGTCTTGGGGCAGGGGGTAAATGGTGTAAGTTTTGGGCCCCTAGCTGCTTTTTTTGAACTACAGTGGGCCTTTTCGTTTTGAGGTTTGTATCAGGATTACTACAGCAGGGGTGGATGTTTTTCATTTTTTTAGCAGGTACATGTAGGTGCCTTTGGTGATGATTACTATAAGGAGATGCATATTATGCAAATTAGGACCATATTTACCTAATGTTATTAAAAAGTATTATGGAAAATAAAGAAGTCAGCTATTTACCACTTTCTTCTTTGCTAACACAGCCTACCTGTCTGAGTTAAGCAGACACAAAAACATCATGAAAATTGACCATTTAGTATTAACCAAACTGTCCCAGCAAGTACACAACAAACGACGTGTAGGGCAACATTGTGCACATTTCATCCCTTTTTAATCTCCACCAGGCAATATTCCATTGGAGGGGCAGTCACACAAGACGTTGACAGAGGGTCAGCAGCATGTTATACAGTTACATTTTGCACACCCTGGGTAGAACTTCTAGTACAGTGGGTATCTTATGTCCAGGTATCTGTATCATTTTTACTCAGGGATGACACAGGACAGTACAAATATCTATACATAATTAACAATAAAAGAGAATGGAAATCCTTTTTCCTCAACTAACACAGAACATATCAGCCTGAGTGCATGTTGATTATATCTTTTTCTTACTGATGATATGCTTTTGTCTGCCTTTTCCCCAAACATTTAGGAAAATCACATTCAAAATATGCTTAGGTTCTTTAATGCAAGTTATGAACAATGAGGTCTTCTTTTAAGGTCAGAGGCACCCAATTCTTCAAAAGCATTGGGTTGACTTGCAACTCCATCACAATGATACACATGTCGTCCATATACATGTAATAATTGATCCAAGTAATTTTCTATATACTAAAATCAGCAGCTTTGGGCTATGTTAAGAGAATTCTATGCTCTTATCTCTCCATTCAGACTACTGCACCATGGATACACCACTTCACTTTAGCATCACGCTACGGCTCAATGTTTTTCTGCAGCTGCAGTCACTGATAACAGAGACAGTCACATAAAAAACGGTCAAACTAAAATTGGGTGACAGGTGATATCACTGAGACAGCAAATCCTAAACACCTCTTGCACAACTATCCCATATACCTGCTGCCACCTAGCAGATAACACTGAAGTTGCAGTTTAGTTTCTTGATCAGTCGACCAGGTCTCTTAAAATTTCTTTCTATTCCTGATTATTGAGTACACATCTTTAAAAAACCTTTCTTACCTGGAAAGGTTAAGTATTGAGGATTCTTACGTAGTACATGTATTTACATGGCAGAATGTGTAGAGTAAAACTGCTACATCTGCTGTCAGACATATGTGTATGTCCTAAAAAAATAACATCTTTTTTATAATAACCAATGATGCAAATCCACTTGCTTCCTTTCACAATACTGTTGAGTACATGTGCTCTTGAAAACACCAAAACTTCTCATAAACAATGCAGCAATCCTGAGAAATAAATAAACCAGTAGCTCAGGTAGGGTGCTCATGCTGCAAAATGTTAACCCATACAGCATGTGCTTCCCTACCTTGCTGTCCTAACATTTAAGTCTTACCATAAATATTCACTTTTTCCTCTCACTAACAACAATGTACAAGCAATGCTCAAAACTTCAACTTTACAAGTCTGTTTCTACAAGGCTAATGCTGAGAGATAGGACTGCAGGAAACGTTGGGGGCTGCGCGTTCTGTCCTGCTTAGACTCGTCCTTGTTGTCTTGATCGTAATGCCCCAGCATCAGTCTCAACCTCTTCCCCGTCTGCAGGACATCGGGTAGAACGACCGCAGCATAGTTCTCCTGGTGTGATATCATCTCAACGTTATCGTACTTCCCAAAGTCTTGTAGTCTAAAGATGATACCGATAGCGAGGTAAACCAGCAGCTCCGGGACTTCGAACGTTAGAACCTGAACCCACGTGAACTCGGACAGGAAAGTCCCCAGGGTCACGACGATGGCGTACAGCATGGAGAAGGCCGCGCTGACCATGCGGAAGTTGTTGTAGAGCTCGAACTTCTTGTGGATCTGGTCGTGCAGTGTAATCTCGGTCTTATATTCCAGGTTGAGCCGGCGGATGTAGTTGAAGGTTTTGGCCTGTCGCCGCCGTAGGACTTCCATGTTGTAGGAGCACCACTTCAAGGCACGGTACATGACGAACACCACGCAGCACACCGCAAAGGCCTGGAACAAGAAATCAAGTTCAACCTACTCTGCCCAGACAGACACATCAACCCACATCCAAAAAAGTACTTCCATGCCCGGAGGTAAAAACAAGAAATATGGACAGTCAGGTTTTATATAAAACATGACCTAGTGACAAATATGACCACACATGGAATGGGGCAGCAACTCACCAGGAAGTAGTTGTGGACCCAGTGGACACACATTCGAGAGCCAGCAAACACCACAAACATGGCTGGGAAGGAAAAACATACAGTAGGTCAGAGATCTCTTATAAGCACATAAAATCTGACGTGTTTTCTCACTAATGCATGTATAGCTTGCTGGTTACTTTGAAGTTTATCTGAGTGTTTAGTTTAACTGGAAAATATGACTTCCATCGCAGCTAGCATTTATACCTGACTAAAAGACTTGCCTACAGTGGTCTCCCCAAAAAGTCTAAAAGTAATGCAACCTGTTCTTGAATAGTGATGATTGGAGGATACACTTTGGATGGGACTGCAGCATGTTTTAACTCACCTGCCAGAACCGTCCAGCGGAAGTGGCGTACATGGTAGCGTACGACCCCCCACCCCTCCGAGATCACCATCATGGCCATGAACAGCATGGCATCCTCCACACTCTCCAGGAAGTACCGCAGGGTCTGCATCGGCTTCGACTCAATGCCTGCCAACACAGAAATAGCTGTCAGGTATATCTGTTTATTTTTACTTTATCGAGTACATACAATGAAAGAGGGAGACAAAACCAAAGGAAATGTCATTTGGGTCCCAAGGCCACATCATTTATCTGTTGGTTCTCAGATTTTGCAGGGAATCAATGAAGTGGACAAGCTAAAAAAGAAGAAAGAAAGCAGGCCTGGGCATCCTGTGATAGCCGCGAATGCTACGATTGGAGCCACACAGTCAACATACTGGGCTGGTTTATAATTCAAACAAGTTTTGGACTTTTGATCAAATTACTGCATTAATAAATGGAAAAACCGAAGAACTAAGAAGGCAACGACTTTCCTCAACTGTTGGTGCCAAATATGAGAGTTGATTCAGAACCTAAATGGTACATACACGTTTTTTTTGGCACATTGGCAAAAAATGAAGTGGGCACATCCAAGAACCATTAAAATAACTTGTTGTGGCCTAAGACTGAATAAATCCTTTAAGAACGCTAACCTTCTCGGGCACTTACAGGACCAATGTAGGCCAAGCTGATTTAAGGCACTTTGTCCATGGACATTTGCTGCTAAGTGGCTTCTTGGAAACCCAGCTAAGTTAACCAATTCTTTGTGCTATTTTCACACATTTTGAGCCTTACTTAATCCTACACAAATGTATCAAAAGGCCAAGGCTTTACAAGTTACCACAACCATTTAACAAAACACTGAATAGCTTTTTTCATTCTACATTTTTAAGGCCACACAAATTTAGCTTGTTGGTTCTTGGACATTTTCATGTAGAATTTTAGCAAGAGGACATCATGACAACAGAATGCAGGGAGAAAAACTTGTATCTAACTCTGTTCACTCCCTGAAACTGTGTGTGCCATGGTACAAACTTTCATGTCAATACAATACATTCCAATGTAGAATTATCTTTTCAAATTTGAGAGCCAAGAAATTAAATTGCTGTGGTCTAATGTAAAAATGATAAAAACCATATCATTTGAAAAAAGCTGCCAGGTGTGGCCTACTTTGCAAATGACAAAAGTGACAAAGAATTTCAAAAGCTGGTGGGTGGATGTTTCCTGAGTGTACTCACCATCCTTGGACAGTTGGTGCCACCTGACCATTACAACAAACACCAGGACTATCTTACAGATAGGGACCACAGTGATGAACTTGTGCAGGTTGTTGGAATACTGTCAAACAGATGGACAATAAAAAAACGGTTACATGGTGCTTCGTGATCTCTTTCAAGAATGATTAAGAATAAAACAGGTCTATTCTCCAAGCAGAGGTTTTGTTTGGGGTAGTAGTGGCCAGGATTTCTTTCACTGACCTCTCACTTACACCTACTTACAAACTTCCATAATGTGTCAGGGTCAGGGTAATTAGATTTAAAAGGGATGAGGCCTTCCGTTTTGTGGCAGAGGTAGAGGGAGGGCAATGAAAGAAATCAGGGCCACTACTACCCCCTAACCAAACTGCTGCAGGGAGGATAGAATGGGTCCACACACATCAACATCAAACTAATTCCAGGGGCCAGGAAATAAATTTTCAGTATGTATGTCAGTATGTGCATATACCAATTCTAATCAATCTTCTGAACTGATCACATATCACAGATCAGGAAATCACCCTTCTACCACAATCCCATGCTCATTACCACTTCAACAACAACATTCTTCTATTTCATTCTTTTACACCCCCTTTCCACTAGAGGCTGCCACCGCTGAGCAATCGAATATTCGATGGATCGCTCAATGCATTTCATAGACAAAGACAGATTCTTAAAAACATTTTGTGTTTTGTTGCCTTTTAAATCATACTTTTGCATTGTGCATCATGTTCCAGGTACAATGTCAAGGGTCACACAAATCCAATTTTGGTTGCTCAATGGTTGCTCAGCGATCTGCCTCTTAGACTAGAGGAAAGGGGGCCTTAACAGTAGATGTATTTAACATGGACCAGACATAGTAGCATGCCTAACCCATCATAAATGATTCATAACACACCATCACCCAATCCATCTTCCCCGAAAAGCTTTCAAACAAACCAGGCCTGTCTCTTAGCTGGTCTCAAAATATACGGTACCGTATCAAATTGAATATGACCATCACACTTGTAGGTCGTCTGCTAATGGGTTTCAAGAATATATGACGCACAACACATCCGTGAGCTTTCCATGACATCAGCGAGAGTGATTTACAATGACAAGATGAGTTTACTAAGTATCATATCATGATGTCATATACCTATTCATAATCATATCATGATGTCATAACCTGATCATGTAATAGTTCAACATCAGTTTATGCAACCACACTTGTGTGGTTATGTGGTATATTTTCAGACACAAATTGCATGAAGCATATGGTCAAAACATTAACTACACACTCATGCTCAACTTAAAAGGTGATAGCTAGCTTTTAAAGCCACTACATCATCTCTCTTCCCATATGATTCCAGGATTTCCATACGTGGGCTTCACTTTTTACACGGAGGGAGTCCTTACATAGTGACTGTGGCTTTGATAGCATCTGGCATTCCAACAGTCGACAGACAATTCCTGCTAGTATTGGGATACTCGTGCATGTGTCCTGCAAAATTCAACCGTCTTGTTGCAGAAATGGCTGTCTTAGATCCTTATTTGTGGTTCATTCTGTCACAGGTTGCTTGAAAATTCTACAGTACTACAATCGTACAATGACCCACAGCAAATGAAACTGCGCCGTTATCAAAACTTATTACTTTTCACTGCCTCGGTTACGCTTCACTTCCATCACCCCCAACCCAGCTAGCTGTATCTAGAGTGAGCAAAGTTCGGACACCACAGTACATACAAGCAAAGCTATAATCATTTCATAACGAAAACGGCATGGCCCAGTTTGTTAAAATCTCGTGACTTCCAATTTTGCACTCCCGCCCCAGTGGAATACCACTGGCATGAACAAGTAGTACAGTAAATAACTCAATCAGGCTGCCAGTCACGACATGCATGAGCATACTGTCTGCTGAATATATTCTTTTACCCCTGGGGGATAAAACGCTGATAGCAAAATCCTCATACCTCCGTGAAGTATTTGTGAATTTCTTGTTTTATTACTTATTGTGAATTTCTCGCTGATTCGATTGATGCCTTTTCATACTGGATTCTGTAAGGTAACACACATGAACATAGCAGGAAACTGAAGACAGGAAATGAGGTGACCTCTGTACCATTCACTTCATCCCAGCTTGCATGGAGACCATTTAGACGTCCAACTTGACCTTCCTGTCAATCTGTGGTTACCCTCCCCTCCTGCCACTCTATTGCATTCAAATAATTAGCTACACACACACACACACACACACACACACACACACACACACACACACACACACACACACACACACACACACACACACACACACACACACACACACACACACACACACTTGGAGCTGGGCTCCTTGTGTCTGGGTAATGCCGAGAACTTATTGAATGCCCCTCATAAACAACTGAATGCCATTAGACTATGAAAAGCCTACCCTGTGGTATTTGACCCAGTTGATGAGCCAGAGTGTTGCCATGGTGGACCACATGATGTTCAGCACCACAAAGATCCAGGGCAGGGGGATCTCATCACTGCTCAGGTGTTCACCATCAGGGTTCAGCAGGGTCAGCTCCGACTGGAGACACAAACCACACATGGAAGGGAGCACACACACACAGCAGCTCAGCTGCACAATAACCAGCAACTTGGAACTTGAGGCACCACAAAAAACAGTTTGCTTCGTTACACCCCCTTTCCACTAGAAGCTGCAACTATCAAGTGAACGCTGAGCAACCAAAGATGTGACAGGTCGCTCAATGAATGCCTTTTTTAACGTTTTGTGTGTCTTGTTATCTTTTAAATCATAAAATTGTAACATATTCCAATTATGCAATCCAGGGTCACACAAATCCAATTCTGGTCACTGTATGGTTGCTCAGTGGTTGCGGTCTAGTGGAAAAGGGGCCTAAGGGAAAGAATTGTTAGGTTGTGTTTTGAAAAACTGATGCAGTGTTTCTCAGATTATCTTGTTAAATAACAGTTTGTAAAATATTTGGTTTCTATATCAATTACCTTCAATAATCTAAAAGTACTGTTTAATTCCCTATTGTAAAAACGACCATCTTTCCCCATTGTTCTTCTTACTAGAGCCTACATGGTATTCCCAGACATACAATGTTCAAAATATTTTAATGTGTCTGTGATATGCACACAGTTACTGCAGTGAACAACACACCAACAACCTCCAGTCTGGAATAAAGGTCAACATATTCTACTCCATAGCTCTTAATAAGTATGCAACATTAGAATACATGCTGCAGCATCCTGATCATCTGTTAATCACTTAGTACATTCCGCAGTAAGATTAATACACTTGTACATGTACGTGTTTGACACCCGATCCAATATGCATATACAAATACTTGATGTGTGCATACCTCATTCATTCATAAATCAAGCAATCAAGCAGAATGACAGTGTTTGAAAGTGTCATTAATTATAGACTTTTTAATCATTTCAAATTTCAAACTACCTCTGGTCCTTCCTGTGTTTTCTATTTTTAATCATTTTGTGACGGACTGTTTTCCTTAATTCATTCACTTTCTCCTGATTGTTTTGAAACTGTTTTGTTGATTTAACCTAACAGAGAGGCCCCAGCAGAGAGAGCTACTTTAAGCTCCTCTATTATTCATAGTTTTCTCCCCCACTTCTATCAGGGATGAGGTCCTCTAAAGCTAAGGTATCTGAAGTACCAGATCTTCAGGGGAGATATAGATGGGAAGGTCACAACCATACCACCACCACTTACAATACATGCAATTTCATCATCCAATATCTGAGGAGGCCACAGAGGGGGGATGCATTACTATACTTGTATCATCATAAAACTGTGGTAGTTTTCACCATGATTACTTCTGGGTATTGTTTTGGGTGGCTGAGCTGTGGGTTTGTGTGTCTGTTTGTCCAGACAGAGTAGGCTGATAGCACATGGGGGGAAGATTGACAGACAGAATGACAGGTGCAAAGGTCAGTCACAGGAAATGGGATGAACTTGACAGTAAATGTAACCTTCCCCCACCAACATGCTGTCAACCTTCTCTGTCTGGACAAACAGATACACAAATCCAAAGCTCAGCCACCCCAAACAGTGTTTCCATACCCAAACTACAAATGAAGACAACTCACCCGACAGCCGATGCGGCGGTTGGACTGGTTCTTGGACTGGTGAGAGGGACACTGCAGCAGGAAAAACGTGTAGAAGCGCGAATCTTTCATCTGCCGTCGGATGTGGAATCTATTTGGGTGCGACTCGTTATACTTGATCCTAGAAAAAAATGTGAAATTTTTAATACCAGCACTTCACAAAACATAAGCATTCACTGATATCTACAATAGCCTTGCTAAAACATTGACTATAATGTTGTTGGATGCACTTATCATGACTAAGAGAAAGTAACCTATAGCACTTGCCAGTATATTCAGAACAAATAGGTACAAATGTATGTGATGGCACCTGGCCTGTTCAGTGTTGAAGGTTAAGTATAAGCTAAAATACTTACGTTATTTCATTTACAATTGTGTAAGAGAATTGGTAGCCAAACAGCTACTTCGTGAGCCAAATGTTGAATTCATGCAGCTACCTGGTACAAAATCCTATCAATTTTCATCTTCGCCTCTGGAAAGGGCACGTAATTACCAAAAGACCTACATTCACTGCCAAGATGCAATTGCCCTCCTATCAAGTTACACATGTCGTATAATCCTCTGAGGTTGTTCTATAGGTTGAACCTTTGAATTATTGCTGGTGCTCATTGTACAGGAAGGCACAAATGGATATATTGATCCAAGTATGGTTTATGAGACAAAACCTAAAAGCATTTTGGATTTCTTCCAATTTCATTGAACAGGATATTAAAGATATACCAGCAGATCTAACACAACCCATTATACCATAAAATATCATACATCTGAGTTGAAATTACTAAATATGAAGATAAATACAAATGTGTTTGCTTAATAAACCTGGTGGTTATGACCAAGTACATGTGCAGTTAATTTTTTCTTTCATTTATAAGTGAATAGATGTGATAACTTTGGTTCATTTAGGATCAAGTAGGCAATCATCAAAGCCATATTGAATAAGTATGATTTTGAATATTGATGACTCTGTCACAGGATATTGTAATAGTCATGGGCTTTTAGTTTTAAGTTGTCAAACCATTGATGACATTGCATGTGTCTTAGTATTGCTTTTGACAGTTATACATAGTGTCTCCTGTTACTACCTATGGTGTACAGTACGGGAAATTGGCAAGGGGCTAACGCAGGGATTTCTTCTTTATCTGACAGTGTAACTGTTCCATAGATTTCTAGATCTGCCCCTATGCCCTAAACTGGTTGACGGTGTTAAACTAAAATGCTAATATCTATTCATGACTTAGGTTGGTTAATGTTATTGAGTCATTAACTTGATATATGTTAGCTAACTCACTTTTCAAGGGGACGAATGTTGACCTAACAATTTTTCCACCTGTACATACAGATGATTAAAAAGCTTCCTTATGCACGTTGTTAAAATGCTGTTTAGTCATCCAATGAAATGGTATTGCTTCTCTAGCCTGTGTGTGGAACATGGCAACTTTATGTATTATCTAACCTATGGAATGCATATGCATGTTTCGCCAGTGTGCATACACCTGTTTTCCAAAGTTAGGCCATGTTGATTTGATTATATGGATGACATCCTCTGGGTACCCCAAAACTGATGCGAGCGTGCGAATAAATAAAAAGTTTGGCAAAAAAAAAAAGTTGCCTTCATTATGAAATCTACGTGGTCATGAAGGTTGAACAAATGGCTAAACACACAGATTATGGTATGGCGAATAATAGACTCTTCATGTTCATTTCTTCACATTTTCTTCTTGCTTTGGAATTGATTTTAGTATTCTACGATATTAGTATAGTTTTCCAATATTTTTTTTTCTATTTACTGCATATATTTGCTCATTTTGCAGCTGCTTTGTACGATTTCCAGTATGGTCGAAAACTTTTTTTTTTTGGAAACGAACGAAAATTGATGCGCGCGCGGATGTCATCCATATAATCAAATCAACATGGCCTTATGAACAGAATACCAAAGTGGATAACTGAAGAATGAATGCCATTTCTTATATTACAAGTCTTGGCTTCCACTCAATGACTCATGCAAGTTGTCCAATTAGCCTGTTCACAGAACCAGGACAGAGAAGGATGAAGCTACCATTTATCGTCATTTAATCTTAACTTCCCAGAGAAGGCAATTAAACGCCTCCTTTTCTGTTGTGCATAGTTGAAGATTAAGACATTTCTTTTGAATGCAGTATAACCTGTCTAACTTCTGAATTCGATACTAGTGCCATATTTATGTACAGTAGTTGTCACAAATCAACAAATTGCAACATCATTCAAATCCCTTTGCTATGTCATTTATATAACTGCACAGTTACATGTATGACATTTACAGAACTGCAGTATTAGCTAAGACATTTATATAAGAGCATTATTAGCTATGACATTTACATAACTGCATTAATTCTGTTCTTGTGATTTGCGGATACACATGTTTATGTAAAAGGAATAAGATTATCTCGAATTCTTACAAACGTTCTTGCATGCCTGTCATGTCAACAGAGGTGATCAAACGTCAGTGACTCACATGGACCAAGGACATTATGAACAAGTTACAAATCCTTTAAAAGGAAAACTTGTGTTTTGACATATCACTTATGACAGTTATGTCACATACACATGATTTTATTTAGGTCAACCACTCCACCTGGCGCTGATCTTTACTTACTGCGATGCTTGCATAAACATTTTACATAAGGTACTACAACTTACTTGTCCCTTTTACAGTAACTGTTATCTGGGTCACGGGCCATCAACCCTCGCAGTGCATTGCAGTCCCAATCAAGCTGACTGGCCGTCAAACGAGCATACTGAGGAAAAAAAGATAAAACAGACACTTTATAGAATCCCTTCGTACAGCTTTACAATATAGATTGCAGCCAGGCTCCCTGTACAGCTTCTTACAATGTCCAGTATGTACACAGACATTAGATGTACCATCACTAATGTAAATTTTCATTTTATCAAATCAACAGGCAGAAGAATACAAGACAATGTACATGTATACAACTGAATTGCATTGATTTTCACCAAGCAAATCAACACTGTAGTTCATTTGTACTCCATGATGTATTTCTAATATATCTATAGTAATCCTATGTTGGTGCCATTATGTCGGCTACCTTTAAACCCACACACATTTGCAATTCACTGCAAAAGCAATATTTCCTGGGTACAATGCCAAGGCCTGGGATATGATTCAAGCAATCAATAGCCATTTTGTTCTAATTTTGTGCTGATTCTCCATTATTCGTGCTTTATGGACCATAATCTTTATCTTATGGTAGGATCTTGAATAATCAGAGACTGAGTGTGCTTGGGTCATTCCCTTCTTTGTCCATTAAGTTGGTTAGTTATTCTGACGCATGTTGACAGGCTTACTTGATTACAATCTGTACTGACTGCTGTAAAACTTTTGTGGAGGTTTTATTTTGCGGTAGCAGGGAAAGGGAGGTTTAAATAGTGTTTTAAATTTGCAGTTGAAACAATTCTGTAGTACGGTAGTCATAAAGGGAAGATATATTTGCGGTGTCATGAATTTGCAGTGGAGAGGTCACCGCAAAAACCATAAAAATAAAACCACTGTGAAAGTTTCACAATTTACAGTACTTTGATTTGGACAACGCCATCATTAGAATCCAGACGATGCCATCATTAGAACCTAGATGATGCCGCATCATTAGAATCTAGATGATGCCATCATTAGAACCTAGATGATGCCATCATTAGAATCTAGATGATGCCATCATTAGAATCTAGATGATGCCATCATTAGAACCTACCTCCTTGGCTTCTGAAGTATTGCAGGACAGCAACCATAGGTCCAAAACCTGGAAAGATCAGATCAACAGCACAGTTTATATACCGGTACTAATCTTATCAGTTGTTAAAAAAGTCCTGGTACATGTATTTCTTTGAGTATTTTTCCAGCTTATTTGTTTGTTTCTTTGAGCTTTGTTTATTCATGAATTCACCCGAATTGGCCTGCTGGCTGCTTTTATCATGGAGGGAACCTCCTTGCTTTCATTGAGGTCAACGGGGAAGATGTCAAGGTCAGACAAAACATAACATATTCTGTACCATAGTGGAATACCAAATGGATAGGAAATGTCTGTCTGATCAGCAATTCTCCACAAATAAGACATCATAGAAACTGTAGAATTGAAACACCAATGCTGGACATGCCTTCATATCAGTTAAAAACAATGGGAATGATTCCCTTTATCATTTTATTAAATGTAAAATATTAAACATGAACTTTATAACCATATGTTTATGGCTGTTAGGACTTCAATAATATAACCTGTATCATTTTGTCTAACGCTGACCTCTTCCCTCATGGCCTCAATGTACATGTAAAGTGGCCAGCATGCTGATTTGAGTACTTCATGAGTAAACAAAGGCTCAAACAAACAAATAAGCACAATAATATTTAAAATACGATGTCATGCCTACATGCTGTACATGACAATGTTGACAAGGCATTTTGCCAAACAACACCACCAGCCTAATTTTGCTCTGACACACCACCATCATTCATCATCCCTGGACACCTCAACTGATACTGCAGGGCATCACTTACATTCTTCACAAATACAACCAAGACAATTCTGTTTTCATTGGGAAGTCATCATTAATTATTGATGGGCGGCTACACTAATAACACTGCATACAGATACAGTATGCGTCAGGAACATGTGAAAATTGTCTATGTAATATTTCCATTTACCTCAACATGTGAAACTTGCTACAGACAATACGTGACAACAGAAATGCAATGCTTCTTTCAGTGCCCCACAGCTTTTGTTTTGGACCATCAACATAAATCAAAACTGACCCAGCTTGACATGACTAATACAGGTAACAGGTATCTATTTCTCTGTTTCAGTCACAAGAAGGCCTGGGCATAACTGTCCTTTTGTACATGTAAATCAATAGTAGTACTTGTAATAAAGTACAAACACATGCATGAAAGAAAAACCTGGAATCATGTCATGTTGACCTCCATATCACCTATGCGAGAATTTTCCTGAGCATCCATTACTTCAACATCTTTATGACCAATTCGGCACCTGTGGTCTGGTCTATAATGCTAGGTACCCTCAAGGAGGTTATACCTTGGTACCCTGGCTCATGATATAGCTCAAGCAGAATGTTGTTGGTAATCTTCTAGAACAATTCTGATGTAAAAATGATGGCCCTAACAGGTAAATATGCAGTCAATGAGGCATTAGTCCTGTATGGGCAGTTTCATTCCCGCCATAATCAGATTATTTATTTCTGGGTGGTTTTAGATAAGATGAGTACTCCCGTGGGGAGGGGGGGCAGGCTGCCTACTGGGGTCAGAAGGGCTCTATGTCTAAAATCCTATTTTGGGACTGAGTTGTCGTTTTACAAATCACGGGCGACAACAAGGCCAGAGTGTGTTTGGATAACATTGTGGGGCAGCGTGCAAACACATACGGGTATCTGTCACTAGAGAGTCCCAAAATACAGCCGATCAATCCTCTGTAACGTTAACGTTATCATCTCACAAGGATTATATTTCAGCATGCATGCAGGCTAGGCGACAAGATGGATATTCCTGGAGCGTAGTACCGATCCTGACTGGTGCTTGTGTCAAAGACAACAGTTCTACAAAAGACACAGAATATACCATTTATACTTACAGCCGGCCGTGTACAAGTTAGATTGTAGTCTACGGTTCCTCCTTCAAGAAACCCGAAGCTCCGATCTTGCAGCGCCTTGTTCAGGTTGTTGTAACCCTGAACAATCCAAGTGTTTTCGTTAACATAAACACGTCCATGGCCAAGAGAAAGACATAGAATAGCTACAAAAGCCTGCAGTGCACTCTCCTCTATCCTGTAGGACAGCATGTTTACTACAGGAGCGGCGTTTGTCACAAAAACATGACCATTTTCGTCAGTATTGTTTGGGTAAAGACGCCCTACACTTGCAGAATGGCCGCCGCGACTTGGGTTGCATTCCAATAGACCTGTCAATCAAACTATTTAAATAACTTCGTGGGCGGGGCGAGGGCCATTTAACCTGTGGCGGGAAATTCAATTTCCTAACTCTTGGCAGATCTTCCCGTGGCAAAATTGTAACTGTCGGCCTAGAGTAGGTCTATGACCATTGCAATTTCCTCAAAAATGCTCACATACATTCCTGACCACGGCAGTTGAGAAACTTTTAATACACCTCTGCGGCTCTGCCCCAGGGCTAACGCACTTCTTCAGCAATCAGAAGAAAGTACAGAAATAAACTAGAAAGGGAGCATTTGACAATTTCTTATTTATAATACCACGGAGGCTAATAGGATCGTTTTGCTGGTATATTCACTTTCCGAGGCGCATGGATAGCGAACTTGAGCAGACATCTGATCTCATTGACTTTTCTTTTTTACAGCTGACAAATTTCACGACTGTACAAAAGCACCGCCTAGCGGAGTTATAAAGGTTGCCATATGGCAGACACTCAAAAGCATGACGTTGGTTTCCGGTCACTATGTTCGCGGCTGACGGATGAGAGAGATAAAACTGAAGAGTCAGTCAGCTTCATCAGGTACATTTGACGTTGACTGGCTGTGTGTTCCTGGGGACATTGACCTTCATTGGAGTGGAACCGGCGTGTTGTTGAGATCCACAGCATGCTCGTCTATTTGGGCATACAACCACGGCAAAAGACCGAAAGAGGGGGTACCCAACGTATACCTGGGTACAATCCTCCGTAGTTACCACCGACTCTCCCTCTTCGCTTGCTACCAAGGCCAAGCGGCAAATGAAGCGAAACGGGAGAGCGAGCGGTACCATGCTGTCACCGACGCCCATAGACCAGCTGTCAAAGGCCGGTAAATCTGAAAAGCCAGTGGTGCCAAAGTTCACTTTAGACCATGACCACTGGCTTGTGGTGTTCCGTTTGGATTCCTAACGTGTCAACTCACATGACATGTACATAGAAGATCGCCTACGTCAAACTGAACTAACATCTCTTTTTTCCCCTTTATTGCATGGAATGTACAAGCATATGATACAAGGAGTTAGGAAGACATTATCCCTCATTGTGGTAAAATCTTACAGTCAAGGCTGGCTTCATATTGAAAATTACATATTTTTCCAATGAAAAATATTTTTTCTTGAACAATACGGACCCTCATTAGTTGTATCATTTTTTTTTCAAATGTAACCAACAGACATTCCCATTATATTCTCAGAATAGGAAACTTCATGTAACTTCATGACTGGCAGTTTGTCGGAGACATTCCTTTCGACATTGCAGTGGCCTAAATGTTCAAGAAGCAGCAATGTTAACGATGATGAATGAAAGAAAGCGTGATATGTTTGGAGAAATTCATTGAAGATGGATGTGACCTTGTTTGTTCGACGCCACGGGAAACAAGCTGAGAGTTAGACTTAATTAATGTGGGTAATACCTCTCCGGCTTCCTCCGTTTTCGTCACGTATGTTGAATTGATTTATGAGCCGAGTACACAATGTCACCACACACCCTGAAATAACTTTCACTACCACAGGATGTACATCCTTGGCAGAACCTCGAGACGCCGTCTCACCGCAGACGAGTTTCATCGAAGCTAAACAAAGTACAACGGAAATGCCAACGCCCCTGTATGACTTACACAACTTTCACCATTATTGTGGTGTGTTGTATAGGGTTTGTGACGTCGGAGCAGGTTTGATAAAGAGCCGTTACTTGGAAATCATGGAGACTACAAGTACGCTTAATTTTACACGTACTTTTACTTTCTAACGGTGACTTAGCAATATCTCATGACGGCATCTTTTTAGCGTGTGTGCGTTGAATCACTGTGTTCAACCATGGGGTTAACTCCATGGTTCAACATTGTCACAGAGGGGGCTCATTACAGGGGCTCATGGGATCGGTGAGGACTTAGCGCCTTCCCTTCACGGCTTTTCTCTACAGATCACGGGATTTACCCCCCCCCCCCCACACACACAATCCTTTCATCTCTTCTGGGGTCAAACCAGGTCACAACCATCATTATTCGAACTTTGAAGCAATCCTGAACAAAATATTGAAAGTTATCGCGGTCCCCCCCCCCCCTCCCCATTGTTGACGGGCTTTCTTCTGGACACAATTAGATACCTGAGCAGGAGACATTTAAATGTACACAAAATAGTTATGAACAGAAAACGAACAATTATATATCTACATATGTATTTGTTTTCATTTCCAAGAAGTTGTAGAGTACTCTAAGGCCCACTCCCTGCCTGTGCCATCTTTTCAAACTCCATAATTATCGCCGTGGGCGTAACGTTAACGGCCGAGCACAAAGGCGGCCACAGCAGTCAGCACTCGATAAAACTATAATCTTAGGAAATGGACTATTACCGTGTCTGTTGGATGCCGGACGGATGCCATCCATTATCAAAGTATTCGGAGACCTTGGAAGACCCATCAGATGTTAGAAAGGCGTGGTCTCACCTGGCCTGGAGTCCAGCTTGTCTTATTTGTTTATTTCTTATTATATTAGCTTCAGTTCGCTTGCAACGGTCCTACTCCGCCGTAGCCTGGGTGCCATCCTCCGTAGTTACCGCTGGCTCCCTTGTACGTTGTTACAACGGCAAGCGAAAGGGAGAGCCAACTACGGAGGATGGCTCCCAGAGATCAGTGGCCAAGAACTACTGACTCATGGCCATAAAACAACATTACCCACAGACTCCCCGCTGAAAGTTTCATTTAGTCTGCTCAAATTGATCCAGATGGCACAAATTCAAGGTCAAGCACTGCTTCAAGTCATTTTCAAGGTCATTAACCTTTTCTGCTACTCCTGATGCTTGGATCTAATGGTTACAGCTGCGACAACCGTGTGGGTCTTCCAGGGACAAGAATCATTAAAAATACTGGACGCAGAATTTTAAGAGAATGCAAGATGGACTCACATAACTGTTACACATTTTCACCATCTTAGGGATAGAACAAGGGCTTCACATAGTTCAGCCACCCTACATTAGTAACCCTATGCACTAATGACTGGAGGGGTGGATTTGTCATACAATCCTTATCTGTCAACACGACTAATAGATACAAGACTGTGTTTCCGCAATATCCGGCCCTCCACAAGGCAAAGGGGCAACGACGTAGTACGAACTACTGCCAAGCTGAGATAATGAGATCCTTCGAGACCTTTACTAGTTATCAAGGAGAGTGAGTATTTCAAGTAATGAGGCAAACTGCGCTGACCATGCGAACTTATAGAAATCTTGTACACTAAAATGTTGTCAACATATACATACAGCTGTTCATCCGGAATATAGAGAACCTTTTAGTAGTATTTCTGATGACAGTACCTTGTTTTCGACTGGGAAACCTGAAGCGCAAAGAAGGTTCAATACACTTGCCTTTTTAAGTGATGACAGCACCGTTGTTATGCGTAGCAATAGTGCCAAACAAGTATGGTAACGTTAGCACTTTAAAAAGCTATACACGAGGTTTAGACCACAACTAAGAGCCCGCCAAATTACATCTATTAGCATGTTTTTTTCAAACTACCACAGTCCGCACATTCCAAAGCAACTTCACACCACGGGATATGTTTAACCTCAAATATATTCGCCACTCCGGGGTATAAAATTCTGCCTTTTCGCCAAGAATGCCATGGAAAAAGAGACGAAAACCTGTTGTGACAACTTGAGGTTGAAAGGAAATGCTGTCTGTATTTTTGCGGGCGGTGTGCGCAGTTTTGTCCCCTGCCGTGCGTATTTGTTGTGGGTGTGAGGAAGTGCGATGACTCAGTCTCTACTGGTCTCCGTGGGAATTAACCGAATTGTTGTTTTTTTCGTGGGGAAAAAAATAAGAATGAGCAACTGCTGCCAAATACAAGAGTCCTTGCTACTGATCTGCTGAGCACAGTAACCTTATTGACAGAAAGTAAAATGGCGATGTCACTTTCGTTCATTAAAGTTGGAATAAAACTTTATAAATAACATAATCTTATCCATTTAAGCCTTTATGTATACGTTCAACTTCAAGATGACGTACTCCTTCAGAGTGTAATGAAGTTGGCTTAAGATACTCTCCAAGCAGAGGTTAGGCCTTTTTTAAAGCTTGCTGGTTTTCTTTCGGTGTCCTGGCCCATTTTGCTACAGAAAGCGCGCCAAAACGTCTAAAAGGCTTTTCAAAACCGTCAGATAACAGGTCTCACCTCTGCTTGGAGAGGAGGCGTGAGACTGGTAATGCTATGTCTGCCAACAACACAGAGAAAGCCAGGTCCGTTGAACTTGTGTTTTGCCATTGCGGCGTACTCAAGAGAAACAACAACACAGGTCGGTGCTTCAGTGGAACCGCAAAAACTCAGACAAGAATGCTGCCAGCTGTGAGAGTCGGTGAGAATGAGTGGTGTCAAATGTACGGACGTGAAATCTACTCTGAGCTACAGAAAAACAAAGTGGTCAGTGTTTCTGTCCAGTTACTCAGTACTACGTGGTCGTGATGTATTATTATCTAGTGTACCCTTGGGATAATCTTCATTTCCAAACGTCGCCTTCGGACGAATGAACCCCTACAAGCACTAATTGCCACCACATACATTCAAGATGGTTTCAGTATTTTCATAATCATAAATACATTGTGCTGATTTCTTACTTCATTTTTCATATACACATTTGCAATGCTTTATTCTGTGGCAACGTTCAAATACGTTTTAAATGTAGTACAAAATATATGCCACAGTCTCTATAGTTCAATTTTCTCTATCAACTTTTGATAGTATTTCTTTAATTGTTTAATAAGTGTTTGCTCTGTGAGCAATCTCATGCTTACTGCGCACTTCTTCCATGCCCAGCCGACTAAATTTTGAAGTCTTCTTGGAAGACGAGTATCTTGTCTACATACCCCGGCCCCGTACTCCTGTCCCCAATGACGATGCATTTCTGTCAGATACCAAGCGCTAGGGCTAATACTCAAACGTCCCAACGCGCCGTACGTAGCTGGTGGATGGGAAGAGTTAAGGAAGGACACGAACACGACAGTCAAGGAAATTGCCGGTGCCCCAGGGTCAGGTTTGTTTCTGGTGAGATTCTAACCCGACTAGTATCACCACTGAACGGCATTTATACGGAATGTTAACGTCATGAGCATTCATCAGTACATACCAATGTTGTAGGATACGGCCTAACCCTTCCCTCTCACATAAACAAACATTATCTGTCACGCCAAAGGTTACAACGGAATTGCCTAGGGAAGATACATTACAAAATGACATCCTGGAGCAAAATTGAATATATACACGGTATTCTATCATTGAATCAAAATTCGCGAAACTGTGCCCGATATTCCGGTGTTGCAAATAAAGGTGTGCCACAGGAAAAAAATAGTTGCCCATGGTACGTAGTTTTATTGTGAACATTAATGGAACAACGGTTGACGCTGACTCTAGTGTGTACTTGTTTGTGTCATCTTTTATCGACAATTTCTTCAATATGAAAATGATTGGCCTCCACAGAGGGGGTATTCGGTTACCATCCAACGTTATTTATTGTGCGTTTTTTTGGTGTAAAAATGTATTTCTATGTTAACCAAGCCCACCTCAACATTATTTATATGTATTCAACATCACCAAGCCGAACATAGGCTATGTATTAGAGTAGTCTTAGAACCCATGTAGATATGTACGTTATTGCTACTTTTGTACTTGTATACCTGTACTTAGACCGATAGGACATCGATGTTTAATAAAGGATATCCATTGTTATTGTTATTATTTATTAAGTCTCGTTCATCGGGACGACCATGTGTTAGAACATGCATCCTTATTTGGACATCGTCGGAACCAGCTGGTACCCGACAAAGGACGACTACTCCCAAAACAAGCTCTTTCCGACGTCGTGAAGCCCCGGTTTCTTAGTACCGGTTTCTACGAAACGTTTACTCATGGTGATAACTATGTTTGCTATACGCCATGTCGCAATAACGACAGAGTTTCACACCCCAAGCATGAGGATGTTCTTGTCTTGTCTTGTCCGGGCTATCATTAGATCGTGATTAAGGTAACACCTTGCTGGTCAACGTGCTTTGGACTGCATAGCCCGGCCTGGGATCCATCCCGGTCGGCTTCGTAGAAGGCACGAACTGACCTTCCGAGCTTTGCACATGTAGCAGGATTTTCATACAAATAGACAAAGTGGCGTGATTCAGCCCCCCTAACGGATTAGGCAGATCGCTTTAGTAGAAACGACCTCGTCATACCGCCATATTCACCTTGGTGAAGGGAGTCAATGACCTCGTTTCCTCCAAAACTAGAATAACATTTGATTCGAGAGGGTTTAGCCTGTGTTATACTTATAGAATCCCTTGCTGGCAGGGGCTTCTAGGGCTTCTATCGGCGCGCCTGACCAGTGGAAGGGCTGCTCGGGAGGCCTGATATAGTCAATTTCAACCTATGAGGATAATACCTGACTTCAGACTTGATTACTTAGTACATTTATTTAGTTCTTAAAGGTTTTTACGTGGAAAAAACGTGTTAAAGGAAAAAATGGTGTTAAATGTAATTTTATTCCGTTAGTTTATTTTTTTAGTACATTTATGTTCGAACACACTCATTTTGGTAAAAAAAATGTGCTAACACCCCCTGTAGCTTACGGTAAGACAAAACAGACAGGCGTCCAAAGGCCACTAAGATCATTCACACTGCAGTCAAGTTTCCCATATTTTCGAGTGTCAATTACAACCTACCGTGGCTATAACGTGCCGGACGCTGCCCATGCCAGTGAAAGCAGGTCTTGTAACCTAAAAACGCGGCTATCGGCACCTCAGCCCGGCCTATATTCAGTGATTCGTGGCTAACTAACAACATTCTAAACGTCTCTCTCAAAACGAGAAATGATTGAGTGGTGGGCTTATCAAACATGTGAAATCCTAATCGCATCCACACGTCTTCTAACCCAGTCTGTCCATAAAAAGATTAGCGCGGCCGCAAAGGGATTAAGTGATAATTCGTGACGCGGTCAGCGGTCAGTGTGTCCTGTAAACTGGGTGTCCACAAAAACATGGTGTCAAGTAAGTCAAGTACCGATTCGTGAAAGCCGTGAAACCTAGCAGATTGAAGAAGAAGGCTAAACTATAGTGATTGTGTTTTCCTTGAGACTTGTGGTTTCAGAAAAATCTGAAGCAAATGCTTTTTAGAAATAAAGAAAATGAAACAAGCTTATATTTGCACACTCATGTCCCAGTCATCCCCCCCCCCCCCCATTTGCGGGGCGCCGTATTGTAGTGTCACGCAGGTGTGTTTGTTATTGTTCGGAAACCTCGTCGCTGGTTTGTTTGTACACAAAACAGTTCACCTAGAACACCTTATATAGATAGAAACACGTGACGTTTCCTGCCATAACAAAGGTGCCAGACACACCACGGCACCCACTGAGCTGTCTGTGTTTTGTGTTACTTGAGTTCAACTTGAGTTGGCTTTCTACTCCAAGCAGAGGTTAGGCTTGTCTTGGGCGTTTTATAGGCGCTTTTAGGCGTTTTGTCGGGTTTTCTATATTGGCAGCTGTTCTTTGAGTCTTGTCTGAGTATACTGACCTAAGAGAAGAAGCTGACAAGATAGAACCCCAAACAAAACGCCTGAAAACGTCCAAAAACAAGCCTAGCCTCTGCTTGGAAAGAACATACAGTGGAATCTTGGCAATCCTCCAGAGTTGTGACCGACTCGCACGAATATCAGTTTTAACTTATTGGTCATCACGCCACTGTTGGCGCCCGCAGGCTCCCTGGACCCCTGCTGTGACGTAGGGGAGCCTTAAGGCTCACGTCATAGTGTTGTAGACGTGATCTGGTAGTCTCCAAAACCTTGCCAAAGATAACTTTATATAGCTAGTGATGGACATCTTGTGTACAAGGCAGGGCTAGAGTTCAGAACCTGACATGACTCACGGTACTCCCTACACCTCAGGACATGTCAAACTGTAGGATAACAAAATAAACATGCCCTGTATTTATATCGTTTGACCAGAACGAAGCCGACAAACCGACCACAGAATTATTACCCAATAATCCCCCCCGCTGTTTGTTCTCTGTGGCGTCGCATGCGGACTAGAACCTTTCCCCCCTGATCCGGTATCCGCCCGGGAAACGTGAGATTGAGAGGGCCTAGTCCGCGGTTTCCGTTCAACCCCCGGCCTTCCCGGAAACGCAGAAAGAGACGGGAAGTGGGCTGGGCAGCGCCCGCATCGGCACTTGGGATAAATTGAGGCCCGGCTGACGGAGCAGCTCAGTTCTGTGCACCTCATCGCTTCATCTGCGGTCGCGCCAGACGAACTCTCTCTCCTACAACGATGGCCCGTAGTGTACTCCTGTGCTTGTTGGTGGCGGCTTGTATGACCGGCGGGGCCCTGGCCTGCTCCTGTATGCCGTCCCACCCACAGACCCACTACTGCTTTGCAGACTTCGGTAAGACCTTTGATTCTTCCCGTGGCTTAACTTTTACATTTATGTTACCAAGTTGTGACCGCAAGTATGTCAACTGCAGTGGTCATCGCTGATTGTTCTGCGGTTGTAGCGAAAGTGGCAGTAAAAAGGTTGGGGTTTAGGGGAAGGCATTAATCGACTTTCTGTCCTTCTGTGATAGTCCTTCTTTTGGTTAGGAAAAACTTTTTGTATAGTCGCATGAAGGATTGGAGGGAGAGGCTGCAGTAGTGACTTGGATAAAACTCATTCGTCACAATAAGAGGAAAGTCTCTAGTCGAAAACAGTACGGACTCAGTACGGAGTTTAGTGCAAAAATGCTAGCGCTGTATCGTTTGTCTAACAAATACAAATGGGTGTTCATTTGCTTTTCTATGGCTTTATACATATTTAGCAACATGTGTATTGCAATGTAACAGTGTACCATACATTGCCGCACACAGCTTCTATACTCCGCATTCACTAAGAGTAGGCAGTGTTCAGGTCCTTCACCCTTCAGACATTATCTTGGTGTGTCATCTGTTTGTTATGTCGGCACATTGCATGACAAGCTGGAGACTTTCTTTGCATCAGTGTGGTCTTGGCACGAAGTTCATCTCTATCTTACATCTTACGACTTGTTTTCTTGTCCCACTTAAGTTGTCCGTGCCAAGGTTGTGGACGGCCCCCATCTGTACCAGCCGGACGGAGTGCCCTCCCCTGAGCCGGAACCGGAGGCAGATGGTCTGCCCGGCTACGAGCTGCCGACTGACGCGAGCTTGGAAGGGACAACCCTGCCGCCTCTGCCGGGTCAGGTACGTTTGTAGAACTGCTACTTTTTGTTAATACATGGGGGGCTGCGTGGGGGGATCCTGGCAATGCTTAATGGCAATTTTAGGAGGGCAAGGCCCGCGCAACGCTTAACGGTAAATTAAATCGCCCTTGTGTAAGGCTTTGCATACCGTGCAAAATCCAGGTTGTGACGAAAAAGTTGTCGCGCCTGCGCGCCCAATCTCACCTCATGCCCCCACAACTTGCGTTCGAAGAAAACGGGAAGGATGTAACCGCGTCCTTTCAGCGAAAAGTTGTTCAGCGCTGTGAACAATTTTTAGTTTGACTGAGAAAGAAAGTCCTTTGCAGACGCGCTTGCCAAATTGTGTTTTCGATAAACTCGCTCCGTCTTTGACAATGTGTGGTGGTTTGTGGACTTTGAAACGTACGAATCTCTTGTCTGTTTTCTGCCACTCAACGGCTGTCGGTACGAAAAAATTCTGTTTTGATAACGTCGCCTGAATGGTTAACTCAGTGGCTACCAGTATGAAACTTGCACTCCCAAAGAAAATTATGATAAATTCAACCTGAGGTGGAACGCGCAAGATGTACAGACATCTGGATTTAGTGGTGTTATGTCAAATCCTATGTTAGTTTTCTGCTTTTTTTCTTTTTAATCTACAAGGCTTGTGCCTGTTTTACTCGACCCATCATTCAATTTACTTGCACTGCGCTCTAATATTTGGTGATCCGTGTCTTGTTTACTAAACACCGCCAGATTCACGATACAGCAAATGAACGCCCTTTAGTTCTTGTCACAATGCCAAGGATACGGTAGATTGACCGTCAGAAGCAAAACACTTGCAACCCTATACACCATTGAGCGTGTCAACAGGGTGATTCATGTTCGGTCTGGCTTGCGTGTGCTGTTGTTGTTGAGATATCTTACAAAACAGCGCTAGCTGTATTTGATGAACTGTTGTTCCTATGCAGTTTTCTATGCTGCGACATGTTATCAAGCTTTCTCAATAGACTTAGCAAACACTCTCCGTTCACCTACAGGACGACGCGCCATCTACCGACGTCCACAGGTACCGTATCTCCATCAGTAAGAACTTCAAGGGACAACTGGGAAATGATGTTGACCCTACGTACGTGTACACCATGGCAGAAACGTCTCTGTGCGGGATCGATCAAGAACTCAAGTCTGGACAGCTCTATCTTCTGGCAGGTAAAAAACGGCAACTCTGTTTCCTTCAAATCCATAATGAAATATGTATAAAACATCTTGGATGATCAAGGATTACTAATATTACTCACTTCGCACAGTGTGAGTTTTTTTTCCTACCACACATCACGCCACTGGAGTTATATGAAGAGCAGGAAATATATACTTTTGAACTTTTCCATTCCCTCACGAACCTTCCGATTTCGGGGTGTCACGATGTTTTCACGTTAACCCGCTTTAAAATCGGTATGTCTGACTGTAGGTAGCGGGTTAAGGCTGGACCACGAGTCCGCCTCCGAAAACTTTTGACTGTCCGCACCCTGTCTTTAACGAAAGCCTTGCAGTCAACTCATCCTTGGCGTTTATTTAGCTTAAAAGCTTTAAGAGGCATAGATATCTAGTGTAGGTAATCGACTTTAAGAATTCACACGGAGAAGAGACGGTTGTGAAAACTTGAGATGACTAATTGTTGGCTCGCCTTGCATGTTTACATGTACACATTTCACAACAAAGAGTTGGAGCGACGGGACCTTAAATCATCATCCCATTACTGAAACTTGGACCACATCAGGAAAAGGACCCAAAAGTTCATGTATTGTGTTTTGTAGACTGACAGCAGAAAGCTGTGGGGTGATCTTACTTCTGAGTAGTCGCTACATAAACATCAAAATAAACCCAAAAGACAATCACAAAGAGCTACCCCAAAGTCAGGATGCTTTGCTCTTTGGCTATAGACCGCAAAAGGAAACGGCACACAATGGTCTCGCCACGATGCTTTTAGGCTTGGCTTATTGAGTTTGTTCTGAGTAATACCCGTGTCCAAGTTCTTACCCGAACAACTAAGTGTACATTCATTTCCCCTATTTCGCTTCACTATCATGCCTAACACAGAAAAGTCCTGTTCTCAGTAGTCTCGCGGAGGTGAAGCGCATGGTCCAATGATCAAAGATTCACAACATTTCTAGTCGGTCCTTTCAAAGGGAGATGATATGGCCCTTATACACAGTGTATCAGGTCATCAACGAGCGATGTGAGCACTAGTTTCGGCACCGTCAGGCCGACATGTATCTTTGCTATGGCTATGCTGACATTATTGCACAACCGGACCGCTTCACCTGTAAGACTGATTTACAGCAGCAAACTTAAGAACATTCTGAGGTACAAAATTGCAAGACAAAATCGCCGCGTCATACTCAATCGTCCGTTTGTCTAGTGCTCGCATGTACACATCTACTCTTCTCTATACATGAGGCTCATATCAATTTTAAAAAGAGGCAAGCTATTAGAAATATAGATTTATACAATAGTATGTTGTGGCTCAGTACGTATTAGTATATAGTGTTTTAGTTTGTTCATGTTTTAGTGTTTTACCACATATCATCATTTGTGCAGCCACATATCATCAATTGTGCAGCCTTTTATAGCTTGAATAAGCAATAAAGATTATTATTATTGCTAAGAACCCCACCTTCCCATCCTTGTTTTACAGGATACATCTATAAGAACAAGATGCACGTGGGACTGTGTAACTGGGTCAGTCCGTGGGAGGATGTGACAGAGAAGCAGAGGCGTGGACTCAAGTACATGTACAGAGACAACTGCGAATGTGCCGTAAGTAAACTACTAAGTTAATTTGGCATCCTAACGTTTTCATTCAAGTCTGCGAGAAACTTATAGCATGAAGATGATGCATATCCCTAGATTTTGTCATAGAATCAAATAGATTGGAAACACTTTTGGGCGTTTTTTTTTTCTGGTACGATGTCCTTTTAATAGAAAAAGGCTATTCTGCCCCAAAAGAAGAAATCAAATCAAACCTAACAAAACTAGCTCTATGTATATTTCAAAATGTAGTACATTTGTATATTGTAGGAACTGTATTCATCATCATTGTATCTACGTACTTCGGGCATGTATTTGCAATAAATTTATTCAATTTAATGATATTTGATTTTTAAATAAAACTGTCCTTTTGCCCATTCTAGATCCAGCCTTGCCTGCGCGGTAAGACATGCACACCTTGGGACTCCCAGACTTGCCTGTGGGACGACATGTACACCACTGACTGTTCCCGCCGCCTCAGCGCATGCGTGAAGAACTCCGCCACTGACTCCTGCAGCTGGTTCGTGCACCAGGCCATGCGGGATTGCACCAACCCCATTTCCCCCGAGGCCGCCGGCAACATCCCGGAGATCCCCCAGCTTCCCGAGGTGGACGAGCCGTTCTACCCGCAGGTGGATCCTCTCCTGCCGCTCCCTGGGGGCGGAAATGACGTCAACGGTGGACATGACGTCAACCGAGAGAATGAGAGGTTCGAAGACAGCAGTAACGAGGTCGACCCTGTCGCCTACCCGGTGGAGAAGGCCTACGACTACCTGGATGAGCCTATCGATGTGTGGTTAGGTCGCTGGGACATCGACGGGGGCGCCCCCTGAGAACTCGCCAATAATTTTTCACCACCCTCTAAATTGCCCCCCCCCCCAAAGTCAACCGACTGGATTTCGCATAACTTTCGTATTACTAGTAACGTTACTAACATGTTTTTTTGGGTCTTCATTTGATTTCTTTTAATCAGAAACAGATATGTTTATATTATACCAATGCCTTTCTCATAATCATAAGGAATATATTGTTGTAGGGAAAGGAATAATGATGACTGTGATGATGGAAGTAAATGCTGGCTTGAGTACCGTAGTTCTGCTGGTTGCTCAAAGACCCTGAAAGCTGTGGTGGAGATATTGTAAATAGCTGTGGAAGGAACTTTTGTATGAATCAATCTCAGCTATTGTCTTAGTCTTATAAAAGCGTACCGAACGCACATCTGAAAAGGAGGAAGAATGCCTATAAATGCTAACTATGCGTATATGCAAGGAGCTCTAACCCTCTTGGTATATGCTATAAAACATAGGGAAAAACACACTAGAAAAAGCCCCCTCCCCTTTTAAAACCTTGTAATGAAGCCTTATTAACACTAATGCTTCTCCCTGTACGACTAGAGCTACCTAGATCATGTACGAAGTTATCAATGTGCTTATCAAGTAGGCGTCGTCTGACTTCCAAACCATCTAATAAAGGCTGAAATCTACAAGCTTGTTTTTGTCTGTTTTTTTTTCATGAAAGGCTCATGACTTACTAGTAAGATATAATTATAGCTAAACACAAACCAAACCAATGATGTTCACCTCCAGTCAACTTTGAAATGCACAAGTATGAAATTGCTAGCATCAACCACTATGGAATTATAGTATAATATATGGCAATGTTCCTCTCATTCTTAATTACACATGTCACAAAGTAGAATAGTCCTATCATGGAAGGTAACTGAATTATAGAATTCCTTCATTAATTATGCAAATCAGATCATAATTGGCATAATTGCCATTTAATTATGTCAAGCATCACTTAAGCTACCTACACACCAAATATCAAGACGATCCGTAGACCGGCTATTGAGTTATCCTCCTTTAAACATTTTCATAGAAATGCTCCTGCAGTTCCTAGCAAGCCGAAACTTATGTCACTTCTTCCCGAGCACAAGAGCTACCTACCAACCAAAAATCATGACCCTATAGCTAGCATGTCCAGATCACGAGATATCAAAACCGGAAGTTCCGCCGCAGTACCATACCAAGCCGGCAGGGGGGGGGGGGACAAAATCTGATCACTTCGAGGTCTCATCAAGACCTACCCACCTACCAAATATGAAGACAATCCATTTAAGCCTTCTCGAGTTATCGTGCATGTTTACAGACACACACACACACACACACACACACACACACACACGCACGCACGCACGCACGCACGCACACACACACACACACACACACACACACACACACACACAGACACAAACAAACACACGCACACGAACGCGTACGAAAACATAACCTTCTTGGCGAAGGTAATAAAAGGACGAACAAAACAACATAAAAGCCATACATCTGCTTGGAGATTGTGCAGGAGCTAGCTAGCATCGGTAATGCGAGGCCATTCAATATCACCGTAGACAGAACACCTCACCTCACTTCACCAGTCCCATAGCTGTATAACAATTGGTGGAGACAGAACAGAGGCATGATTAATGTGAAAAAAAGTACAGTACGATCGCTGATCGGATGAATATGGGGAGCCGTCTTGCGGATAATTCAGGCACGGCATAAAGACCTTGACGCAATCGGCGTTCTGTCCTGAAGTTGGAGCTTTACCAGCGGCATTGCCAAGGGGTCGTTGTTTCCACATGGCGTTTTCTAACATTTCTGTATCTGCACCTATGGGCATCTATAAAAAAGTTCGTCGCCCGATAGGGGACTTGAACCCCTGACCCTCAGATCACCATTAAAGCCACAGTACGCTTAAAAGTCTGATGCTCTACCGACTGAGCTAACCGGGCGCTTTCTTCATGTCACTTGTGCCGTTAGACCTCCTCTCTTTTCCATGGTAATACAGTCGGAATTGGGAAATACACTCAGCAGAAACAGCTCGGAATCTTTGTCCTATCATTTCTACGTTGTTACTTTATCGATTGTATAGTAATATGTATAATTGGAAAGTTTACCTATTGCAATAATTTAGTGATACCAAATTTGTCATCATCCTACATGCAAAGGTTGAACACCATACATGTGTATTGTATGCATAGCTAGCATGCTCCAAGGCGCATTCTGATCATTCTGATAAAGCTAGCTGTAGACATACACACCGGGCTCTCCTTAGCAACGCTGTTGTTACATCCCCATGGTAACCTCGTTGAACGCATTTTCATTCGAGATAATATTACCACGGCAACAGGGAAATAAGTAAGTCTGTAAAATTTTGCCACACACATCTACGAAAACTCTGATTGGTTTCTATCCATAATTCAAATAACGCGAATTTGTAACATGAGATCTCATTGGACGCCGACGTCCCTTGTCAGCAACAGGTCGACAACAGGCCAAAAAGCCCGCGAATTTTCTTCTTAGAGGATTTTATAAGACCTGATGTGATTGGCTAAGGGCATCCGTTAGATCGCGTCTGACATGTAACACGACCTCTGATTGGTCAGGAGTGCCCCCTAACAAGTGGGACCTCTGCAGATGTTTGAGAGATCCATTCTCCCGAAATAAAATTCACCGGAAAGGTACGTTGTAATATTCTATCATATAATATCAACCCGTGGTGTTTGATAGCAAAAAGACATATGATCGACTCGTATTGAGTTCTTGTTACTTTTTCTATGGTATATGATCGAAGATGTGGTAGTTCTGCTGAGCCCACACAGGAATCGTCTGATCCGTGACAGAACATTCTTTTGTGTGTTGTGATAGCTGATATGCCTGAAATAGTTTTTAAAATCATGTGACGAAAATCAGCGTAAAGGTTTCACTACAACAACCCTTCAATCCAATAATAAGTAACGTTATGTGAAGTGTACCCTTTCAATGTTGAGGTGTTGCGATTGTTGTTTAAAGAAGGAAGAAAAATTCTTGAATTTGTTAACACTTAGGATTTTCGTCTAGATTTGCAGGATTTCTTTGGTTCGGGCGCTACCTGACTAGTGCCGTGCTGTGAGGAGATCAGTCATGTTTTACTCAAAAGACATTCTCCAGAAAAGAGGCGGGAAATTCGGGATTATCTGGTATGTGAAATGATCCCTTCCGGCCACAAGCCTTATAATCAATGTACTAGTAATCACGTAAAGCATTCATCACCATGTCTTTGGTCTGGAAGTTTGAAAAGCATCACATTCTAAGACTTGTAGCTTTATCTTTTTAGATGTTGTATAATTTTAAGCCATGTCTTGCATCTTTCTAGATGTTGGAAAATAAATAGTCCATCTTTTTTATTTATTTCGTAGTTGATAAACATAAAAAAATGTTAGGTAATGAATGTAATCTTTCCATTGAAAAGATTCACACATTTGTGTGTAATGTTTCCATTTGTAGGATTGCAGCTACTAGAGCCAGCGACCTAACCAAGAGAGACTACAGTGCTGTCAACGTGGCCAGGACATGGTGTGAAATTTTGGCTCTCTGCTATTAACAGTCACCAACTTGTAGTTCTGTTCAAACTCTGATAGCATAAGTCAGATTTCAGTATCTAAGTGCAAGAATAAGTCTGTGACAATTTAATGTCAGGACCAAATTAGGCCAATTTCCAGCCAGTAACTATGTTTATACAAATCAAGCCACTTTAGGGCAAATTGGTAAACATTACTACATAACGAGTCCAATAGATCTATCTACATTATTCTATGTGTAGTGAACAGGAACTACATGTACATGCTTAAGTAAGAGTGTGATAATCAGAATGCACAGGAGACATTGTGTACATTACAAGTTTGTGTCCGACAGATACTAGTAATACAATCTCTTTATAGCACATAGAGCACTAGATATATACTTTTCCTATAGATACATGTGTATGAGGAAATCATATGATGTCTATGTTGATCTTTTCTCCTCAGTGATGAAATCATCAACCACTTGACTTCCGGGACCCGTTATGATCGCGGCCGCTTCCCTCGTTTCTCCCTGTATCTGTCGGCACAGCTGATGTTTGGAGTCACGCTGGTGCATGGAAAACACACTGAGTACTTGTACAGTAAGTCCTAACATTGTACATTTGTTTATTTTTGTGGGGAAGTAATTTCTAGGTGGAAAGGAAAAGGATGTTTGCACAGTGTTTGAACTTTTGAAGTTTGCAGTTGAAACTATTTTTTTTTTTTATTGAACAACATAAAAAAAAATTAAAGGGAACAAAAAGGACACAGTGGTAGGCAACTCTAGCTAGTTGCTAATATTAGTCCCACCACTGACAATGAAAGAAAATACATATACAATGGCAAATCATTATAACAAAACAGCAACAAGTAACATAACAGCAAATAACAAAACAGCAAAAAGGCAATATAAGCAAAAACATATAAAAACGATCGTAATTTTGCAGGACAGAAGTACGTATATTCGTGAATTTGACCACTAAAATAAAACCATGCCAACCTTTCAACTTTGTAATACAAATGTATATCCTAAACTGTGCTTGTTTGCTTGTTTAGGTGATGCAATGACACTTCAGAGTAAGTTTATTCCCAAGAGACGAGTTGCCCCTGGAGGTCTGCTCATCATCGGTACTAAAGACATTGATATGAAGACGTCAACCAGGTAAGACTGTAGCCATGTTAGTGGATACCAGCCTTTTTAGCTTTAGTACACTCTCTCAGTCACATATTTTATCCATCTGTCATTTAAATATTTGTTCAGAATTTAAACAGGCATGCTGATTGACCAAACCTGAGTGGCAGTTTGGGGGCATCCAATCAGCAGAGGCCCCACCCAGCACACAATGGTTGAATTAGCTCATTATATTATTCAATTACGTAATGAAATCACCTTAGACAGATAGAATATGTGCAGACCCTGGTGCAGATGCAGTCTTTTTGGCAGGGAAATGACCATGAGAGCATGCTAATGCTAAAAGGCTGGTATATCCAGGTCATGCTAGCAGTACAGAATATTTGAGACATTGTAGACATTTAACATATCGTAACATGTTAGGCCTGCAGTTCTGTTCATGCCCAGCAGGTGGCCCTTTTGAATGCATGTTTGCTGCCAGAACCCAAGAGATCTGCTGGTACTTAGAATATGAATACTGTTATCTTTATTTGGGAGTGCATGCACAGACTTTTCAGAATCAACCAAATCAGGTTTATCCACACAGGTATAGAATTTCCATCTCTGCTGTTTATATTGACTTGAGAAAGTGGTCCATACTTTTACTGGCTACCATCGTTGACATGAAACTTTAGCCTCAATTAAATCTACTATTATAATGGTTCAAAGGACTTTTAGCATCTTTCGAGTGATTATGGTGATTAAAAGACCTTTCCTGATGTTTGTACAGACCAACAGAAGCCCTGAGATTGGAGGACCCTCTAGACATGTACAGACCTGGGCTGGTGGAGCTAGACCCAGAGTTTGGCCGTCTGAACATTCCAGAGGACATGATAGAACCAGCTTTCCTGCCAATGGAAGTGAGTGCAGTGTTGACATGGTCACCTTAGTATCCTGGTTCTCTAGAACTTCAGTTGATGTTTTTAGCAGCCACCATAATGCATTATAAGTACCACGAAAAGTAAATAGTTCAGGGCAAACATAACAATTTGTTATTAACCTCCATCGGGTCGACAAATTAACTTATAGACATGCATCCAGGAAGAACATACATCATGTAATACAAGCAATGGGATAAATTCTCTGTTTAAGTCAGACGTTTCAGTTAGCATCCGCTATCCTTCATCGATCATTGACAGAGGCTGAGATGGACTAACATCAGTTTGTTTTGGCAGAACATAATCCACTTCCCTCTGGCCCCTCCGACCCCTGAATGGTGGCCAGGACGGGAGAAGGACACCAGGAAGCCACGGTCACCTCACTCACCTGGAAGTCCTCCAGGTAAAAACACTGAAATCAATATTACATTACATTTCTGCAAAATGATGCTGATATGGGCATCCTGCATGTATTTTGAAAATCTTCCTGTCAAGGTATGTTCAATCACTGCCAAACAAAAAAGGTTAGTGTTTGACAGTAATGGGAGGAGGGGGTAAAATAAATTTTTAATATCAGCAAGCTGCCATTTTGTATGTATGTATGTATGCTGTATGATTCTTTACCAATGATGGGAACTTAACACAAATAAAAACAGAGTGCTGTTTCTGCTCCCTTACTGATGTGAGCAAATGTACAAATAAAAGGGAGGAATTCGAATGTTGAAAAAGAACTCATGCCTGCTTTCTTTGTTTTTGATCAGACTACGATCCAAACCAGGTGAAGGATAAAAAGGACATCTCCCTACCACCTGAAATAGATTGGCCGTCACCAGATCAGGTGTGTAACAAACACTTGAAGATGGATGGATAAAACAGAGCACCTGTGGTTATGTCAACCCTTGGTCTGACATTATTCCGGTGACGTCAACTCTTCTTATTCTGCTGGGAACCTCAGACCACCACATTTAAAGAAATGGTGACGAGATCTACCCATGCCGCATCAGTAATCCCCAAAGTATGCACACCTCAGATATCCGGGTGTTCAAGAAAAGGCCTTGATAACACTGCTTTTTAATGTGGCAGTTTGAGCGTACCCTGCAGAATGATGAGTGTTGATGTTACATACTACAGTACTAAGTATGTAAGAAAAATGAGGTACTGGTAGTCTGCTCATTGAATGGTATCAACTTTTCATCATAGGTAGGTGGCACACAGTTTTATGCCTGCATTCATATCTTGCATGTCTTTTGTGCCTTGCTTAAGTGCCACAACCTGTGCAAAACTTGCAATCTTGAACTTTCCAAAACACTTGTTTCAGTACCATGGACATTTCCAATTGCTCTGATGGTTGAAATTAGTCGAATCTGTTAGAAAACATACCGTTGTGATGACTGTTATTTTTGTGAGAAGAGTTCAAAGAAAAGTTGGCAGGATGACAGTGGCACCGGGGACAATCCAATAGCTACAAGTTCTGTAGTGCAATTGAAATACAAAGCACATATCGTTGTAACTGCTACAATTGTCGAGCAATAAAGTTCTTCTTCTTAATCCACAATGATTTTGAACAGGACACTGCAAAAAAAATGAAAATAAAACCACTGTGAACACTTCAGGATCTACAGTACTAAGTACATGCGTTTTGTTCCTGATCAGGTGCCATATAAGGGAGAAGATCTGCAGCCCCCAAAACTGGGGGACATTCTGTCGAACAGTTTGACATCATCAGAGAGTGAGGAGTTCTTTCCGCCTGAGAAGGGACCAAGCCCTTCCACAGAACAGCCTGGCACACCACCCATGGAACCGCCAAGCAGGAAGCGACCAGAAACGGAGAAAAGAGGTGACCCTGCGCCCAAAAAGCAAAAACCTGAGAAAAGAAAGGTACGCTTTCAGTTGCTATTGTGAAAATGGCATCTGCATTGCAAAAGCAAGCAAGGGCTTTTTCTTTAAAAATGGACACTACTTAATGTCGGCCTTGTTTGACTCACTTATCATCTCAGAGAAAGAAGTTAGCTGATATGGTGATCCCTTTTTTAAAAGAAAACAGAGATTTCAGACTTCCGGGTAGTATTTTGGGTTTTCCTGAATTTATTGGAACAACCGAGGAGGTTGTATGATGTACGTGTACTTTGATCAGGACTAGGACAGACACTGTCGGAGGGTGTTTCAAGCAATCAAATTCCAGCTGGCTCCAGGTCAGATTCTGTGATCTTGGAGTTGTGATCTTTTTTGCTTGTCAATTCTTATTACCTCCACCCCCCACTAGCTTGCCCTTCTGAACAAGCATTGACACAAAAATCACAGCTTAGCCACCCAAAACAATACCGGTACTTCCATACCCTTCTTCAATGACCGAGAAGTGCTTACCTTACCAACAGGAACCATCTGACCCTAGAGGACCAGAAGCAAAGCAAGACTTGCCAAGAGAGGATAAACCCCCCATGTACGTACACCTATTTAAGCACTTAGCATCAAATATTGGAGCTTTATTTTCTGATTTTCTTATCAGTGACATCCAGAAATCTACTTTGTACACATGAGAATTCGGATGTCAAATTTTGTTTGATAATACAAAGGGACTTAATTACTATTATTTTTACACAGCAGTATAATCTAAGCCAGGATAGTGAGTGAGTGAATAGTTTGTGAAACAAATACAATGTGTGAAGATTGAAATGACTGGTTATGACCTACGAATATTGACATTTAAGGAACCATTTCTCAGTCTGCCATGTTTTCTACTGATAATTCCCATATGTTCCACAGGGAGGAATCCCCACCAGCCTCTGACCATCGACTGCCAGGTACCAATTTATGTAGTACCTGTAATCCCATACTGTTAAGTGTAATTCAAGTTGCTCATGCAAAAATAGTACCTTGTAATGTGCTTATGTATGAAAACTTGGCTAAGTTAAATTCTTCGGTCCCTTTTTTGTTTCAAAAGTTATAAAAATAGAAGGCATGGCTTATTTTTAAACAACATGTTTTACTTTAAAGCCATCGTAAATTAAAGTTTTGTGGAGAAATGTCTGCCGACATCGAGAAAAAACTCATCTCATTGTCACCCCTTTATACACATGTGAACTATCTTATTGTCTTTTAAACAATTTCAAAGGTACTAGTAAATGATTTCTAAAGGTTGAAAGTATTGATAATTTTTCAAAGATTAAGAATTCTAAATGCTGGATGTTTCGATAATTTTGCAGAGCCCAGAACCAGCCCCCAGTCAGAGGTTTGTAATCCATGCATTTCTGTACAAACTACTGAGTATACTACATGTACATGTAGCCTATATTCAACTTCAGGAGAAGTTTGTCCTCATCGTAGGGGGGACAAGTGTAAGTAGCAAATTAAAGTAGTACACCCCCGGGGTCAGAGGTGAACCAACCACATGGAGAAGAAATTTTGTTCTCTTATTAGACTAGACACAACTTTCCACACAATTACGTATCCTGCCTCCTTGTTGAGCCTGTTAAGTAGACGGATTCTACACTAATGCTACATTGCTGGCAGGCTAGTTAGAGTGAATTTTGCTGTTCTGCTACACTGAGCAATGATGATATCTGTCTAGAATAGTAAGACTGCAGACATACATTTTGTACATACTGCCTTACAATTCTCTTGTTGTGACTTTGGACAGGACATTAAGCCATGATGGTCCACTGCTCTTTGTACTTGTCAAAAAAGGCTAGGGGAATTTCCCCTGTTCAATAAACATATACTAGATACTGTACACAGTGTCTGTTTTCTCTGTCATGACCACTGGAAGATTAGCTCTTCAGTGAGCTAAACCGGTTCGAGGTCACTTTCATTTTTGTATTCCCTACATGTAGCTGAAGCTGTCCCCTATCCCTGAGGCTGACCTGCGAACTCCTCCCCGACCCCCCCGGCCTGGGCGGGGCCCTATGATAGACAGGGACACCCAGCTGTCCAGGGAGGAGGTCAGGAACAACCTGGCCCATCCTGAGCAGACCCTGGCACCCCTGGTGAGTTACCACAACCCTCGGTTACACCCGTGTTCCGACACTTGCAGTTCTGACACCCCTATGTTCGGACATTGGGTTAGGCTGGGTTGTCAAAACTTAGATTTAGTTGTAACGTAGGGGTTTCAAAGCATAGGGCTGTCCCCATCCAAAGGCAGGAGTAGAATATGTTCTGACACCCCCATGCTCCAACACTCCTATGCTCTGACAACCCTAACCCTATGTAGGAACTTAAGGGTCTTGGATCATAGGGGTATCCCAATCCAGAGGTACAAGTAGAATAAGCAAACGTGAATCTTGGAATTTTCTACGGACTTGAGCGATTTCTGTCCTGTACTCCCTGTGCTGTCCTTTCCCTGGTGCTGATCTGCCATCCATCTCCATGTAGGTCCATGCAAACCCCAAACTTCACCCAACAGCAGACCAACTCTTCAGGCAGCCATGTAGAAGTAAGCACTCCTGCATGTTTGTTGCTTTGTTGTTTTATTTGGATTAGATAAATGTTCCTTCTTCTCATAGTAGAGTATGCACGAAATCCTATCTTTAAGCACACCTTAAAGTATATGTAAAGGTTCATTTCCTTCACTCTAGCTGTGAACATTTGGATTTCTTGCCATGGACGGATTCTTAGCTGTTTGCAACCATCCCCTCGGAGCAATTGACTAGTTCCTTATCTATCATGTGCCACTGACAAGTTTGAGAGTCTTCCTTTCAAGACTTTTCCTTTACAGTAAAAGAGTTAGTCACAAGCCAAAATATTATCCCATCCAATCATACATAAGAACTGTGTTCAGGAGCAGAACATTACATGTTGTACTTCCATGCATGACATGTCTACAGGGGTGCACAACCCAGACCTGCTGCGCCTGTGGCAGCGGAATACCTTCCCCGTACCCCCTGGACATCCACTGGCACATATTATCCCTTCCAGCACATCATCAGGTATACAAAAAATATATGTATGGGGTGGATGAATCCACAAGCCAACCTGCATGCTTCACACAGCAATCACCCTACAGTATTAGACAAAGCAGCATCGTTGCCATTTAGAACTAAACTCAGGCTGTCATGTAGATTGGTTTCACTAATGTGGATGATTCAGGCAAGACTTGCACTGATATACATGTAAGCATGAGTCCCAGTCTGAGTCCTATGTGTACTAAAGAAACTGGTCATAGCAAAACTTTTGAGTCTAGTGTGTCAGACTCTATCAAATTTCCAAACAGGCATGAATGAGGATTGATTGCAGTGCAGGCTTGCCCATCAGTGGCGTTAAGACTATCCATCCCATCATGTTGATCAGCTATTTCCTGGAAATCATCATCACTTTAGGCCACACCAATTTTATTTGTTGCTTCTCGGATTTTTTCAGGAAAAATATGAAGCGACAGGGCGAAAAAAAATAAAAATAAAAACAGGCCTGGGCATCTTATTATAGCCCCAAATGCTAGAATAGGTGCCATGAAGTCAACACTGAAGACTGGGTTAAAATTTAAACAATGAATTTTGAACTTTTAATCAAACCACTGCATTAGTAGATGTAACAATTGTAACAATTAGGAAAAAAATGACTTTCGTCAACTGTTGGAGGCAAAATATGAGCATTTTTAGTTGATTCAGAACCAGGATTTTTTTTTTTTTTTTTTTTGCAAATCAGAAAAAAATGAAGCGGCGAATCCGAGAAGCAACAAATTAAATTGGTGTGGCCTTATTTGTAAATGTCATTCATCAAATATGTTCCCAAATGATAATAGCTTTTCAACAGTTAGTCTTTCATAAGAGGTAATAAGCAAGCAGCAACATGAATCAAATGTCATTAACATTTAGCAACCTGGGAAACAACTTGAAGATATATTTATTTAAAAAATCCTTTTTGAAGTTTGATTCCACCTGATATAAGATTTGCTTTCCACAGGTCTGACTTTCTACTTTTCCATATTAAATTGAGATACACTTACGTTGTACTAACCATAACAGAGTTTACAACTATTTGCAACAGATGATGAGATGCTATTTTTTTTTTTTCAGAAGAGGATTCTCCTGAGGTAGGAAATGTCACACTTTCTTTGGTCTGTTGGAAAGATTTTAGAGTAGAGAAGATTCCTCGACCAAGTAGTAATTCAGGTTTCCAGTTGGGAGCAATATTTAATTTACAGTAACTGCCATTTCTGGTCTGTGGTGGTTGTCTAGAGCATCATACATTTAGTTGTACATCACTGGATATCTTTCCAATGATATGCTTGTCCAATTTTTTAAAATCATTTTTACTGTTCCCCTACATTGTACAGTTCTTTATGGTCTGGTCTATTTGAAAAAAACCCACCAAATTTAGCAATTGACAGTATCCTGTAACTATAAAAGTTAAGTCCTGCCAAATGCTGACATGTATGATATACCAATTTCTACCACAAGAGGGAAGAAGTGTTGGACTCTGAACCCATGGGTCCCGGGTTCGATACCCCGACGTTGTGCCCTTGAGAAAGGCACATAAAACGACCTTCCCTTCTCTGATGGTGGAGTGATGCCCACCGAGCCTCTTTGGCTAATCTGTCTAAATGTTTGCCAAAAACACACTACGGATTTGGTGCGCCAATGTGCCAACATCTGCACATTTGCCACCAAGAGCCATTAAATTTTTTTTTCTAGGTAAGAAGAGGTCCGGATGAATCCAGAGAGAAGCTGAGAGACAGTGATACCCGCAGCGACAGATCTCCCAAACGACCCAGGATGGATGAGTCAGGAGAGTCTGTGAGAGGTCTGTGGATTATTTTACACTGTGTAGGTAGCCTATAACAATGCCTTCAGGATTCTGCTAGCCATATATTTGTAACATCTGCTGTGGATACATTTGAAGCCTGAAGAAGGAAGTGAACTCACCTCACATTCTCACCTCAGACAATAACATTATAATAACAATGACCATATAATAACTGTTAATTAACTTACCTGCCTTAATACACAGTAACCTCTGGCACCACTACATCAGCCTGGTTTACAAGTAGTTTGTTATTAATTAATGTAGCTGCTAATGTCTGGGGTAAAAATTTATGTTATGTGTATTCATTGTTTTGTATGTTTTTTCATTGTTGTATGGATATGGGCCACATACCTGAAATAAACAATAAATATTTAAAAAATCTTAGGATTGTTGGTGTGAACACGATTTTGCTGCAAACTTTATTTTGGGTCAACAGTTTTTATGGTAGTTTCATTTCACATGTACAAACAGTAGTGGGGTAGTAGTGGGGTATATGACTGTTAACGCTGTGTGTGCATACAGTTTTCTTCTGGGACTGATAAATTACCACACCAGTCAGTTTTATTGCAGAATACATTCACATGACCCAATTCAAAAGTCTTTTTGCCAGTTAAGACATGAGAATATATATAAGTGAGACTTCCCTGTCCTTGGTGCTGACTGGATATCAAATGTCACTGTCTCAATATCAAAACTTAAGTGAAATGCTAACTTCTCTATTTATATCAGTTGTGTTCCCAGCATGATGCTTGTCATATTAAGCCTAAAAGTATTTCCTTACGTTCCCCCTCTACCACATTTACCAGTGTGTTTGGCAAGAAAATGAACTGCATGGCACCAATGTGTCGTGTTCCCTTGTCTAAAGGCTGTCAATAATAGTGTTTGATCATGCTTGTCTGTAGATATGAGCAGCATGTCTGAAGGAGGTTCTGACCACGGACCAATGCCGAGACCAATGGACATTCCAAGGTAAAATTCCAGCATCTCTTTTTGATCAATATTGATTCTACATGTAATTTGCGTTAGGCATACTTGTCCTATCTTCTTACATTTCACCACCATGTTAGTGGCAAGTTTTTTGTTTGTTAACAACAGATAAGGTAATCAAAGATCAATCTGGTTTTGCCACTAATGGCAAATCTAGCCTGGTACCCAAAGCTATTGTTGCTGTCGAGTGTCTTTCATCCTCTTTGCAAATAGTATGGTGGGCACTAGCCTGGTATCCAAATGTTGATTATCAGCAGCCTGGTATCCAAACCTATTATAGCTGCCGTGTCCCTTTTGTCCTCGCAGCAAAATGTTCCCCAACAAAGCCGGGGCAGACCTATTTGCAAAGAGGACAAAAGAGACACGGCAGCCAAAATAGGTTTGGATACAAGGCTATAGATAATCAACATTTGCTGCAATGTTCCAACATGGTATTTCCATCTGTTGACATCTGTTTTGTCCTGTATACAGAAGACCCACTGATTTAGGTCCTGTTCCATATGATACTATACCAGAAGAGTATGGACCTGAGCCAGGTAAGGTTGTTAGTTATAACTGATCTTTATGACAAAGTTGCTGTTACTATCATCATGGTACATAGTAAATGAACTTAGGTTACCTAGAATCTGATTGGCAAACCTGAAGTACCAGTGAAAGTATATACTACAACTGATTTTCAGATACAATTGTGATATATGGGAAATATGGAACAGCACTGGTTTCAAGGAGATTGCTGTGTTGAAGACTTTTGACTCACACAGGTTTCAAGAAATGCAACTTTTATGTATATTTTTTTGCCCTCTAAAATCTACTGATATCACGGGGCCACCAGTTTACTCCCCACAGCAAGCAGCTGGCCATTAAATGGCACCTTCGCCACTTAGGACAATATAATGTACAGCTCCCGCTGTCCTTAGCTATAGTCACATACATTGTACGATGCATATATGATGTGCAAATGAAGGTTAGATCTATGCTTTTTTTTGTGATGTACACCATACATTGTAGGTTTGAGAAGAAACGGGTGCAATGCAGTTAAATCCATAGCACGTGTTTCTTCCCAAACCAAACCTACGATGTACGGCACAATCATCGCAGAAAACTCTAAATCGTAGGTGCATCGTACAATATATGTATATGTGACCGGGGCTTTATTCTTTTCTTATCTCTGAAATTAAGAGTGAGGATTGCCCACTTTTTTCCAGACATCCCTGATCCAGGGCAGATACCCCCAGAGGAGGAACCTCAGGTCCCCCCTCAGCAGATCACCCCCCCACAGGTCACCCCCCCACAGGTCACACCCCAGCCGGAGAAGACTCCTAGCAGCGATCATGAGACTCTCAGCAGCAAGGAGTCCCTCTGTGAGCCCCCTCCCTCAGACCAGGTCCCCTTTACCCGTCTACACCCGTCCCGCTCCAAAGTCTCCAGGGAGGATTTAAACAGGTAACACACTTTCTTCTGAGGTACAAATGGGATGGGACACCATTGGTGTCAAAATTTGGCATCATTTTGAAATGCTTTTATGTAACCTCCACTAACATTTAACCACCTCCACCTACATATACCCACCACTCTGAAAAACAGCATGGTTGAGAGATCTCTAGTACAGGCCCCCCAAGTATGCACAGTTTAGATATACAGGAGTGCAGTAATACTCTTGAATTGATCACTTTGATAACACGCATTTTTCAGGGTGGTGGATATATGTTAAATGTTTACTCCAATTCATTATCTCTTTAATTTTTTTAGACATGTAATAGGTCATGGCTGACAAGTTTATTTGAGCTTTAAGCAGATAATCAGTGATTGCGGTATGAACTTGAAACATGATAATCATGTAACAAAACTTCTGTAGGTGTAACGTTAGTTTGCTGGATGATTCATTTGTGAAATAGAAAATAGATTCTGTAAATTTAGATAAAAGCTACTCCCAGAGAAATGTACATGTATGAGGGGTGTCAGAAAAAATTGTCTATATATACATGTACATAACAAAAGGGTTCAGAATTAAGATACGTGTACATGGGCATATTGGTACATAAGATGAAAGGGCTTATTGGGAAGATGCTGACATTTTGAGGTTTAGAATTTTGAGGAACAGCCAAGCTTTTACCAACAGAAAACATTTCTTGTCCAGGGCACTTGCAGGAAAGTTGGTGGATTACGATTCTACAACCTTTGACACCCTGGCTCCTTCTGAACAGTTTGACAGAGCAACGGCTGCTTGTTACTTGTACATCTGCCTTGGTATGGAATATTCATATTACCTACATTATATTTGCACCTGTTAGTACAGTGATTGGTCATTGTGTTGAAAAGTGTTTGTAACCAGCCATTTACATTCAATTGGATATACATAGCATCATTCTTTTGAGAAGGAAGGTTTCAGGGAAATTACAGTAACTGTATTATTACCTGGGTGTGTTTGTGTGCATGTTTGCTTGTGTGTACAGTTGGGTGAGAACACATGGGTGGGGGGAATTCCCTAACCACAGACCACAAAAGGCCAGGCACAGGAAGTTACATTGTAGGTCCCAGAAGATGGCTAAGAGCCAGCAGGATGGCCTGGAGTCTGTTGGCTGGGTGCCAGTGGAAAAATGCATAGACATAAACAGAAATTCACAATTAATGAGTAAAGCAAGAAACTTGCAAAAACTCAATAAATATTTTACTGTTCAGTTTATTGTTCAGTTTAAAAAAATCATGTTTTGCTCACATATATTTTTGCAATATCCAACACTCATTACAGCAGTAAAATGTGCCTCCATTCGATACAGATTTACACAAAGAACAGAAGATCCAACTGTATCAGGACATGCCATATGGGGACATTGTCATTGAGAGGGGACCAAGATTCACAGTAATGCAAACAGAAGCATTCAAGGACTGAACCACAGTGATCGTCAGGTCATGAGAGATTTCTATCAACATTCCTGTTCAGCATGTTGCTGTCTGTTGACAGGTTTACATTTGTAGGTTCTTTGATTGGTTAGAACATCTACCTACCACACTGTACTACTTTTAGCTGAAACTGAAAGTATTCCAAGAAGTGCCATATTAATATTTAGTTACAACCATAGTGAGTTCTGTTCTAACAAGTGAAAACAAGCTTATGTTTTCATTGAATTAGTTGAATTGAATACATTGAATACATACACAATGAATGTTGCTGTGTGCAAATATTGTTTGATAAAACTGAGCTGTGACAGTGACATTGCCCATGGTTAGCCTGTAACCATTGTTAGTATCATTTGCTATTATCAGACAAGTTGAACAATTCTTCAAGTTATAATTCTTTCAAAATGAAAACTTGAAAACAGTATACGAGGAAAAACTGAAAAAGGTGACTGATAGTCCCAAGCCCTGATTTCTTAATTATTTTGAAAATGTAACAAGGTTTAAGAAAGTTATAAGCTTTTTATTATGCATTCATTTCAAAAGATTGTATTGAACCATGCATTTCAAATCATCTGTATTCACAATGTTCTTTGTACTTCTGTGACTCCTTTACAAAACTCTCCAGAGCTCAGACCCTCAGACACATTAGTCGTTGTTAGTTACATGCACATGTGTGTTGACAGCAAAATTAATTGTAATGAGATGATATAACCATTGTTGTTGAAGGATTGATTTTTTGCACTTCGTATAGAGCACAACAGCATTAATGGCATATGAATTTTTAATGCTCTGCTTTAGTTGTAGATCATTAGGAAGAGTGTATTAATTTCTACATAGTCATCTAGACTCAATAAACTCGTTATATGCAGGAGGTATACATCATGTTGATTTAAATGTTCTTGATGTTTATGTTGAGAATATTTGGATTGCAAGTAAACCACTTAATGAAATGTGTGAATGACGATTCTGTAAAGATGAAATGAAAATATTTGAAAGTCTGAAGAAAATATCTTCCAGTTACTTGTTACAACACTGTTGCATTTTAGTTCACTACATTGTGCAAAGCACAAAGAACTGTTTGGTATTATCTTAAATGTAGCTGAAATTTCTAAATGAAAGATTGAATTTGTGTATGGTGTGCTACAATGATTATAAATTGATAAATTTGGTGTGTACCATACCTAGTGATAAGAGCATTAAATGCTGCAATACTCTGCATTAATTTTCTAATAAATATTTTCACTTTACAGTTAACTGTATGTTTCATTTTTCCAACACATGGAGGGGCCAGGCTTTTCTGTTCATAACTCAGGATAATTAGTGGAATGTCCCTTATACACCAGCCATACTGTAGGTGAAGCAGTGGAAATACATGTAGTGGTTACACTGTAACAGTTGTATTTTATGGTGTCTGCTGTGCATTCTCTACAAATTCTTTCTGAACATTTTTCTGTAAATTACCTTGCATGAAACAACATTTTTGCAAAAGAGAAATGATTTCACTGGGCCCATGAATATAGAGATATGGCTAAATGTCAACTTTGAAAGAAACAACCCACAGTCTACTTTCAAACAACTGGTATGCCATGCTATGATCAGTGAAGTTGAACAATTCACATTTCTCTTGGATGACAAGACACATAGCAGGAATGACCCTTGACATTGAACTGAGACCTGAATGTCCCAACTCAATGAAAAAGGCCATTGTTAGGTCACTCTGCTCAGCACTGGAGATGTGCCTTGCATTCATAATGTGGTTTTCACATGTTAGGGCCAATTTGTACCGTTAGGGTCAGCTCCTCAAAACTACATTATCCTAGTATTAATGTCTCCTGTATTACTTTCAGTCTGGGTTATGCATATATGAAAATGTTCTTGTATATCCTGTTCTCAACATGAATGGAAGCCTAGTACAATCAACGTCTGCTCTCCTAATTCTGCCGGGTACCCTGAGACTAAGAATAGGTGTTATGGAGACCTCAGGAATGTGATGAACACCTGGATATTTGATGTGTGCATACCTTACGGATTACTGGACAGGTGCTGTATTTGTAGATATTTTTTAAATCAGTGTTTTTTGTGGCGGTCCTAAGGTAACATAACCCAGTAGAATTTGTCGATGTTGATATTACAATGGAGATACTATTATACTTCACCCGAAAAAAGAAAAGGTGATGCATGCCATACTGTTGAATTGGTTCTGCCCAGAAGTGATGACAGGCCTTGACTGATCCACCCACTGTCTCACAATATCTCCCACCACTTACCAACACATGAAGGACAGCCCTGCTGGCTTTGGCAGACGTCCTAAATCAATTTCCGATAATGCCACCAAACCAGCAACAATTTTATGACCACGTAATTGAATTTGCATTGAGGACATACATGTAGATGGGCTTCCAGAGGGTGCTTCCTGTTTCGTTACAGTCAGTCCAGACTTCATACAAAATTTAGAGGAAGGTGTAAAAAAAGGTTGAAATTTCTTTGAAATTTCTAACTGTGATATATCCTTGTACCTGTATTCGATCAGTCCATGAGATGAGCTCTATGCTAGCTTCCTTAGCTCCTACAAGTCGAGCTTTTGGGGGCTTTAATATGATGTGCTTTTTTTCTGATGGCATATCGGTTCTTGCATAGGTAACAGGCTGGTCCCAAAAGAAACCAAGTACTAAGAACAGATATGCCATAAAGAAAAGCACATTATAAGCCAAAAAAGCTAGACTCATAGAGCCAGGCTAGAGAGGTCACAGTATGGCCGGTGCCTCACCTGGTCAAGTGATGTCATCACTTTGTTCTGAACGGCACTACATGTATAAGGTCCAGTGCCAGTGCCATGTGAATGAGAGTTTTAAATTTGCAAATGGGTTTCTAGACCTGCAAAAATTAGACAAATAAGAAAGTGGAATCCCCAAATTAAGTTGAGCATGTTCATGGTACCAGTAAATTAAATAGCGCACTGAGACACCTGTCCAAGTTGCATCCCTTCTTGACTCGAAACACTAATGCTGTACAGAAAAGACTGTTTCTGCCTTGAGACAGACAGGCACTTGACTGAGCCATGCATTCTTTCACACAGTACAGCCATTCTTACACCTGACCCCACTCCCAATCAGACAGGTGATACTTCACGGTAAATAATACAGAATAAACAGACCACCAAAGCTGACGATGGCCTACATACTACACACCTGTTTTGGCCCCAAACACACTAGGGGAGTGACTCACCCCTTTTAACCCACTGTTGACATCATATGACTGAAAGATTGGGTGACCATGTCTGAGGCACTTACTATTTTGGGCTTTGCCAACAACCCATCCCACTAACTCTATATGCTATCTCCTCTAGATCTGCAGAAAGTCCTTTTGAGGGAAGTTGGTTGTGAAATAAGAGTGGAGTATAGTCAAGTTGTCCGTTGACAGGTAAAAGGTGTGTTAGCTGAACCTAGTATTCTTCAAATTCCTGCTAGGTTCCATCATTCTGGGGATTGTCATTTGTGAAAATCATTGGCATAATTCATGTCATTGTTTCCTCTTACTTAGAAAAGATACAAATCAATTTTCAGAAAAAAACTTGATGAATAAGGTATGGCTTACACATTTTAGATACCAACAGGAAGCAACAAAAGTATGTTTATTATTGAACAAGGAAATAGCTTTGCCATAACCAACACCCATCATTTGTAATACCATAAACTGGACTAGTTTAAGACGTTATCATGTCAAAATTCTTGACAAAAAGTTGCAGAAAAATAGCACCTTTTCATCCATTTTTTCTACCCTCAAGACCAAATGGTCAAGTGTTTGGAATGAAATGTGCATTTACCACTGCCCCCTCTATTACTTATGGCACTGCTCTATGGCTATTGTTGCCCATACACTGCATACAGAAGGTTCAACATGACCTTGTGGTATTTCTGGTAACAAAATCCAGAGAAAAATGTTCATCTTTGTTTACTTTACAAAAGGTCAGATAAACCATTGATATCCATTGACAAGCAGGTCTGATTAAGTCTGTGTAACCTTTTTTTTAATGCACATACATGTACATGTAATTTACAATATCCAACTTTGAGTTGACTTTGTGTACTTTCGATTTGGCATTTATGTACCAACTATGTTATGCACCACTTTAATGTTGTATTTAGTTATTTATTTGATGTCTCCGCAGCATGACCTTTGATTTGACTTTGATTTATGTTTACTTTCTATTTATGTTACAATTATATGATTTCTGTTTTGGAGTCTTGTAAGCCCATATGGGCTGGGTGACAATGTTGCAAGACACGATAATAAAATTCATTCATTCATTCATTTCAACTTCTGATAAATGATGAAAAGTACCACTGATTTCACTTGACACAAATAACACACTGTGGGCCTCCATTCATCAGAAGTAGAATTTGTGTGGCCTCTCAGTTCAAACAGCATATCGTATGAATGACTAGACAAATGTGATATCATGACGAATGCCTGTTAAGATAACTCAGAAGAGAGGCTAAACAGGGATGGCATACCACAAATGCCTGATGTCAAGCACCATACAAGACAGGGGCAGATTGTTGTATTCAGAGAAAATTAAGGATCAGGTGTACAAATGCCAAATGAATGCATCTTTTTAAAGCTCTGGGTGGTGATGTTAAGCCAGCGGCTCCATTTATGAGGGACCTTCAGGCATTAGCCGCAGGCAACAAACTTTTGCACGTTTGCGCTTATCGAAAAGAGTAGGTGACCTGGTGCAATTGGCTAAAAACTGAAGCTACATTGCACTACTACATTGTAGGTACTTGAAAAAAGCATCATACTTAATTAAGAATACCAAAAAGAGTACAGTTGAATTTATTATATGGCTAACATTATCAATAATATCTGAAATTTTGTAGGGAAGTGCGTTTTTACCATATTATTATGCCCCTTATTTTTCTTGGGTTATTCAGCAAAGAAAACAAATTGAGTGTCTCATATGATAAGATTGAAAACAGCTGAATACAATCTATTGCTATAATTGTTCTCTATTGCTCTTGGGTTCAAATTAGCAATATCCCCTTGGCCAATATGATTAGGATCGACAGACTGACTTGCAATGGATGTATATGCAGAAACGATTTCCTACAATTACATTTGTCATGACTGGATTCTACCTCAGGGACATTAATGACAGGCACTAAATATAGGTAGGGTAATAAAGTAAGGGTAGTATGGTAATATGAAATAGTAATTGAGTGAGCAAAATGAGGGGGTATTCACACTTTCTTCAGTGACTGCCTCCTTGTCAACACCTTCAATTGACAAACTCCAAATGCTCTGCTTTCTCTTCCTCACACTTCATAAATGAAGTAGTTCACCTGGAATAAAAGTCAAAGTCAGTTGACTGTTCCTGGCATTTGTCACCTACCAGCTAGTGATTTTGCATCTGAGTAACATTGAATTGTCTGCAGCCCACTTAGGACCAGTTTACTACATGTGAGGTCAATTGTGGCACTTTGTTACTTCCAGGTACAGATGTATTGTTTTGGTTGGGTTGGGTTGTCTGTGGGTTTGTGTGTCTGTTTGTCCAGACAGAGTAGTTTGAAAGATTGCCAGAAGGACAGGAGGTCAAAGGTCTTAGAATCTGGCCGGGAGCTAGCAGGAATTAGATGTTGAGCTGGGCGATCTGACCCACGGTTGGGCTGGTACCTCGGGTGATACAGAATACACCGTGTTGTATTCATTCTATATATACAATGTATCACATGACAGGCTTTACCGAACTTAATTCACTAACAGTCATAACTACTAGTACTCTCTCAGGCTCTAAAGTCAGTTAAAAATATTATTACTTTTAATTCTTTTTCAAACATTCCTAAATTTGTTGTACCACCAACCTAGGAATATGATTGGAACAGCCATGCCACCAACACAGGAAAGGCGATATTTACTACAGCGTGCCTTGCTACATGATTACTTTTGGCCTAAATGGACATATGAAAACTACCATGTGTGATAATGATGTCTTTCGATAGACAGTTGGCAGCAATCTTAGGGAAATAACACTGTCATGAGAGTCATCAAGTTGTAAATAATCTGGCACAGGTACCTCTCTTGTGCTGGCCTTCCCAATGGCTTCTCCTGTGGCGAGTGTATCGCTTTATTCTGCTGTAAACTGTAGCTTGACACTCATTTAACAAAAATTTGAAAAAACATGCATGATTCATTATCTTTCCTAAAAACTTGGACTGGCAGTTTCAAGCAAATTTTGAATTGACAACTTAACGTGATGTTAAGCTGATGTATCATCATCATCAAAACTGGTACAATCCTCTTCCAAACAGATGTTATGAAACAAGAAAAAGGCTAAGGCAGCCCTTGATGTTTGTTATGTCTGAAAAAGAACTTGGAAGTATTCACTTGCAACGATTATGAATTATCAACAATACCAACACCGGATGCAGCGCTTACTGCAGCTGTTGGCTATATTCATACAGCAATCTGAAAGCAAAATATCCTCCAAACACCCAGGGCTGGTCCAGGAAGGGCTGTGGAGGATGTGTGAGGAAATTTGGTGTAACTTCAATTTCAAAATCAACTGGTCATGCCAGGTTGTACCTTTTACAATCCTGCATCTTGTTTGTTTCACTACTTTTGTCATCTTCCTGATGTAACTTTCTTTCATTCTCACCCCCCCCCCCCCACACACACACACAGCAGTACTGTACAATCCCTTCTAGTCCAACCCTAAGACAACTGTTCTGCTCATGAGATTTCCTGCCCAGACAGCAAATTAGATCTTTTGGTCAGAAAGTCTAGACATCAAATTCTCTGGTTGATGCCAGATTTCTGGACAGCTCTAAATTTTTTGTCATCTCAATTTCAGCTGCCACTCAAGTTCTGGTATAATTTGATCTGGTTCAATCTTTTCCATATAATATCACATTAATTCTAACTTTGTCTGCCAAGGCAAGATGATGGAATGGCCAGAATTTTTGTCAATCAATTGCAATAACATTCTATCAAAATTATGGATGCTGGAGCAAGTCCTTGTTGAAATGTCAGATTGAAGGATTATATAACGTTACATATTAGAAGTATATGACAACACAAAAGCCAGGTCAATTAGAGTATATCCATAAAATAAAACAGATCACTTTACTATTAAAGTCACCAACAATAAAAACAACTACACTTAATTTAGACTGTTCTGCAGCTTACGAATTAGCTGCAAATTAGTGCTAATCATCAAACCTGACATGTCGACACTGGGAAATCCACAAAATTCATATTTTGTTTACCTCTTTACATCCTACATGTATTATGTTATCTTGCAATTAGCCTTTGGCACGAGTTTGCAAATAAATTATTTCATTATTGGCACAAAATTGAGGAGGCACATTCAATCTTAAAAACACCAAGAAACACAATTTTGAGCAGTAGATCTACAGATTAGGAAAGTCATTACATTTTCTTTACGACGGTCCCCAGAATGGCTGATTGAACGAGACTTTGCACCATGAGGTGACGAATGGCCAGTTGAGGACGGCAGGCTGAAATGGAATTACAAGCCTGCTGTTATCAGATCAGCAGGCTGCAAGCTCTATTTATAAGCTTCTTTCATAGCCATCAAGTACAGAAGTCAGCGCTGGAGGGGATATTCTGCCCATTTAAAACATTGAGTGACGGGAGGGGGGCAGATTTTATCTCAGTAAAAGTCAGGCTGGGTGAACATGTTTGGGGATTTTGGAATAAAGGAATGGAGGCTTCTATGTTAATTCTTCAGATCATCCCTTTTTCTATGAAGAATTAAATAGTAAATCTTAAAACTTTAGCGGTGGTGTCATTGTCCTGACTTTTACAGTGACCTGTCCTCTGAAAACTCACGACACCGCGAATATGTATTTCCAATGCATGGCTACTGTATTAGGGAATTGTTTCGAGCACGAATTTAAAACTGTGGAACATCTCCTTTTCTCTCCTACTGCAAAATAAAACCACCTCTAAAGTAAGTGAATTTACGGTAAAGCTAAATGTCTAACGTCATCTATAGTAGCTTTGGACATGTTAACCTGGAATTGGCCACTTCACCAGAAAATTTTCAATACCAAATACAACCAATGCCGCATTGCAACAGCAGCACGAACCAGTTGTCACAATTGTTGATATCACAGTAGAATCTACAGTTATGCTGAGGTATGCATGTACAGTATTCTCCAAGCAGAGGTTAGGCTTCTTTTGGATGTCTTTTAGGCATTTTGTCGGGCTTTCTATTTTGTCAGCCTTTCTTTGGGTATACATTTTGTACTGGCCTAGTAGTATCCAGTCTTTGATTATACTGCTGTGGGGGTGACCGGTCCCCGATATGGGTGGGCAGTAGTCCTCACACCATGCAGCTCTGTTCAGCAGGTCCGAAGAAAAAAAACCTGACAAAATGGAAAGCCTAAAAAATGTCTAAAACAATCCGAACCTTTGTTTGGAGCGGCCACAGGATGCACAGATGAAAGAGACCAACTGGAGAAAGACTGCTTTGTACCCACTTAGCATACAAGTGGTGGGTAAGTACATGCAGCATTAATAATGACTGGACGAAAAATCAATATAGCCAGCTAAGGCCACACCAATTTATTTCCTTGGTTAACGGATTCGCCGCTTCCTTTTTTTGCCGAATGAAAATAAAAATAAAAACGTCATAGTTTAGACCCCACAGGCTGGTTTATACCTTGAACAGGAAATTACCCCCAATGAAATTTGCTGCAGTTGATGCCAATGTCGCTAGAGGCGCTCCTGCACTTAGTCACATGATGTAAAGTAGCCAATCGTGGATCGTGGATTGTTTTAATTTCTGACCAATCAGACGCGATCTTCTGGAAGCCATATTGGATCAGTCATTTGCATGGCGAGTTTTTGTTTGAGAAGGTTGTAACTTTGTATTAAGGCAGGATCTAGGATACATGTAAATTGAATAAATTTTGTCCCCTTTAAAGTTGTTTGTGACTATGAATTTGCTTGTGAGAGTTTACATTGTGTGACTTTGGGTCATGTTTTAGAGTACATATGATTTTATGATGGTGGAAGTAAAACTTGTTTTTCTTGCAAATTTGCTCGTGTACGAAAAAGAATATCAACACCAAAGCACCACAAAGCAAGCTTTATATCTGTGAAGTACTGCTTGTATATTGAGAACACCAAATTACACCAACATGTTTAGTTTTAAGACGAATTGTTTTGGATAACTTCTCTATGTCTGCTCTACTCTGTTACCCCAAGGACATTATATCACATATAATGCCCTTGGTTACCCACATACAGAATCGGGATGTCATACAGTAAAGATGTGTAACTTGCAAAATGTTACGAATAATTGTATCAAAAGGTATGTAACAGAAGTTGATCATGTAGTAATGGTCCTTCCAGTTCAATAAGTGTTCAATGTGCCCTATACTAGCATTTTGTAACAGCAGTCTGGATTATTTACTACAACCTCAATTTTTTATTTTTTATTTTATTTCGCCCGCCCGCTCCATTATTTTTCTAGAAAAATCCGTTAACCAAGAAAATAAATTGGTGTGGCCTAAGTTCTTGGCTATGTCCGCAAGAGAATAGTCAGAAGCTGCTGAAGTTTGTACATGTATAATCATTTGTGAGGCTGATTCTTTGCCCCAACCCCAAGGGGTCCGAATGATGAGGCTGTTCAATACTTCAATACAGTTCTCTATAGTATGAGCATACGTGTGATTTCCAAGTGTTGCTATTAGCCTTTTTGTATTTCTATGAATTTCGCAACCTGACTTTCAAAATGCATGAGATATTTTACAAAGTTTTCAGGCATATAATTATACTAGTATCACTGGGTGGTCATTTGCAAATCTTTAATTACTCAACAGCTCTTTAAAAAAACAAGGACATACCAGCACGACTTCATTGCTGCCCACTTCTTCATACAAGAAAGTTGACCTTTAGACTTTAAAGTGCATAGCATGGGCTATCAACAACACTATTTTGGTTGGAAAACCTGACAAAAAATGAATCATGGAGATAAAAATAAACCCCAGATCATTTATTTAGCATGTGAATAGGTGAAAGTGCATATATATATATATATATATATATAGCATCACAGTACGAGTTACCCACTTATGTAAGACAATACAAGTAAAGTCATCATGTACAGTAGAATGTTCGTAATTATAATCTGTTCCATCATGTATTCAGTATTCTAAGGTGTCAACACCCGAGCAGTTGGAGCAAATTGTGTTTGTTTGCTAAGTGGCTGAGGAGTGTTTGGTGTACAAAGTTAAGAACAGGGAGTACACATCCTTTTCCTGTCCTCCGTGAGTCAACAGACTTATGCTTTTAACCTTCTTCACACCACGATGCTAAATTCTCGTCCAGCCTACAGTGTTAGGCCATGTGGTCGAAATGACTGGACACTCGAGAACACTATTGGAGCACAGCAACAGTATTCTGTGTTTATGTGTGTCTGCAAAGACTTTGAAATGTATTTAAGGCTTAGAGGGGAAGTGAAGAATTTTATTTCATATTCCACTAATCTTTGCCCAAAAGTTTGATCATTAAGCTGACAACAAAAGGATTGCATAATTTTGGAGCAAAGCTTGTTAAAACAGTTTTAGTAAGATTTTAGAAGTCTTTCCAATGAGTGACCAGTGAGTTTAATTGTTGATTGAGATATTGACTAGATTTGCACCTGTTCAGAGGCTTGCGTTTGAAGCCAAGCCCTGCAGATAGAGAAAAGACTGGTCTCTCTGTTCTCCTGAACAAGATATGGCTTATCTGTGGAAGGAAGTTGAAGGTGGGTTCAATTAGTCTGTACTGATGTAGTTCTCTGTGGGCTGTAGTACCTGTTGCACTGTCAAGAGGAAGTGGCTCCACTGATAAATCAGACATGTCTGGGCAAATGGCACTGTGGCAAGCCAAAAGATGCTGGTACTAGTAGTAGTAGGGGTGTAAAAATATGGCAAATTCAAATAAAGACAAGTGACTTAAGGTTGTTCGGTCTCACTGCTACATGTATCTAACAACGTCCTTGACAAGCTTTTGCATTTGAATTTGTAAATTGCTTTTCTTTTATATCATTCCAATGAACTTGGGACCTATTTATCAGGCAATTGCTGTTGCAAGTTCTGCTGCAGTACCAAGGAAAGACGCCAGGCAGCCCAAAATCTAGCCATTTCTTTGATAGGACAAGACTTAACCACATACCAAATTTCATAACAATCTATCCATACCTTCTTGAGTTATACTGCTAAACCAGAAATATACAAACATTACCAAAAGCATAACCTTCTAGGCGAAGGTAACTACAACCAGAGGAAAAGTACTGTTCAAGACGATACACGCGAGGTATGCCTTATGCAAAACTGGTGCCAAAAGTCAAGGTCATAATGAATGCATAAGTGCCTTAGCATCTGAAGGTACATGTACAAACCCTCCACAAGACAGCCATAGAAGGAAATATACCTTTCACAAATTATGATTCTTTTTGCAGCAATTTCAAGGAGGGATGGCAGTTGAAAGGTACCCCTCCCCATACAATTTTGTTTTTCCTCAATTATATTTCTCCCCAACTGTGACTGTTCTTCTACCACCCCTCAAGTTTTGCCACTGTACATAGGATTTGGCGTGTTGCACTACAGTCTGATTGGCCATGAATGTATGAATGGGACACATCACACTGGGTCCCTGCTATGTACACATAGATCGCACATAAATTGCACACAGAAACATGTATGGACTGCGTGCCAACCAGGACATTTCCAGGCATGCATACATGGCAGGGTGGGCAGAATACTAAATGATATATGGGGAACGTCAGGACGGATGCATGTCTGTTATACAGGGGTGAGGGAGATGTGTTTGCATGTTAAACACACTGTTTTACGTGTTGTTACCAGCGGGGCAGAGTACAACTGCCTCCACCCACCTCTACAAACTGTTCTTTATGCAAATTAGGTGACATCACCTATTCAGGTGACCTCACCTGACCTATCACCCCACTAAGCTAACCCACAGCAAGAACGTCTTGGAATGTGTTCACCTGCTAAGTGGAAGGTATACTAAAGCTGGATTTTAATATGCTCTGTCCTGGAATAGATCTAAAAGTTTGATTCAAAATGGTAACATATGCAATAGTATAGAGCTTGTATGGAACCACGCTTCAATCACATTACGTAAATTTATCCAATTAGTGTACTGCTATTTTGTGCACTGTCTTGCTTTACATTCTATGTTTTCCAAGTAAATGTACACAAAATGTAGACACATTTGGAAAAAAAATAAAAAAAGAGCAAAAATATTTTGTCAATACATAATCACAAAAAGAATCATACATGTATATACAGTAAAGGAATATACATCTCAGTTACAATCTGCATGACTGGTAATTTACATTTTGCAGTGTGTTTTCTTGAGTTTACCAAGATTTGGTCAGACAACAAAGTCAATCCCTGTGTTCACAAACCCCAGCTTTGCAGACAAGGCTGTACAAGCTGGCAATGGCTTGCAACAAAATAAAGTCGAACCCCATGGTGAGTAAAATCCCAAGGACTCCATGCAAGAAATCTGAAAGTGCTTAGTCAGTTAGTGTAAAATACTAGTATTGGTCATATTGTATATGGATACTGGCATTGGTAGAGGTCCTGAGGGAACATGCATGGATCACAAGACCACAGCTATCTCCAACTGACCACTGCCTCATATCTGATGCAGACAACAATGGAGACAGGGTAATTATGCTCAGAACTGAAATTCTTCAAATTCAACCTGCAAATTGTTATTCAACCTTTGTGACGGAAAATAGTTTGACCTTTCCAAAAATTAACGTAAACTTAATGCAGTGCATGCTCCTGTTTTAATCTGGGAGCACAAGGAACACTGTTGACAGTAACTGGTTGTAAAGTTCTGCATGTAAAATATCATGGGTCCAATACCCCATTACTTACATATGAACCAGGTAAATGCACTAGGTCTAGATGGGTAATTTGCCACTCCCGACAATGTTATTCCAGAAATTTGTCTAACCCTGTAAACCAGTTCTGTATAAACTGGGTCAAAGTTCATCTTCACAAAACCAATTATATAATTTTACAGACAAAAGTACCAAGCTACTAGGTTTTAATGTTCATTCATTCAACAATACCACCCTACTGTGATACCAATTCTCATTTTTGAATATCAAACAAATCTGCCAGGAATTTTACAATCAGCTATGTCCCACAGGTCATTTTCAAAATAGTAAAATGGCTTAACAGATGTGAGAATATTTTCAGGGCTGCCCCACCCAATATCAATGTTTGGCCAGGTATCAAGAATTAGTGAAGGATAAAAAGTATCAGCACAGGCACGTGGTAGTCATGATGGCAGACACAATGACTACTGTAATCTGTAACTGCTCCACAGAAAGACAGCAGAGCTGCTACAACAAAATGCTATCTAACATAGCACAAGACATAATATATGCAGCAATTTGGCCTGGAAATGAAACCATGCAATAACGTCTCCTTTTACAGCAGCCTACATCTATGTGTATATCTTTTAATGGAAAGAGGATAAGCTAAATGGGCAACACTGTTTGACCTCCAGAGTTATATGATTGGAATGCACAATATGCTTCGGGGCTGCATGTTTTATATTGTGTGGATGGCTGCCTGGACAAGGACAGACACTTTTACCTGAGGCCTCCGGCTAGAGAGACATGATGGATAATGGTGGCGACAGATTATGACCACATGGCACCAGGAATTAATAGAGCCGTCAAAAACTGGCATCCTACTGTCGTGATATGAGAATTATGGTGATATATGCCAGTGCTAATATAATGAAATTTATCTTTTGGTCTTGACAAAAAAATATTGTACGAGCTACAGATAGACCTAGATCTATTGTAGGGTAAAAAATAAAATAATGCGCAATATCGAGTGCAATGAACTTCAATATACATTGTACAATATTGGAACTGGCCATCTGTGAAGAAATGTGCAATATGGTTATTTGAAACAATATACTTCGAGCTGCATTCCCCACCAGAAAAATATACTGCCAGCATAAAGGGATATTTACAACATCACCTAGACTAATACTGCTATATGAGAGGGGGGTTGTTTCTATCCGTCCATTGCTATAGCTCACACCAGCGTGAAATTGTCACCTAATAGCACCCTGACCACTAATCCACTCAAAAGTAGGTTACATCTTAATTATCTCCCCTGGCAATTAGGAAGTGCTGAGTCGTAATTGCCAGATTAGCAAAGGCAAGGTGAGGTTCTGACATCTGAGGAACTGCAAAACGTCTTCAAATGGGAACAGGTTTTCTGTACATAAAAAAAAACTTGCGTCAGCAGCGTGTGAAAAAATAAAGTTCCTGAAATATCATGTCAGAAAATGTGTAGGGCAAAATTCTAAGGCAAATAAATGTGACCCTGTGATATGATTTTCCATCTATTACCTGATTAGTTGGCAAGTGAGCTTCTGACATTGTAAGTACATGTAACTGCAAAACAACACACATTTCAAACACTTTTCTTTCTTGTGGATTGCTTCTCTTTGTTTTTGTATTTTTCTATTGGCAAACATTTGCATTGTTTACAAATTACAAACCCCAATTACTGTTAATTATTGTAGAACTGGACTACGTTCAAATCCCATTAACATTAACCCTTCTTACCTGGTTTTTGTCATCTAACATGAGGAAATAAGGTGCAAATGAAATCTAAATCCTTGCCACTTCAACACATACTATGGCAGCTGTAATATGACCTGGTGTTATGCCGAAGGGCGGTTATACCGGCTATACAGACACAGATGACCTACTATCACCCATTCTCTATGAATGGGGTGACATACATGTACATATATCACATGACATTAATATTGCAACAGCCTTCCCAGTATATCACCCTTGGCTTCACTGAAGAAATGACCCCTTGCATTGAACACATTCAGAACAGAGCCATCTTGAGGAATCAGCTAAAGAATTTTATTCATAGTACATCTTCCTCGTCAAACTAAAAATACCCTACATTGAGGGAAATCCCTTAGCTTCAAAACAGACTCGCACGTTTGAGAAGCTGGAAAAAGGGACATCAGTCAATGTGACTAACTCAGAAGAACAAACACACCTAACCACAAAAACTGCAGGTCCATTTCTGGGGTGGGACACACCCAGTGTCTCCACCTTCTCAAACCTTTCGCCAGTTCTGAAGCTTAGAAATTCATCAATATATAACTAGTGTGAAATTGGGATTTATGGGTAACATCTTGTCACAAAGCATGATGGGTCATTTTTTTTTTACTCTCTCTCTCCAAAATTCTACACCTATGTGCTATGATTAAACAGCTATACAATGTTGTCCCTCTGTTCTGACAGTATGTACAAGGGTTAAAGCCATACAAATGCCTGCAAGCAAATAAGGGCTGCAGCTTGTGCCCACATATTAGAATAGATGCTAAATCTTAACAAGCAGGTGAAAACAGACCTCACAGGGGCAAGATTTAATTCACAGAAACCGATTTAAAACAAACACCCAAAGGAAAAAAAGGGGTCTACCTCAGCTTATTTTATTCTTTCTATAGCATATATAATACACATATTATCAACGTCCATTGAAAAATGAGGTCAAATATATCCCTGGAGACAATAAACGATTATAAACCCAAATGTGATCCTAACTCTCATAGCCACGCAGATAAAAACATAATGGGGTTGAAATGCAGATTTCGACCAAAAGGCAGAGATTCGAACAGGGTACCTATGAATGATGCCGGTTTCACTCAAGTGAGTCACATCCTACACCCCCGCTGTTATTAAACCATAAGGGGTGGAGTTCCTCTAAGTTCTGTCGGTGATATGAAGAGGGTGGGGGGCAGGCAGTCAGGACTTATTTGTGTTGGAGGAGAGCCATGTGAGTCCCTCGTACAGTCCGTCGCCTGTCGTTGCACACGATGGTTGCACGTACCAATTTCGATCGCGCACGCGAGTTAGCCCGAGCTTCTCCTGTATCTCGTGCGGTTTCATGGCATCGGGCAGATCCTGCTTGTTGGCGAAGATGAGAATGACGGCGTCCCGCATCTCCCGATCGTTGATGATCCGATGCAGCTCCTGCCGCGCCTCGTCGATCCGGTCGCGATCGGCGCAGTCTACCACAAAGATAAGCCCCTGGGTTCCTGTGTAATAGTGCCTCCAGAGCGGTCGAATCTTGTCCTGCCCTCCCACGTCCCAAACGTTGAACTTGACGTTCTTGTAGGTGACTGTCTCCACGTTGAAGCCCACTGTGGGTATGGTAGTCACAGACTGTCCGAGCTTCAGCTTGTAGAGAATCGTGGTTTTCCCTGCTGCGTCGAGTCCCAGCATGAGAATACGCATCTCCTTGTTCCCGAAGATCTTTGACAGCCACTTCCCCATCGTGTCATGCAGAGATCTGATGAGGCAAGACAACACAAAAATCGACAATCGAAATTCCGTACCAGCTCAGATCCTGGCTCGTGTCAGCTTCCCTCCAACGCCTCGAGACCGCCCAACTTCCGGTACAGAATCACGTCGCTTTTCCGCAGTCAGTTCCAACAGAACCCACCACAATCCCTTATCCAGGGGTGCTATATGGTCCCGGGAAGCCTTACAGGTGACATCTGGTCGGGTACACAGCAGGAATCCAGAGAAATGTAAGGAAATAGAGGCGGAAAAGTCGTTGAGGCAAAATGAACAGGCCGGAGGAATGCCCTAAAATGTGCGCAAGCGCAATGTGGGCGTGGATACCTTCTCGTTTTTTCTCGCGATAAGAAATACACACTGTAACCGCATAGATGCTAAAAGTATCAGCAAATTTCATGTCTCGTAAAAAAAAGAGTAAAACATCACAAAACAGCTACTTTTCAATTTAATAAAATAACTTATTGGTCACAATGCGTGCATAACTCTGAGTTTGTCTTTACCAAAAGAAACATAAGCCAAATTTTGTAATGGTTTCACATTGCGTTTTGTTGTGGTTGCGAGATGTCAACGAGACTGTTGTTTCCAGTAGCAACAAAACATTCGCCCCATTTTCACAGAGGAACAGTCGGCTAGACACGTCCCGTTCATCTTATCCCGTGCATTCTAGTCTTATTACGATCACAGGTAGAGCACCATGTCTGATATAGGCTCAGAAGAGTTCGAGGAAGAGGCCGGGCCGTATTTGGGCGAGTACGAGGGGGACAGGAACGAGGAAGGCGAGAGGCACGGCTACGGCAAGGCGACCCTCCCCAACGGAGATACATATGAGGGACAGTACGAACATGGCAAGAGGCATGGGTCCGGCACGTACAGGTACAGGGAAACTGTTTTCATTAGTTTTACAGAAATTCACAGTTACCATAAGACACCACTCTTCTTTTAGTTCAAAATACTGAGTTTGGCTCTTCAAACAAGAATTGGCCATTTTACCATAGAAGTAAAATTGATGAAGTTGAGACCACATCATATGGTATCATGACTTTGATGGCTAAATTATTTGAATTGAACGTGAATCAAAACATCAAAACTTCCCAAGTTTTGTCACATTGGTTTTAACATGTTTTGTCTGAGTTACTGATGTCCTAGAAAGTTGTCCTCTAGTCTCATTCTTATCTTTTCATTTATTCTGGATTTGCCATCAATCTCAGTGGGCCTCTTGCTTTCCAGATTCAAGAATGGTGCCCGGTACATAGGAGAATACATCAAGGGTAAGAAACATGGCCAGGGCACCTTCATCTATCCTGACGGCTCCAAGTACGAAGGCAGCTGGGTGGACGACCAACGGCATGGCTATGGCGTTTACTTCTACGTAAATGGGGACACTTTCGAAGGCGAGTGGCAGAACCATCAAAGACACGGGCAAGGCACTTACACGTACAAGGAAACGGGAAGCAAGTACGTAGGCACGTGGGTGAACGGAAAGCCTGATGGAGCTGGTGAGATGGTCCATCTGAACCACCGCTACCAGGGCAGCTTCATGGCTGGCCACCCACAAGGACCTGGCAAGTACATCTTCGACATCGGCTGTGAACAACATGGAGAGTACATTGCTGTGGAGCAGGTGGGTGAGACAGGCAGTGCTGCTGGCAGCAGCTTGATCCACATTAATCTAATTAGATCCAATCTAGTCTAATCTAATCTAATGTACTTTTCTTGAAATTTCCAATGAAGGACGGACTCTTAACCCTTTCAGGAGTTAATGTAACAGTAACTACTACATACGAGTATAGTAGGAAAGATCACCAGAATGCATGTAGTTGCATTTATATATAGCATCTATAGTGTTGCTGGTTAGCTCAACAGTATATTACTGCTACATGTTTATTGATTTGCTAGGACTTCAATCATGTAAACCATATCTTTTTATATTTTATCTGAACCTGACCTCTTCCCTCATGACCTCAATGAAAAGCAGCCAGCAGGCTGATTTGAGCATTTCATGAGTACACAAAGGTTCAAAGTGTCAAACAAACAAATATCTGTACTTCTACCCAGGCTGCTGGAGGTGAAGAGGAGGAGGAGCCCATGATGGTGACCATCCCTAAGTGGAAGGCCGGAAAGATCACCCCCATCACACTGAGAGCTGTACCGGAGCCAGAGGAGCCTGCTGAGCCAGCAGAGGGAGACACTGCACCAGAGGAGGCTGAAGGTAACACTTAGCATCAAGTCTACTGTAGCGTCATAGATAGGTGCATACTTGAATATGCTGTTATTCTTTATGTCTAGCTTAGCAGGATGATGCCAGTAAAGTGCCATTATTTTGTCTTTTAAAGAACAACACACAAACAGATGATATCTGTTCGTGTGTTGTTTTTTTTAACAAGTTTAACAATGCAAGGCCAAAGGCTAGCACTGAGCTAAGGTGGTGGCAGTGAACGTTGGCTTTTAAGAGAGAGGGAAACACTTGTCAGGGAGAGAGACATATTTTGCTGTCCGTGGAAAGAAGTTGTTGCTGTAGGACTGAATTGATTTCTTTCCCCCTCCAGGAGAGAAGCCAGCTGAACAGGCAGAGGGCGCCACAGAGGAAGAGCCAACAGCAGCAGAGGAGGCAGCTGCAGAGGAGGGGGATGCTGAGGCGGAAGAACCCACTGAGGGGGAGGGGGGTGAGGAGGCTCCTGCAGAGGAACCAGCAGCGGAGGCAGAGGAGGGTGGGGAGAATTAGGGAACAATCAAGGCTGAATTCTGCTACTTCTAGTCTAGGGTTTCTCTATTTTATTATTAAAATTCCTGAATACCATTGGCTTCTTTTTGGATCCAACACAAGAAAGAGTTTTGCCCACAAATTTGGCATGTTTGAAGACATACGAACCCTTTCCCAATTGATGTAAGTTCTTTCCCCAGATTGAGATGATGTCTTTATTCCCCTTATTGAAACTTGGCAGTAACCTATGTTTTGGCTGTATGTAAAAAAAATGGTTGATTCTATGTTGTGTAAGGTTCCCCAGAGCCACCATTTTTAGTAGAGGTAAGACTACTGTAAAATATGGTGATGTGACATGTGTTCTACAGCACAACTGGCAATGGCAGTAGATGTATATATAAGAGTTTTAACCATACCATGAATGCACTTCCTATTGTTTGAATGTTGAATTCTACATGTTAGAAACCAGAAAGTACAACTGGGTTGTCCAGAGTGAGATTTTTTACACTACAACACAATGCCTTACATGTTTAAATAGAGATCAATTGAAACCTGCTTCCTGGGGTTCCACTCTTGTATTTGTACATGTACATATTCTTCTACAAAGAAATTAAAGTACTGACTTTTACCATTTTCTGAATCATGGTGCATATTTCCATGCAAATACATACCAACATACTTTACCTAAACTCTATAAAACTGAATTGTCCCCCAAACACTTTTCAAATACTGTAAAAGTTATGATAGTAAATCACACAAAAACATGTTCAGCATACAAAACTAATACAACATTCTAATATTGATGGTGTCCAGTCTTTTCAACTCAGCACTTCTCAAGCTTCAAGTGATTCATACTTAAAATTCTCCCTCTCCCCATATGAAATAAGAACTACAACAAAAAGATCTAAATATACTACCTTGCTACAAACACATGTCCTTCCATGGATCCTCTACAGTTTCCTTATACAATGTAATTTTTCCTTTTGACTTCCTATTTAGATCACCTGTACTGTAGCTGACCTCTCATTCAAAATACTGCTCTGTGAAATTACCAACGTAGAAAATCATGGTTTGAGGTCATAAGACACATCTAATCAAATTAATGATGGCTTCTTACATAAATAAGAGTATCGTAACACATAATATCTCTGTTGATATTACAAATAAACAAGCTTGCATAAGCAATTTATCAAAGTGGAAATTACAGCATTGTCACTGTCTAGAGCCTAACATCTATCAACACAGATATTCCAATTTACATCCCAATAACGCTACAGATCTGAATCTTTTGCACACTGAAGTAGCCCTTTGACTACCAATTCTCCACTGGTTACGATGTTAGGCAACAGAGAAAAGTTAACAAAGAAACAAATGTTTAACAGTTATCATGGGGTTCTGCTAGACAATTCTGTCCTTGAGGTTGACGATTTCCCCCATCAGAATCCTGAGCGCAGCCATCAATAGACGTGAACCATGCCGTATACAAAAGTCCATGACAACACGTATGTGAAGAGTCCACCCATCAACCCGCTTGTGAAGATCCTCCAGCGGGATTTGAAGTACCTCCCCCAGCTGCTGCCAGCCTTCAGGATCAGGAGCAAGGACATGAACAGGGAGGCCACGAAGTAGAAGATGAATCCGTAGAGGGCCGTTAGTCCCAGCACGCCGGCGGTGGCTCCAGACAGGCCGGAGAAGGAAGTTCTGCAGAACTCCAGGATAGCATTGTTGGTCCTAATGGCTGCGTCACTGCAGAGTAAGAAAAACGATAAAATAATGGTAAGGAACAACTGCTCTTGGAGGCCAACTATGTTCAGTAGCCATGAGATCAAACTGCAAATACATCTATATGTAACGCTACATATATTATCCATGATATAGCTAAAATATGAGGTTCAAATTGCTCATTATGAAAACCTTGTTATGAATATGAGCAATACTTGTTTATAATACAAGATTTGAGATTTAAACTAACAATACTCAATATTTCAGTTGTTCAATACAATAAAATTTGTACCTGTAAGACCAATTTTGACACCTGTGTTACCTTTAAGATACTAGTATAACGTTCAACCAAGGAGGTCTATTTACTCCATGGTTCAACCTGGACATCGAAAAACAGAGCCTGAAAAACAAGATAGGGAGGGGGGCACAGGCTAAACTACATGCCGTGGTGTTGAAAAAAATAATACATCTAGATCCAATGTTGGAATTTTTCTTACACAAAAGCGTGTATGGACCAGCTAGGTTCTATATCAGTGGATTTATAGACAGATAAGTTTACCTGTAAGCCTCCTGAGGTTTGATTTGACTAAGCTTCAGCCCCCGTCGACCCATGCCTGCCATCTTCATTGCGCTTGTTCCAACGGGCTGTCCGCCAATATTACATTCGATATCCCAGTTAAAACAGTTTCAAAATGTCAATAAAAAGGAATAGAAAATCAAATTATCGCCTCAGAAAATGTTTTAATTTGTATTAATATTTCATTGACTAGTTATTTCTTTTCAATCGTACTGGTTATGTATATTTATGGGAAAGATTAGAAGCTGTATTTTTAGGCAGCATTTTACTTCGCATTGACCAGCTACATCGATCCCATGAAGCAGTGCGAGGCATAATCTAAACACATAGTTCCTGCGGAAAACAAAATCAACGAAAGAGACACCTGTGTACCACCAGCATGTACTCTAAAAGCAAGACGATTCCTCTGCGCGGAAGTGCCAGCGCACTCTGCAACAATCTGGCTCTGAATCGCATCCCCGAGAAGAACCTGACGACCCACGCCGTGGTGCACCGATCAGCGGTAAACCTGGTGACGGTGTCCGGGCCGGCCACAGGGGAGGGGCAGCAGAATTTCCACCACAGACAGGTGGGTCCGAAATATATTCTCTATCTCCATCATATTCAAGAAAAAAAAACTAGAAAAAAATCGTTCAAACTGTAATGCCCAATGATTTAGATACAACGTTATTGCTATAAGTTGGTTTGTAAGAAATAATCTTTGTTTAACTCAGGATATCATATTTCATAATCTATTTGTTATTTTCTGAAAATCACGTTTTTAACAATTTTAGACCAATCTATAAGGTATATTGCAGCCTCTTGGTAAGAGTTGTAAGAATTTTGACAAGGATTCCATGTGTTTGTCCTCAAACTCGTCTATCATTGATAGTGAAAGCTGATTGGAGTTCCCATATTCAATGATATTGTTGGTGCAGGTGACATGCAGGGAGGCAGGGCAGCACACAGGGTCCATGGTTCTACAGGTGGGACCCCAGCATACATAAAACTTATAGAATAAAATCAAGCACAAAGTATCTATGATGTGACAACATCAACGTTTCATATGCATGTATTTGTTAGTTATGAAAAATAATTGAAATGAACAATAATAGAAAATGTAAACAAAAAATTCAGGATGGATATTTGTTGGTGTAACGTTAATAATCAAGAGTGTGAAATGCTGCCTATGTCTCGTAATACCATTTCTAGAGGCTAAATGTGTGTAGAAACTTGAACATCTGTTGATATACCTAAATAGATCTACTGTACAATGTATAATCATTTTCATTTGTGTCCCAGGCCAAATGGTGTCAATTGGCAACAAGAAACCTGCTTGTTATTACATCACAGAAGGGAGTTCAGGTTTGGAATTGTCTATTGTCTATCAACTGTAACAATACAAGTAGATTCTGTATTCAAAGATTTTCCCAACTTCAAACAGCTTTACAGTTAACGTTAGATGATAGCTTTAGTTCAGCTACATGTAGGAACATAATGTTCTAACATTGGTGTAATGTGGAGTCAATGTCATTTGTTCATGTTCAAAGTTAATTCCCATCTGTTATGTATGATCAACTTGTGATACCTTCATTGGAAATGAGGTTCATAATTTCTGGTACCCAGGGCAAATAAGGGTGATTGCTGTCATAGGGCATGTTGAAGCAATGCCCCCTAGTGCAAAAGAACCACACTACAGTTGCTCTTAGTGCATCAGTTCATGAAATATCAAATTATTAAAAGAGCTTTTACTGTGTTAATAGGTAATCTTGAAAATGAATCAAAATGTACATTGTATTTATATCTTCCTATAGGGGAATGACATATGCTGCTGTTTATGTTGACAGATATTTGAACAGGATGGGGCTATCATGGTTTTCTGGCATGCCCTTGGAGCTGCGGAGAGTGTCAGTGGTGAGTAAAGATAATGCATGTTCATATCTGTAGGTGTCTGTATTGTAATGCAAGGTAGCATTGTTGTTGGAAGCTAATTAAGAAATATAGAGAAATAGACTAAATTTCTGACCTCAATATAACCATTTTGTGTAAACACATTTTATCATGCCTTCCTCCCCTCCCAGGGTACAGCACATTTGCAAGAGGTGTAGCTCCGGTAGCAGGGAACCTTATCTGTGTTGGTCAGTAAAGTGGTAGCTAACTACTGATGAGATATCATAGCTTGTTTGCATATAAGAGAACAATAACTCTCTGCATGTGCATAGAATTTGACAGGGCAAACATATTTGCCAGTGGAGAAATATGAAACAATTTGGAAATTTGCAATTACACACAACATTTTAATCTTTCAATTGTGATGAATATTTTTTTTTTGCCTCTGACATATCAGGCACTTCTTCGGGCAATGTGCTGTGTTTCAACATTCCTCCCAAGGGTCCAAACGTGACGTTAACAGAGACCATGAAGGGTCACTCCTCTGCTATCACTGACATCACCAGTACAGGGCACTCAGGCGACACTGTGGTCACGGCTGACGACAGCGGGAATATCATTGTGTGGAAGGGACCGAAATTTGTGGAAGTGACACGGATCTCTGGGAGCCGGTATGTTTTTTTTTAGTCTCCAAGCAGATATTTTGGTAGGCAAGACAGTATCCAATCGGCAAGACAGTATCCAATCATAAGGCAAGACAGTATCCAATAGGCAAGACAGTATCCAATCATAAGGCAAGACAGTATCCAATAGGCAAGACAGTATCCAATCATAAGGCAAGACAGTATCCAATAGGCAAGACAGTATCCAATCATAAGGCAAGACAGTATCCAATAGGCAGGTAATTTTCACCTTTGAGCTTCCCTCAATACAATTCACAGCTAATTTGTCCTGGTTCCCCCATACAGGAACCCAGCCTGCTGCATATGTCTATGGAAGGACACAGTCATCGCAGCGTACAGTACCGGTCACATCCGCCTCTTTGGAGCGGAGACCGGTAACATCCATGCTGAGGTGTGCGCTCATGCTCGCTGGATCAGTGCTCTGGACATTTTACCTGAATCTGGACTGGTAAGTGTCGTGGACTAGACTAGATATGAATCAGACCTTTGATGAAACATCCCTGTCAAAAAAGTCAATGGGAATGGCCCCTGTAACAATGTGTAAAGATGTTTTTATTTCATTGTGTAAAAATATGCAAGAAATAAATAAAGAAAGCAACATATCTATGGCCTTGACCTTGTGTCATGAAAAGTTTATAGTGCATACATGTATATTGCAATACTAAAATTACTATTTTTTCTTTCCCCAGCTTTTATCAGCGAGTGAAGACTCATATACCCGTATTTGGCAACTCACAAAGGGTAACACAACAGAGGTGGGCTTCCAAAATAATTTACACTTTACCCATGCTTTTTGAAATATTTTTCACATTGCAACAAGAGTTGAGTTGCAATGCGTAGTTCCAACAAGATCAAAATGTATACTATCAATACTGTTAATTGTGAAACTTGCGTGGTTTTATTTTTGTAGTGTTCTCTCCCCTGCAATTTCATGTCACCGCAAATATGTATTTTTTGAATGATTACTGTACTACAAAATTGTTTCAACCACAAATTTAAAACACCATGCAAACCTCCCTTTCCCTCATACTATGAAATAAAACCACCATGAAAGTTTCATGATTTACAGAATGTCAATAATCTGACCCAATGTGTTGACCTGTAGGTGGAACATGTCCATTCAGAATGTGTGACAGACATACAGTTGTGTGGAGCCAAGTTTACCAGTCCGGAAGGGAAGGCGTTCGCCGTGACGGGATACGACACAAACGAGATCATCTACTACGTGCAGAACTAAACCTAATGTGCAAGACTACACTCAGTGTCACAAACCTAGTGACAGGGTTTTAACTCCAGTACATGCATTGATGTTGGATGTAGTCCCTTTGGTTTTTAACCAGGACAGTTAGTAGAATTTTCACATCGTCATTGAGGGTGAGGAAAGAGCTATTAAGGGTCTAGAGATTCATCGTGTCAGAAAACAGTAAAATTACTCTACAAGTATGTCGTTGGGTCATAATGAAAGATGCATGGCCAAATTCTGGACGCAACAACAGTGGGTTGTTTTAGAGAGTAAGGCCTTGTGTTAGGATATTGTGTGTGAAGCAACACCTTTGAAGTGGTGCTGGAGATGAATGGTTTCCTTGACAGAATCACAAAGTGGCCTGAAGTAGCTTTAGCCTTCACTTTACTTAAGCGTTTTCTTGGAAACAAGGAAGTGAATAGTTAAGGGTAAAAGAAAACAGCTTTGTTAGTATGAGTGTTCGAGTAATATTTATCATCTTTTTTGGTGGTTTAGTTGTTGCACCCATATGCATTTTGTCCAGTCTTATTGTTTTGAGATATATATTTTTGTGGAGTTGATCATGGTCTGGGTGAGCTGGGTCAGGTGTAGATATGTCTATGGGACCAATACCAGGAGATGCTTTAGAACTGATTGATGAGAGCCAAGGTGCCACGTGTCTGTGTGTGTCCAGTGTACCTTTAGCCTAATGTGTTATGTTGTAGTACAGTGTAAAAATATCTGTTTCTGTAGTTTTTTAGTTTGTTTTTCCTTGTTGTCAGTGGTAAATATTGAGTCTAAGTGTCTGACTATTGGCTACACAAACTGTGATGATGAATCATTACTATGAAGAATGATGTCTCCTCTCAAATAAAACTATTAAAAAATAACACCTGTAAGTTACATGTTATACATGGAGTTATTTTGCCTCCCTGTCATGATTCAGTTTGAAATTCAGCACGGTGGTCAATGACCCGTGTCTGTAAGATGTAAGATTTGGGGAAATGCCCTTTTTTCCTGTTTTGCCTTTTAGTATGCATACAATACAGAACCAATTTTACATTAGTGGTTAAGGAAATATAGAAGCAGAGCCATGTTAAATGACCTGCATCTGCAAGATAAGATGTTGTTGATGTAGGAAAAAAGCCCCTGTATCTACAATTGATTTTCAAGGGAAGGAGATTGTACAACCTTACAAATCAATCTAATTTATGACCCAAAGCGATGAATTCCCTTGGGTACAGTTTCAATGTAAGATTTGGTGTAAGATTCCAAAATGTGTCTTAGTTTTTCGTGTCCAATTTCTTGGCATATATTGTATATATAGAATACAACACGGTGTATTCCATATTGCCCGAGGTATCAGCCTGACATGTATAAATAACTGTATTTGATGGAAAATGTTATTGGTGTTAGTCCCCATGTTAACTGAACTTGTGTGTATGTATAAAACAGTACTTAAATTGTAAAAACGATATCAAGCTGTAAAATGGCCAACAGGACTACTTCTACCTCCTTTTTAACCGAACAAGATAAAAAAATTGAGTAATGAAAAATCAATTTTTTTACGTTCCTGTGATTGCATTCTTGGGGCTCTTCACCATTGGGTGATCTTATTCCAGTAATACCTTGTGTAGAAAAACAGCTTTGATTCAAATTGTACAAAAGAAAAAGTCAACATTTATTTCATATCAGTTAAATCTCCATGAGCAGGATGAAAATATAGTACATAATATTTGAAAAATACCTTACTGCAACTTGTCTTGAAAAAATCATATTTTGTACGTCATTTGAATTAATGTACAAAAACTGGATACAGATATGGTTGAGTCTACACTCTGAATTACGTTGCCACCTCATTTTAATGGCACAGGGTTAATCTCCAAAGTCTTTTTTACAGATGAAAGTGGAAGTGTCTTCTTTCACTTCCACTTTCTACAGATAAGGATCAGTTAACCATCCTCCTCATCAGCATTTCATCTTCTCCTTGCTCCATCACAGTTAACCATCTTCATCATCATCGTCATCTTCATCACCTTCATCATCACCGTCACCATCATCTTCATCATCAGCATCTTCATCTTCTCCTTGCTCCATCACTTCCTCTCCTTCCTCCCCATCTCCATCCTCCTCTCCCTCCTCTTCTCCCTCCTCTTCTCTATCCTCCTCCCCTTGTTGAGCCTCAGGAGAAGCCGCTGACATTACAGACCCCGTAACCTCTGACTGAGGCACGTCAGATTCCTCAGTCTCTGCCGGTAACTTTGCTAATCCTGACTTACTACCGACGCTTTGTTTTGACGACTCTACATCCGACACAGACTGTCCTGGCTGTGTTGCTTGTGAGGTTACCGTCTTCACAGTTCCTTCAGACATTTTGGACGCAGATTTACTTCTGTCTGTCGTTTCCTTGTCGGTTGTCGTTGGTGACCTTCGGTCTGTGGTTTCTGACAGGGTGGTGTCCTCGTGGTGGATGACGAGGACCTGGACATCGTCCTCCAGCGGCGGTTCCCCGGCAGCTGGTTCAACCACCTCGTGGTACGTCTGCACTTGTGTCCAGTGGGTCTCCCCACTCTCCCCCTCCTCTGGAGTGGACTGGTCCGGTACTGCACGGTGCCCTTCAGGGCTCAGACCTGCGCTGGCCCTCCCGTGCAGGAGAGCTCGGATTTCAGCATCTGCGACACTCCAGGGCGTCTCGTTACGGTCCAAGCCATCCTCACTTACAACGATAGTGGGGTGGGCAGAGCTTCGACTCTTACTGGACCTACTGGGGACGGCTCTTTCCTGAGGTGTGGATAGAAAATACATAGAAATAAGAAAAAGAACATTCAGCTGTTCACTCACTTCAAACACTAACGTTTTCATACGTCCATCAAGTTCCTAATCTTCCCTAATGCACCTATTACAATGACAATAAAAATTTTCAGTTTTACTGGAGCTTGTGATGTACCTGTTTCACGGGAGGTTCTGAGGATGACAACAGCCGGTCTTTGTTCTCAGTCCTGTCATCCCGCTGCTCCTTCTTAGTAATCTTGGCAGCAATGTTCCCTCTGGTGCACAGCCTCCCCACTTCATTCTTAATTGCCTGCAGTGTTTCCAGGTCTCCAGTGGGAGTGAGCCCAAGAGATTGAAGAGCCTCCACTACTTCACTGTATTGGAGATACCAAATTACAAAATGTACTACTATTTCAGCAGTGTACATACAAAAAATATATTTACAAATCAAACATAGCTCTGTCAGACCATGTGTTCGACTTTTCTTACTTCATGATAAATCCTTTGTGAAAGGAATTATTTAAGTACATCTCTTCTTGGAAGCAATCAACATTGTTCTCCTACCTTCGAACAATGTCATCAGGTTCCACAATGGTCCTGTCCTGCAGGACAGCGATGACGTCGTCGTCATGGAGACCCAGCTGGGTGATGGCGCGGCACGCCTGCGCCCGCACGCCCGGCGTGTCGTCGTACTTCAGCGCCCAGAGCAGCTTCTCCACGATCTCCTCTGTCATCATCCCAATCTGGCCAAGGGCTGTGGGAAGGCAGTGGTGAAGACAGCTGTTACTGTTAGTGCTGATGTCCAACTAATAAGACTGGGTCTTCAAATATTACTGTAACAGTTGCTTTTCATGTGAAATCATTATTGTTTTTCCATTCCTTTTATTTAATCATTTACAAATGTAATAAAAAGAAAGGGGGTATAAATGAAATTAAGAAGATAGACAGCATAGCCACCCCCCTTATCCTTCTGAATGGGACAGCCCTCATAAATTCAAAGACACATGATGATAAACCAATTTTGTCTACCAACCATGGATGGCGTGAGCCTTGACCTTCCAGCAGGGGTCAAACTGTGCCATCTCCAAGAGCGTGTTGAGCGCTGCATCGTCCGTGATCTTGAGGTGCCCGGCGGTGTTGCAGACTTCTATGCGGACAGAAATGTACGGGTCCTGGAAACACTCCATGAAGGGGGGGAGCAGCCGGGCCGTCATGATACCTGAGTGGGGATAAGGTGGCATTATAGATACAGTCAAACCTGGTCTCAGGAACCACTCAAGGAATTTTAAGCATATACAATGTATCCTTTTGTCTGATGATTGGATCTAATTTGCTACATCCTATAAGAAAAGAAATACTACAGTGAATTGACGTCTAAGTAGCCGCATTAGATGAAATTCACAAACCCAGGTGGCCGATCTTGTTCAGTGCATCGATTTTCTCTCGTTCATTGCCGTTGGTCAGGCGGAAGTGCAGGTCGTTGTGGACCTCCTTCCCGTGCCCAGTGCGTCCCAGAGTCTGTGCGGCGGCCTTACGAACCTCACTGCTCCAGTCGTGCCACATAAGTGTGGACAGCTTGTGCATCAGGTCCTGAGGGGGGGGACAGGGTTATCTTTGTTACCATGGCAACAAGAGCATCAGTGTTGATAACTGAACTGTGTCCATGGTTCAGTTGGAGACTGGTCGTTTGAGGAATGTGTGGATGGAAAAATCAGTTTTGTGCTGTTACCTTGTTGATGGGTCCGTACAGCTTGGGGATGACCTTACAGGACAGCACACGTCTGGTCCAGCTGCTGCTGTTCAGCTGTTCCGCCAGCATGGAGTGGACCAGCGTCTAGAAGAGAACAATGTGCTGTTACAATTTTACACTTGATTCAATTTCTTGGTTCTCGGTTTTATCTTATTTCTCATGTCTGCGATCGGATCACGGTGTTTTGTTCTGGAATATCTTTTATGTATCCAGAGACACCTGACAAATTGACAAACGGACCTGACCAAAAGTCAATGAAATGTCAATGAATGAATAAATGAATGGATGAATGAGTGAATGCACAAATGAACAAACAAATGAATAAATGGATGAACGAATGAATGAGTGAACAACAAGAAATTTGGAGGTATGTTTGTACCGTGTTCTGACTCATCTTGCTGAGCATGATGATGGCCTGGTCTCGCCGCATGTCACTGTTGGTGTTGAAGAGCTGGAACACGATCTCGCTGACGATGTGAGGCTCCACCTCCCCCGCCGTGGCCAGGCACTGCGCCGCCAGCCAGCGCTGGGCCGGCCCCCCCTCCTGCAGCATACTGTACAGGATGGCTCTCGCCTGAGGGCAGAATATGCATGGTTTAGACTTGAGCCCAACACATACAGCCGACCATAGCCTTCTCCAGACCATGAGTCGTATTTGTTGGTCAGCAGATTGCCTAAACAAGTTTGGGCAATCATTTGTAAGCTGTACATGTAGCCAACTGTTTTTGTAGTGGTAAATTGTTGTCTTTTGTATGGGGTTTACATAATCTAATCTGATAACATGAGTATTTACAATTGTTCCTGATTTTCAAGAGCTAAATTGTCAAAATTGTCATCTTGCCTTGCTTTGTCAATTTACCTACCAGTAGATCTTTAGTGTGTTTTATTTTGTTCAGGTACAGGTTCGGACCTGTATCTAAATAATTTTACAGGTACAGGTATTCAGTACACAGCTGTAAAGACTTGAGAACATGACAACTTCACCTCCCCCCTGACAAGTGCATGTACGTCACCTTGTCGTTGTGTCTGTCCATGGTGTAGAAGCAGATGGCCGATGCCATGCGCACTTTGAGTACGGGATCCTCCAGCAGCCGTTCCACCCCCTCCACCAGCCTGCTGGGAAGGACGCCCTGTTTGGGGCCGGTCTCCGCCTTCATCAAAACCATGCCTGAGTCGTTGGAGAAACTGGAAGGAAAAGGTCAGAGAAGTCTAAACATGTTTCTTGTGGTGTCCCTATGTTACCAAAAAAATTGACATGTCTGAGCTACACAATTTGAAACTTTACCACCAACCAACCAACTAACCAACCAACCAACCAACCAGCCAGCCAGCCAGCCAGCCAGCCAGCCAGCCAGCCAGCCAGCCAGCCAGCCAACCAACCAACCAACCAACCAACCAACCAACCAACCAACCAACCAACCAACCAACCAACCAACCAACCAACCAACCAGCCAACCAAAGAAACAAGGGAAAATGGTGAATCAAAACAAACTAAAACACTTATTTTGGTTTCACTTTTTCCCTATTTTACAAAAAACTGGCACATCAGCCACACAATTTGAAACTTTCCCAATATAGTATATACAAACAAAAAAAACAAAAAAGAACAACAGCCAATCAAAACAAACATCAAAAGATCCATACTCTTCATCAGGTAGAGCCCGATGCGCCGCAGCACGGCAGCAGACAGTCACCGCGATGAGGCGCGTTATCTCGTGGACGTCCTCCATGGATTCCAGCAGGCTGTCGATGGTGCAGTCCTGCCATTGGTTCTTCAGGTAGAACTTGTCTCGCCACTCCTCAACTGGAAATATCGTTTATGGTTTATTTGTTTACCTGTTTATTAAGATTCATCACACATGTGGAAGGGGTGAGAGAACAGGTGTGACTCAATACGGCATGGCATACAATACTAGTTAATTGCAAGTTGAATTAAAGACTAACATATCAAGTAAACAAACACTGACAGCATAATAAACAAAAAAAATACATTGTTAAACAACAACATAATTAAACTTATTGCATTATTAGAGTGATCAGCTGCATTTATTGTTCATTTGTACATAACAAATCATTGAAATATGAAAAAAATATGCATATCATACAACTGTGTATGGGAGAAGATAAGCTTGATCTGGTTTTCTTCTTTAGTTTATTTCTCCATTGATATAACGATTATCATATCAATGGAGGTCACAGTAAAGATTAAGAAGCTCAACATTTCAAAGGAGCAAAAGAACACTGGCAGAAACAAACAATGTGCACACCCCAAAAGAACCATCATTATTCCAGGAACAATTCAAACACTCAACTTCTCAAACATTCAAGCCAAGGCATTCCGGAACAGAATAAAATCAAATTAAAATTTGATTATCAGGCAAATTCATAATAATGAAGAAACATGGCAGGTGCCATCCAAAATGTCTGTCAGTAAAAGTTTTTTTGACAACAGTCGTTTTCTTTGTTGAACCTTACGGTGATTATAATGTAACAAGACTTGCTTCACTGGAGGTTTGCGAGGACCAAAGTGCAGAAGCGGGGGCAGGTTCAGCACATCTGACAAGATTACAGGTAAGTTTGAGGAAAAAAAGTGAAAGTTATCTCCAACCAGTATGGTTCACTGAAGAGCTACTCTTCTACTGGTCATGACGGAGAAGACAGACGCTATGCACAGTATGCGATGTACAGTATTTGTACTAGGAAAATTCCCCTAGCTCTTTTTGACAAGCACAATGAACAGTGGACCAGTCGGCTTAAGGACTGCAACCATTTCCAGTAGCATGCAAGTTGGGTGAGCAACACAGACAGCATTCGAAATCACAACTTCTTGGTCCAGATTCAGGTCACTAACCAGTGGACTACACACAATACAGCTAATTCAGGGCTTAAAGAGCTCCGTCCATCTGTCCGTCCTAAAAGACTGATGGACAGACCTCTAAGTCACATGAATTTCTATTTTTTAACCATTCACTCATCTATCTGTCCATCCATCCTTTACCCAATATCATCCTTGTCCATCCTCCTCTAGACAGCAATGTGGTAATCTCCAAGCAGATCTTACGGTGGCCGAAGACAGTATCCAATTGGCCAGGCAGTTACCATTAGCCACCGAAGATCTGCCAGTACTCGCACAGGGAGGAGCACTTCTTTTCAAAAATGGTGTCGCTGCCCCTCCTTGTGCCCCTATTAACAGCAATCAAAAGATTGGCCGCGCTAAGTTTTTCACAAGCGGTTTATAGCTTGAATCTGGGACGAACGCGATGACCCGGCGCGTCACAGGAGGAGGTTTCGCGGAGTCCTGGCGCCAGCCGACGGCATCGCAACGCAACGACGCAAACGTATAGAAAATTAAATATTGAGATGCGTCCCGAAAACTAGTACTTTAGTACACACAAAAAATTAAAGCAGGCTCAGACACCCTGTATTTCTTAGATGTTGGACACAACTACAAACAAAAAGCGTCCGTCAACAGATAATACGATCGTAATTTTCCCTGACGTTTTTATGTTTGGATTCGGTGAAGAAAAACAAACTAGCGGGCCATATTTGTAAAGGAAGTTTAATTCTTGTTTCACTCCGTTTTGTCTCGATTTCGTGAATTTTCCTTTTAGAAAATTGAGTCAGATACCCGGCCTTGGACGAATAGCATGTCGTAGAGCATACGCAGTGGATGGGATAGTTCCAGAGGCTCAACGTATTGGGGGAATTCACGAGAGAGCCAGGGAACATGTCTTAGCGACATTATACAGTATATTTTTCCACCATGTGATTTTACTCGAGTCATCGCTAGCTGCTCCGGCATTATGGCTCACTACGGCGATACCAGTACTACGATGACAAGCCGTTGCTCTAACACACAAAGCGAGATACCCTCAGTCTGGTAACAGTGACTTTTCTCGGCTGGCCGGTGGAAATGCCCCAAAACACGTCATTGCCTGCCAGGGCGGGGAAGGTTGCACGCGACTGGGGTTATCGTGGTTGAAAACGAAAGACACGGCGTTCAACCCTCTCCTCCATCGTTTGAACCATGGAGTTAAAATTTTAACTCCATGTTTGAACTGACCAAAATAACGGTTGGTGCAGTGACCCATAGAGAGACTTCCTGTAACGGTCACCCGGCTGGCCGGCATGGAGGAGCACGCGAGCCGTGCCCGCGGAGGGTAATTAGCACCTACTTCACAAGCACAGTTTGATTAGTCAACGATAGGGTGTTAATAGCCTTTGACATTTCGACTACCGGCAGATCTTCGGTGGCTAATGGTAACTGTCTGGCCAATTGGATACTGTCTTCGGCCACCGTAAGATCTGCTTGGATAGCAATGTGGCAGAAGAGACAGAGAACAACATGAAGTGGAACATTAGCAAAGGTAGACTTAAAACAGATTTTCAGTGTCTCGAAGACTTACAATTAGATGATGGAATGATAGAAAACCTCTCCACAACCCAAGCACGCTACTTCTTATAAACAAGACAGGGCTCGAAATTCATTTTTGGGAATAGGATTCTAATAACTAAAAATCTAGGTGCACAGAAAAAAATTTGGGCGCACAACACAAAATAAAGTAGAATGTCAGCAAAAAAACAATTCAAAAACCTCACTACCTCTCTTCTGAGCTTGAATCTGAAATTCTAAAGCTGACTTAAACAGGTAATAAGTTTTTGTAATTTTTTCCAGGTGTCAAAAATAGCTGTGTACCCGTGTACAATAGTACCTTTACGTATGTTACACTAATATGTAGCCATACACAAATATCTTAAGGTGCTCAGCTCCAATTTTGGGTATATCAAGCCCTGCAAGAAGACTGTCTGGGTAACTACGTGTTACCTATTCTCAACAGGGGGTCGGCGTCCCGTTCCTCTCGGGCCTTCTGTTTGCCGTCGTCTCGCTTCTTTGGCGACGTGTCCTCAGGCTTGGGTGGAACAACGCCCCCTTCTGATGCAAACTGGGACAACAGGGCAAATTTTAAGTCAGTAGGAGGAAACATCAACAATGGTACCTTCTTGTTGACTTGCTTAATTGGAGTGCAGGTCCTTCACAACTGTCCACCATGGATCTCCAGAGTAGCTTACCGGCAATAGCCTGGATGCCAGCCTTTTTGCCAGCCTTTTTTACACTCTCCCCATCATTTCCCTGCCTAAAAGACTGGGCCTGCCTTTTGGACATGCTTCAAGGGGAAGAATGCTAATGTGGATGCCACTACTATTCTAACGTTACTAGAAGAAGAAGACTATACAATGCACAGTATATAGTTTCAAAGCCTAATAAGCTACAAGCAGAGCAGACTCACATCAGCAGGCTCTGGCAGTTTAGTCCAGCGCTGCAGACCCCTGATGATCTTGGTGGGTTTCCTGGCTTGTTCCCTCTCCTCTTCTGATAGCCACGTGAGCGGGTCTGGTGGGTACTGGGTCTGTAACTCAGTCTTGTACTCAGCATGACTGTCCATGAATATCCTGTGCTTGTCTCCAGTCTTCTGGTACACTTGGCTTGCCATACCTGTAATTGGGAGGAAGAACCAAACGTTACAGTCTGTATCTTACAGAATCTACACCTCAGATGTAACTCAAACTAGTGAAACAAAACTTTCTTGCGCTTAGTAACCTGTACTTCCAGAACCAATACCATCAAATATGCACCTGTGTTCATTAAAAAAAAAGTCAGCTAAAAGTTGCTAAATCAAGGAACACATTTTACTCTAGCTGGGACCTACCAGAGAGCAGTTCCCTCTCAAACTGGTTAGTGGTTCTGTAGATGAAGACCTCCAGTGCAGGGTTCAGCAGCTCCTCTAAGGTGGGAGGGGGCGGTGGCTTTAGAGGCTTCACATGCACCACTTCCGCTGTGTTGTTGGTTGCCCCTGAAATAATTATAATAAGTTTATTTCAAATTCTTGCCCACAGACTAATTGCAAGTTGTGACAAGAAGTAATTAATAAGATAGCTGGCAGCACCACCTCCAATCTAGCCAGGTATGAAACCACAGAAAATCTTACCTGGTTCTCTGTACTCCACTTTCTTGGAATGTCTCCCAGGAAGCTGGTAGTATGTGCCCAGAGTCTGGGTGGGGTCCTCATAGGGTACAATAGACTTGGCCTCAGGTGGTGTGGGCACTGTGAATTATAGTATACACGTCAGACACTTGGCGTGGACAGGATGAAAATTGGATTGCCTAATTCCAACACTACAAACTGTAACAAGCCTTCTCTTCTGGACATTTGTTATTGTTGTTAGCCTTAAACTCTACAGTTGGACAGAATCTGAAGGTACAGAGCACAAATGATTGTGGGATTGGTTTTAAGCTCACTTACCCTTTCCTTTGGTCGGTTCCTGTATCGTTACTTTCTTTTTGGAGTGATCTTGTTTCAAACTCAGTGACGTTTCTTCCTTGTACACAAACTCTGGCCTCTTCCCATATCTCTGCTCCAGAAACCTGTCCAGTCGTTCCTTCTGTTCCCCCGCGGGAACTCTCTCCCGTACAATCCAACGCGCCGTGCCCCGACTCAGCTTGGTCATGACGTATTCGTCCCAGTCGTGTGGTGCCTTTGTCTTTACTACAGGTACCGGCACCTCCACTTCCGCTTCAGTCTTCACCTCACCTGTATCTTTCCCCTTCTTCTGCCCTTTTCCCTCCTTGACTTCTGTAAGGAAGGTTGCTGTCTCAGGCTCAGTCATTTCTTCATCTTGTGCATCTTTCTCCTGCCTTTGTTGTTCCTTCTTGCCCAGTGGTCTTAACCTGTAAGGATGTCTCCTCTGCAGGTGACAGGGCAGGTGTTTCGTGTCCAGACCCCTGCGGTCGTGTCGCCCATCCACCATCTTGGGCCTGGCCGTTTTCACCTTGATGATGTTACGGTAGTCCAAGGCTTGTTTCAGTCTGTCCGAACTGTACGGAAGTGTGTGCACGGCACGCGATTCGACCACATCCTGCGTGAAATTCAAATCGCAGCTAATCTTCTTTAGGTACGCCGTAGGGACGTCGGTTTTCTCTCGCGTGAGATAGGTGACGGGGACAAAGGGGCTGCTAGGTGCAACTGAAGCGTGGTCGCCGATCTGCGGAATCTTGATCCCCGACCCGACAGGAAACAGCGGTCTGTCCACCGACCCGGGGCCGTGGTAGCTGGAGGGAGGGGGATGGTAGCTGGTGGGGCGGTCGATAGAGTTGCGGTGCTGACTGGTAGACATTGTGGCAGTGACTCCTCAGTACCTGAAGACTCTCTGTCATGAAAGGAAATAGGCTTTATCAAGCAAAATTTTACATGAGACGACTGTTTATGTTTACAGGAAAATGTTGGATTCATGATAGTAAACTACTACTTAACTTTTAGTAGTAGTTTTACGGGTAATTACATATGAAGCTGAAGATGGGCAATTACCAGTAGACATACATGTATGTGCTTGGACCACTGGTCTTTGCAATGCCTTGCTACTCCTTACACGATGTGTATGATGTAGGTTTGAAGCATTTGACTGCAGATGCTTAACCTATAGCTTTATGCAGCTAACATATGAACTCGTTTGCCGGAAATCGCTACTAAAATTTACGATATTTCTGCGGTTCCATAACATTTTGAGCAACATGTGATTTATCATTACTTACATTGAAATACCCCAGACCACGTCTACATCACGGCTTGCTTTGAAGTTGCAATCAAACCTTGAATATTGTCACATCAAACTTTGCAAGACTCCAAACTTTCCTATCTGGGCGCCATCTTTGTTTACTGGTGTTTCTACGACAACTGTGAACGAGAGTGGCACTCTCGTACCCAGGACTATTGTTACCTCACTCTATTAGAAGCGACCTCTATCAACTTAAGTTCAAACTGTACTAAGCCAGCTAGTTAGCTTTCTTTTTTTTCAAAGCCTTTTTTTCCAGACAGGGAAAGTCGCAGGTACGTATGTGTTGTCAGCCAGACACGAAAAGAAAAGAAAGAAAATTTCTGATCAGACGTAAAATACATAGAACTGTGTAGTAAGGTCCTACCCGAAGGCCGGGGGAAATTAATCGGGAGAAGAAGGGAATAGGGTCCGGTCATCGTACAATCGCCGTACGATTGCAAACTGGGGGCATTCTTGGGATAGTCGTGAACGTGTCGTTCAAAATTCAACTGTCTTGTTACGGAAAATGCTGCCTTAGATCCTTGCAGGTGATTGCTTCTGTCCGATGATGGCATGCTTGAAAATTCCACGTCATCAAAATCGTACGACGGTCTACGTCGAATGTGACCACGCCGTAAGGAAGGAACTGTAACGCCTAGCAACTTTAAGAAAAATGGGAAGAAAAATGATAATCTAGCACTCCTCCTATCACTTGATCTCTTACACCCCCAAGGCAAGACTGACGTCGGTCTGTCTGGAGCATGCTAGCACCGTCTTTGGAAGCCCCCGTGTTTGATCTTGATAAATCTCCGCCCAAAAGCGCTCAGTGCGATCCATGTATGGGAGGAGCAAAATGAGGATTATATATTGTGGCGAGGGAATGTGCGTCCCGAGGCCGGTAAGCTGTCAGAAGGTCGTACCTGCAATATGCAAACTAGAAATTCAATTTTTTTTCTCCTCAAGCCGAAAGCAGTGAGGAACATTACACCTGGTGCTTACCTGAGGTGGCGAGTTATTTCGAAACGGAAATGCAATAAAATTCTAATGCATTATTCTTGCTAAACGAAAAAAAGAAAATCTCAATATTTTCGAACACACACACACACACACACACACACACACACACACACACACACACACACACACACACACACACACACACACACACACACTCATACACACACACTCACACACACACACACACACACACACACACACACACACACACACACACACTGACACAGAGATACACACATACATCGCATTTATTCTGAACGGTCCCTGAAAAGCTATTCAAAACGCTGTGAAGTCATTTCAAAATAAAGGAAAGAAGCATATCGTGCGCGTTTCTATGAAAATCTAATACCTCCTGGCACGCTTGTAAATGTCATTTCCGTATAAACCACAACAGAACCGTTAAGAACCAAATCAGTCCATACGCACCACCCAAAGAGCTGTTTGGGCCTTAGCGAGATATCTGATGGTAGAACTGCCGAGTTGTGGCGCAGAACTCTCAGGCAACCTATCTCACACCTGTGGCGCCATAGTAGGCATATTATGGCATCTATCTGGAGGTCGCCACAAGTATATAAACGATGACGCTTATCGAAAAAACACAGCCGTCGTCCTCATATTTCTTTAAACATATATGTATAGTCGGTACGACCACTTATTGCTTTCTCGCGGTAAATCCCGTGGCTTTGTCGGCGCTGACGTGGCAGTGGGAGAACTAACACACCCCGCAGGGCAATAACTCCCGCCGTACACTGTGATTACCCATATGCATCATGGGGGGAAATCTGGACGGGTGCGTTTAGGGCCATTCCATTGGACATATGAAAAATACTAGAGGGAAGTGGAGTTGAGAGATTGAGATGCGGTCCACGTATATTATAGCAACCCACCAAGTACAGTAGGGGCATCAACAACGCCTGCAGTTAGATGTTCCCGGGTTTAGGTGTAACAGGTCGTTCGGTGTTAATATAGCCAGCTGCCACCGCTTCGCGTGCCTGCAAAGCTGGTGTTACGCCGAAGGGCGGTTATTCCGGGGGTAACCGAACTTACAGACACAGAATATACTGGACTCTGTTGTGTGATTTATTTTCTTGCAGCTTCTACCAAACGACTACATGCTTGCATCCGGTTTTGTATGACATTTCGTTTAGAACTAAATAAATATTCACCCCACCTCTCTTGGTTCGTCCCTCGATTCAAAGAAACTCAATTACCTTATAGATTACGCTATTTAGGCCACTTACCCCGGATCACAAGTGGGTACATCAATGGTTTATTCAATCATACTTCGACAGACTTCCAGTGTAGTAGGCAAAATAGCATCTAGTAAGTCGGTTAATTAAATGTAGCAACAATTCATAAACATGTAGCATGATATTAGTCCACACATGGCTGGTTGAAAACAGAATTACCGATAGATATAATGATATTAACTGTGTTGTTTGTACAATATATTGACTGGAAAAATTATGCATCGAGTCGTCCTAATATCCAAGCAGATCTTCAGTGGTGGCGGCAAGACAGTATCAAATTGGCTATATCCGTTTGCCAGATAGTATCCAATACGCTACCCAAGATACCAGTACAAAAAAGAAAGCCCGATAAAAACGCCTAAAAACACGTCAGAAATTAGCCGAAGCCTAAACCCTGCCAGGTCAAACTCGTTCCTAAGAAAAGTCGACTTCACGGAGCAACAAACATAAGTATTGAGGGACGATCCCTTACCTATCCTAGCCACCTTGCGGAGATTTCCGTTTTCAGAAGTGCTCTTACGGCGATATTTATTTGTCTTTTCATTCTTGTGACGTCAGAGTAATCCAGTTGCAATTGATACAGGCAAGTTCAGTGCCACTTACACATTTTATTTCGAGTAACTGTCGAGGGTTTCTCACTGTCCGTTCACCAAACAAAAGTTCACCGGCTATTTTGCATACAGCACAATATAACCTGGGTACTCACACTTTCAATTTCGTGACCAGAAAGGCAATGTTAAGGGGACATTTTAATTTTAAGGGACTTCTAGTTGGTACGCCTCTTCAAAAAATTAATACCTGAAGTTCCTGATACTATTAATTTGTTGTTTACCCTAACATCTTTTAATAACTGTACTTGAGACGCCCTTCTGGTAAAACACTGCTTGCGTACGTGATTTGTAGTCTATCCTCCGTTTTCCTGAATAGAGCAGGGGGGATCACGGGGGATTTTCTGTCAGAGCAGCCGTCCCAACAACACGGTAAGGGGGCTGACCTTTCCAGAGACGACACGCGTAGCCATAAGTGAGCCAAAAGCACCGTCTTTAATCCTACACAAACGTGAAAGGTTCGTGCTCTACAGGAAAGCCCATTGCCATGACGTCACGGAACGGACGCATATGGAGTCTCCGCACAACGTTTTGCTTTTGTCAGTTCTTGGAACGGTTTTACGGATAAGCGCTGCAAACAGTTGTAGGATACGTTGTCTAGTGACGGTAAACCCAAGCAAAAAATCACCAAGACCCCAAGTTTTAGTGCAGTTTCGACATTTTCTTGGATTTCACACTGTTGCTCCGGAAAGTACACGAAGCCTTGTGGAGAGTGCGGACTGTGATTCAGTATGAAGGGCAAGGGTAGGGAGTTTTTCTCTCATAGCTCAATATTTCTTCCGTAAAAGCGTTTACAAATGGCATAATTAATAGAATTTTAATGCCTTAAATGATGGAGGTATGCAAAATATCGAAATGCAATCGAGAATTGAGAGAAACAAGAAATTATGAACATTACCTAGAAGGAAGACGACTGCAGAAAAAGCGTGCTCCTCTCCTGTATCTCTTTTAACGTGAAGAAATGTAACGTCCCTGTCCACATTTCGAGCTGCTAGGTGTAGGTAGAGATGATAATATCAATATTAATATCCCATCCACTGTGTTAAGATTTTGGTTTTTAGAATTGCTCTTACGACGATGTGTTTCTCTTTTCATTCTTGTGACGTGAGACCAATCCAGTTGATAGAGCCAACACTTGAGCGTTCTAACCGGCCGCAAACAAACACTTGTAATGAGGAATTGATCCACGTATGGCGATGACATAATTAGGGCATTGAACATTTGTGATGTTCATAATCAATAAGCATCAGCATGTGGCACAGCACGAACAAGGCTACTCTTTAAACAATAACAAGACAACAGTTGGAAGTAATATAAGTCGAATAATGCTAAGTCTCTTCTCCAACTATTATTGATTAAAGAATCTGCCAATTTTGTAATTTAGGTAAAATAGAAGACAAAGTACATTGTACTGTGGATTGTCCTTTATTATATGACAGCGATAGAAAAATATTATCTTTAGGGCCTTAAGGTCGTGTAGTAAGCAGATTTCCTCACTTTAGATACTTGAATAGTGAATACAATGTTTTAATCCTTTTGATAAACCAACTTTAACTAATATTAAAGAAGCGAGAGGAAGCCGCATGTACTAGTGTATATTAGATGTCTTTATGTACATACCTTTATTAACATATATACTTAAATATTCCTGTTCTCTATTTTGCCGGAACTGGGCCCCTCGTAAAGCTACGTGTCTTGAGCTGATAAATATGTACTAGCATACACAGTTCGTTCCCCTCTGACCTCAAGCGTTGCCAACCCCCCCACAACATGTATTTATTTTACACGACAGAGATTTTTGTGAGCGTCCACCGACATGCCTGCTTTTAGAGATAAACGTACGTCTACATTTTCAATCACCAATGGCCGTGGCCCTCTGATAGAAACCCCCTCCGATTCAACAATGAACCACCCCTGGTACACCTCTCACTCTGCGCTGGATTGTTAGAAGCCACACTCAGAAAGCGTGCCCTTGTTCTCATTATTTACGTCCTTCATGATTCAATCGACAGCGTGGCTCCTGTGATTAGATTTTGTGACCAGCGATGTAAACGTTTTAATTTGTTCCTCTGGGTAACGTTGCTCGGGGCAACGGCTCCATGTTTCTGAGGTAAACAATATCGGAATGGGCAGCAGCCCGGAATCAAATTAAGATTTTCTCACCCTCGGTCCGGAACACGCGAGACCGAACCTGAATGTTTCAGACTGAGGTGCCTGAGCTAACCAGACGTGTATTCTGGCTGAACCTGATCTGCCATGAAGCCAGGCGGTTTTCAGAGGTGAGCAGGAACGAGTCGAGTATTGTAACGGTTGGTTAGAGAGACCTATGTGGACTGTTTTCGGTCGACGAGGGGCTTTCCGTTGTTGTGTTCGTGTTTTGTGGTGGGGCCCGTGTTCGCTACTGTGTGTTCGCGCCCAGCGGTGACCACCTGACTCAACAGGTACTACATACAGTATCACCGTCGGGGCAATTCACGAAAACCAACAATTAGCCGCGCTCACAGGCGGAGTAAAACGTGACGAAGACAATGCTGTGAACGAGTGATATCGCTGGACGCCTTGCATGGGCAAACTGTGTGTGTGGTTGTGAGTTGAGTGCACACTGGCCAGACCAGGCCCAATCACGATGCATGTCTCAACCCAGCCTACAATCGATCACGGAGCAATATTTCGCGCTGCAGACCGCTGACAGGTAGTCGAAGCGTCTTCTTTGACAGAGACCATCTGTGTACGCCCGCCAAGACAGACCAGTTGCACAGTGAGCGGCACTGGTAGGTCTCACAGACGCACAGCGCTGGCCATGGCGGCCGAAGAAGAGGGGGCGATCAGTCGGGAGGCCGTGCTGAATTACCTGGACTCGCACCCGGAATTTGCCGGGGAGTATGTCGCGCGAGAGCGCGCCGCGCAGGGACGGGAGGGAGTCCCGGGCTCCGGCCTGGCCAACCACTGGCAGGCACAACAGCTGCTGTCCCGCCGCAGGGCCGGCTCGCGCCACTTCGACCAGCACCCGGAGACCGCCCCCGGTGTGTCCATCTTCTTTCCGCGGCGGCCGCTCTCTCCCGCGCGGCGTTACAACTTGAGGAAACGATCTCCTAGGAAACAGCCGTCGCGAGAGAAGCTCTCCAAACTGAACGAGCTGGATTTGATGCTGGAACTGATCAGAGACATTGCCAATGAGCTGGACATGACCAACCTGTGCCACAAGATTCTCATCCATGTCGGGATCCTGACCAACGCTGACAGGTGTAGCCTGTTCCTGGTGAAGGGTAGCAGGTGAGACGGACACTCATTTTCCCACAATTTTTCACACATGTCTTTTAAAAGAATAAAGCTTCTATACAATTTACAGTCGGTTGAATGAAAGGGGTGGAGGTGGAAACTTATTTATGGCCAAACACTGCCTGATAACCTTGAAGCTTTATTGACGCAACAAAAAGTACAACGACTTCCGTATGGTCAACTACAAACTGCAAATACAAAACGAATCGTAGAATTCTACTTACTAAACAATAAGGGCTAACATGAGTACATTTATTATAGCCTATTACAATTAGGTGGGTCTAATCGTAGGTTTCAGTATCTTTTCTAATAACAAAGCAGTTTTGTACGTATTCATCTATTTTTGCATTGTGAGCGGTGTAAATACACAGCTGCCACGATCGAGCGAACTTTAACCGTTCTTTTTTCATGGTTTAGATTGTGAAGTTGTAAATTGATTGTAAAACCATGGACTTTGGACACAATAATGTGTTCTTGCTACTTAAATGGATGTGCTTTAGTTTTACAACGGGTCGTTTTCGTGATTTATGCCGTTTAACTACGTGTATTGATTTTGTTTACTGTGTACAAGAAATCAAGCTTGTGACTGGGGAGGGCGGAGGCGCACGAGTCTGCCATGTTGTGTTTGTCACTTCAGTGCTCGCGGAAAGAACCTTTTCTACAGCCGAATCTAAGATATGTTTGCGTAACCGTAAGATGGATGAATCGCTTAGAATTAACACTTAACGCACAATCAATATCCGTTACCAGGATGCCGTGTGCGCCTGTAGGCTTGGAATGATCGATGCGTCTGAAGGATTTCTATTTACAGCCCGCTTTCGCATCGTCCTGGACTGCTGATTATAATAATAATGTAATAATGAAGACCTTTATTTTACATATATGCCCACTGGGTTTAGTACAGGTCACAACAGAAGAATAGTTTACACATACATGCATGCATTTTCAAGCACGAGTACTATACTCTAGTAAAAGTGAATTCGGCTTCTCCTCACTTCTTTATGATGGAAATGTGAGAACAGATATATTTTATATGAGCAAACTCATTAGAAATATGAATTTGTCTGTATTACTTAGGTGTATGAAGTAGGGAAACATAGATTGTATGAGTCTATAAAGTTCAAATCTCTCTTTGTTGTATAATCGACATTCTACTTCAAAATTGTGTTCATCTTCTATTCTATTTTAGATTACAGTATCGTTGCCGGTTCCAGGGGAGTGCAGTTATGTCTTCCGGTTTCAGTGTGTAGTTTGTGGCAGCTGATCCGCAGTTTTGTGATTATAGTATGGGTCTCTTAGTGATTACGGAAAATCACATCCTATCCCAGCTGATGAATGACGATGGCGGAAAAATTTCATTAACAACGTTGACATTTTCTCCTCCTCTTCGTAAATACCACCCAAGGCACACGAGCGGAAGACGCCTGCGTGTATGTACGTTTTCGACATTTGACTAGCCCTGCAGAAGTAATTGCTCCCCACATATATAGCTATTTGCTCTATAACACAGGGAGTTACGTAAAACGAGACCTCATTGGTATGCCGTAGCTTGAAGTGCGCTGCTGATCTAGGATAAATTGCGTGTGTGAACGGAAGTGGTTCTCCACCGTTTAAGTATACATTGCCGACCTACGCAACCGGCGACCCCGGCCAACTCAGATGTGTTTACACAGAGAACTTGCTCGTCTTTCATGTCCAGTTCTCCCATGCAGAGCTCAGTCCCGATGTATTGCCGCGGGATAGCTCTGCATGGGGGAATATCATGTCCATGTTCTGTGTGTAACGTTACCTGGACTCGCTTTCTTTCTTACAGAAGCACGGATTCTTTAAAAAATGTGCTCAATTGAGGCTGCTAATATAAACCAAAGTCTATCGCAGTGGTAATACCGTAGTTATAAATTGACTGTGAAAAAAACAGCCATTTTGGACTCCTGTTGATGATGATGATGATGATGCAGTGTTCTGCAGTTCGATGTAGTTGTTGGCTGCAATCAGTTTTCATTTCGTTAGCTGTGTCTTCTTTTCCTGCAAGCATCCTTTCTAAACCATCGGAGTTTCTTTGCAATGCTTAGATTTCGTATTCCTTTGGACTCATGTTCCTGCCAGACTAATGAATGGAATTCAGACATGCGCCATTAGATAATTAGCCTCTTTCGCTGCAAATATGCGCCATGTTAGAGTGACGTTGGAGAACAGAACAAGACCAGTTGAAGCGAAACTTCACAAAAGACATTCAGTTTGCGTAAACAAAAGAAGCAAACAAGGTTCAAGGCGACGAAAGAGGTCAAGAAGTGGGTGGCAGGGGAGCCGGTGTATATTGCGGTGTACTCTTGTCTAGAATTTATGCATAGTGTCTGTCTGTGGTTGTGCATGTAGCTCTCATAGTGGTTGCTCATTTTGTGGATGGGTGTGCGTGTGTGTGTGTGGGGGGGGGGGGGGTCGTAAAGTAACTCATCCAATCCTTGTTTTAAGTCCGTGGGCACGGATGAAACATGACCCAAGGCCAAGCTTCACGAGCTACGTAAGTAGAACTGGAGAACCCTCACCACCTGACAGGTGGATTTACGGCGCGCTCCAACTGGCGTGTTTTTAGTTATTCTACAATTCAAAAGGATCATTCGACCGCCTATAATCTGTAACAAACTTGCGTTGGTCCATACGTGACAATACTTCCAAGTCATTCTTCCTTGAGTAGTAGCACCAGATCATGTTTCTTACATGGGATCACACAACAGGTGTATTCGTGTTAGCTTTTCTAAGGGGTTTTAGAACCAATGCACGCAACGATGCGTCAGTCTATCCGTAAGAACGTCATACATGTAATACCAGGGTTTTTTGACACACTTTCCAGGTCATTCAGTTGGGAGGAATTTGGCACGAGGCACCAGAGGTCAGATCTAGATATCGCTTGACTAGTTTGGAGAGTCTCTGTCGTCAACATTCACTTTACCTAAACACAGGCCTTGGTGTATGTTTACTGTCGAAGTGTATGAAGAACTGTCAGCATTCTTTACGGTCTGTGTCGCCCTTTCACACTCTCACACGTCGGTTTGAGAACAGACCGAGACGACTTACGAGGCCGCGCGAACTGTGGCCTCCCTACCCTAACCTCTCTCCTGAACGGTATCAAACCGGCTTCAAACATGGAGCAGACATGATTAACAAACAATATAATATGCGTAATTCACTATATACAAGTCAATAATCTTCTATACTAGGGTTTCTATCAAATATCAAGTTTAAGTACATATTGACATGAGACAAACAATGCATTGTACATATAGGAAATATTTTGAACATGTCGAAATGCTACAAACTCCACCAATAATTGCAGAATCACATTATCAACCCATATTACATTGTATTTTGTACGGTTGATTAGTTTCATAGTATGTTTTTGTAGTAGATGCGCCATACGTTGTACCTTGTACAACTGTTGTGCAACAAAGTTAATTACCTTCGTCGAGAAGGTTATGTGTTAGGTACACCATACACATGTATAGGTGCTGCAGATTCTTATTAATCTTAATCGGTTTTAATCGAGTACTATGTATATCGAGTACTGTGTATTTCCAAATTCCGTAAAAAGTTGATTTGAGCCGAGGCAATCTACAACGATACATTGCATAACACACGGCAAAATAAATTACTGACGAAGGTGTGAGATTTTTGACGTCTAGTTTTATATATTTCTGACCAGAGACAACAAGTACCTGGTGTCGCGGCTGTTTGACGTGACGCCCGACTCGTCGGTGGAGCAGGCCGTGCACGCCACCGGCTCCCAGGAGATCCGCGTCCCCTTCGGCTGCGGAATCGTCGGGCACGTGGCCAAGACCAAGGAAACGGTCAACATCAGGAATGCTTACGAAGTACGTCTGTGTGCCAGTAACTTGATAAATTGTATGAAACGTCAGATGTTTCAGATAGCAGATCGCTATCCCGTTCATCAATGACTGATGCGGATGCTATCTGAAACGTCTGACTCTTCATAGAAATTTATCCAGTTGCTTGATTTATGTTGTACTAGTATCACGTAGTTTTCTGTCTAATTTTCATCGATGTACCTCTGTATTCTGTTTCCCCTTTTCACTAATCGCTTTTGATGGACACCATTGTACTGGTGAACACATGTGCAGCACAATAAGCCAGCTACGGTACAGATACTAGTAAGTAGTTTGCCATTAGAAAAAAACAAAGTCGAAGTTTGAAGAACACATTTTTTGCATTAAAAGCTCTCTAACATCATTATTTTGTAACCTCCTTAGCAGGCTGGAGCTTCTTTTTGGGGGGGGGGGGCTTTTATGATGCGCCTCACTTTGGCTTATCACTTTGTACTCGGGTTCGTCTGCCGGCCGAGCGAAATGCCAGGGGACTCCTGGTGCGTGGCTGCGGTTTATTGGCGGTCCGCGGGATGAATGTAGCCTGGTTACCAAACGTATTTGTAGCTCCCGGGTCCTACATCCCCTCCGCAAAAAATACAGGGGATGTAGGACCCGGGAGCTACAAATACGTTTGGTAACCAGGCTAGGATGAATGAGGTCCGTACGTCAATGCCAATCAGCCCTAAGAGTCGCCGAAACATCGCAGGCTCCAGGACAGGCTCTACGCCGGGCGGACACAAGAACTCCAGTCCAACTAAAAGTGATATGCCATGAGAAAAAACCGCAAAAGCCCATAAAAAGCCCCAGTCGCAGAGCTTGCTAAAGAGGCTAATTACTTCGAGTCTACGAGGAGAATGAATTGCCTGTCTTGCTTGTTTATTTGTTTATCAAGGATCTCCATTAGTGTCACACTGATTAATTCCCATGGAGTCCTCGTCTGTTTACTTTAAAACACAAACACAATATCACAATCTATCATAACTGAAAACAACGCATCATACACATTACACTACATTACGTTATTATGCTTTAACTAAGACGTATCATGCCTTAGAAGGCATCCACTGACACACCTACAAAAATGCATTTCCTCGTCAATTTCATATTGCGATTCAAGGCGCGACTGACAAAAACATGTCAAAATGTCTTCAGTCAGAGGCTTTTTGTACCGTGCACAATTTGTGCAGCGCTTTCAGCGAAAGGTACATTTACCTTGTGTGTGAGTGATGACAAAATACTGTGATATGTGTATCATAAGCCACCAACGCAGATGTTCCCATATGGCCTCATTAATTTCAACCGACTGCAAATTGGCAAGGAATGGGCTGCCTCGCGTCGGCACTAGTCTCGTTAGGCGCCGCAAAGTTGACGTTAGTAAGAAATATTCATGACTTAAGCTGCTCCCCGCTGAACGTTTACTCAATGTACTGTAGATAAGAAACTAGGCTAGCTGGCTGTAAAGATGGGCTGTGTTATCTTGGGGGGAATTAAAGCACTGTCGCGAATGTGTGCCGTTTTAGAGTGAGAGCGAAAGGTGAAGACAATCAGATACCAGTGACGCATAGAGACCCCGACGGGTCTGCTGCACTACATCACTAACCCTTCACCTCTCCTCGCCATTAACGTGTAAGAGTCATGGCGTTTCTCCAGGGATCCGGAGAAGAACATTGCTAGTATGATGCTTCTTTAACATAGTACCAAAATAACTGTTGAGTCTTGATAGGGACCGACTAGAAAGGATTTCTTGACGAAGGGTGGGATAAAAAAAGAGAATACATTATTGTAGTAATAATAATAATAAAAAGTTGACATATTGATGTAAAAGACCAGATAAAGACACTGCTGTTGATGTTAATGAACTTAGTACTTAGTTGACAGAGTTTAACATTTAGAACAACTCAGACGTACCAATAAGGGCGGCGAAACACACAAATGAGTGACATGGTTTACCAAAGCATCATCGAGAACTCACAAATGGCTGGTCAAGATATTTATAAAATGTATGTGTTAATAAGATTTCCAAAGTAAACATTTCAGAGATGGCCAATCGAAGTCTCTATTGCCGTATCAATATTACAGCCAACTTCTGCCCAGAATCCCTGCCCTTGAACTACCTTTGAAATACATAATACAAAATAGATAAAGCAACTGGATAAGTTCTCCGAAGAGTCAGATGTTTCCGATGATAGCATCTACTATCTTTCACCAGTGACTGAGAAATGAATGAAAAGTAATGTTCTACCTGAATGTCTAACCTTTGAAGTGTTTCTGAAAACCGCCAGCCCACTGTGAGCAGACGTGATTGATGAGGGAGCGCCGTGGGAAGTTTATGATCCATGAGACGGCGCAACCAAGTTGTCTCTTGGTCCCAAATGGACCACAAGATAAGCCCCGGGCGCCTTGGTAAGATAGATGATGCATCGATTGCCGTTCTATTTAAATGCACTTCAAGTACTTTATCTTGAAGAAAGTTGGAAGTGTTTCTGGCACGGAGATGAGACGCGCTGATAACCTGGCCGCCACTCGTGGGCGATGAGCAGTAGGGAGATAACGGACTCAGAAGCATGTAGCCTCTTCAGGAGTGCTGAATGGGTATTAGGTAGTCTCCAACAGATTCCTTTCGAGACAGCATAAGGCCTCTACCAGAGTACTGAATGGGTGTCTGTAAGGTAGTCTCCATTAGATACCTTTTGAGACAGCATAAGGCAACAGGAAATGTGGTTAACCTTCCTCCGACCGCCAACCAACCAAGGTTGGCTGAGGCTCGGGAGCATTCTGACTAAATTTAGGCCACGCCTACGATTGGAATCAAATTTGAGTTAAATTTGAGTCAAATGTGACCCCCGAACACTGCTGACCTACTCCCGAACACCAGCCAACCATGACCGAACCTCCCATCCACACCCGAATGTTTAAAACATTTTGAAACATTCGGCTAGTGCAGCCGAACAGTAACCGACCTCGCCGAACACCAGCCGACCCAGCCGACCTTGCTCCCGACCTACTCCTAACCATGGTTGGGGTCAGTTCGGCAGTGTTTGGGAGGCTATGTGTGACAGGGACTTTAGATGGGCGGTTCCACACGTTCATAGACGCGTGGAAAAATACTTCAGAATTCTACATGAGGACAGACACACCTTCCTTTCTCCTGGAAACAATCTTTTAAGAAAGTGATCAAGTACACAGCAACCACCACTCGTATCTTATCCTTCCCTTCGCCAGGGAGATTCTTCAAGCTTTTAAAGACACACCCAACCAACCAGGAGAAAGGGGTGTAATTTGTCTTCTAACTTGATGTGTTGAACGCCATGAGCATTCTTTCTAGATTCTTCCTATCGGGTATCAAGAATTTAAGAGTTCGGAAGCTACAGTCCAGGTGCAGAAAGCATGTGACTGAAGACATTCTGACATGTTTATGTTTGAGTAGCCTCGAGGCTTTGCGAAAACAAGAAGTAAAATACACCATAACTGAAGAGGTAAAGTGGTACTTCAAGTGCAGTGAGGCAGGAATCGCCATCTTAGATCTCTGCCCCAGGACAACATTACCAAATATAGAACGTCCCACCGCCAACACTACTTCATTCCGGTCACTACCTAAGAAAGAAGCAGTTTCAAATCTTCTACACCAACCAAGGAGAATCACTTTGGAATGTCCCTGCCTACGGTTATAACATATATTGCGTTTTCCGATCGCAATTACTTGTAATATATTGTTGATTGAAAAGGCAATATGATCTATTTTGGGGGGTCCTACAGTTATAACATATATTGCGTTTAAAGTGTTTTTCGATCAAAATACTTGTAATATAGTGGTGATTTAAAAGCCAATATGATCTATTTTGGGATGTCAGATAGCTGAAGATGACTGAGTGAGTCCGAGGAGTCCAATTTTTGGAGTTGGACAAGAGGATTAACCTTTCCACATGGTTTATTTTTCGTGCCAATCAATTTGTATTTGCGCCTGTGTATTTATTTATTTATTTATTTATTCAAGAATTGTAACAAGCCAATACGTGGTGTACACTAGGCAGCGCAACACCTGTGTATAAGGGTAAAATAATCATTAGAAGTGCTTCAAATCCTGTTTTCAGATAAATGATGTACAGATTTATCCAGAGTGACCGATGAGCAATATAGTTCAGGCCCTCAGAGTTGGCAATTTTGGGGTACCAACAATCGATAATGAGACTGAACTGAATCTCTTGTTCGATTCTTGTCGATACTTACTTGTAAAACTGGGTCATCTGTGATGCATGGTATCGATTGTCACATCGCAATCGCTCTCAAGTGGTGCTTCTAGCTTTGGGCATCTTTCTTTCCCTCACAAATTAGACCCAAAGTACGCAATACAAAATACATCAAGCAACTAGGTACATTCTCTGAGGAGTCAGACGTTTCAGATAGTACCCGCCATCTTTCATCAGTGAATGAGAATGAGTCTGAAGACAGATGCCTCCTACCCCCAACACAAAAGTAGCTACTGTGGTCCAACAGGTCCAATAGGAGCTACCTGATTTTCCTCAATTCAGTTACCCATTTATAAACAGGTTACACTTGTTTTCAGACTCATTCTCAGTCACTGATGAAAGTCGGACCATCGATCTGAAACTTCTGACTCTTCAGAGAATTTATGCAGTTGCTTGATTTATCTTGTATTACGTAATGTTCTATCTGGATGTCTAACTTTCATCGACCTAGGCCTTGACCCAGAGTGGTCTGAAATGTGTCCCTAAGGGGAAAAGTATTCCGATGACGTGAACTCTGTTTTACGACAAACAAGTAAACCAACGGTCACGCCATAGTGCCACCACTAACCAAATATGCACGCCAGCTGGCGCATTGTCGGGCTGTTTTACTCCACCAGTGCCTTGCTGGTGTACAAAAGGTGAACATTGACCAATGTTCGGTGACGTAAGCTTTGACACGTAGCCTGCCACACACCGTCACTTTTCCCGCCAACGGTTTCCATGTTTAGGTCCGTATATTTGGACGAGATTTCTGCCGAGGGTAAGAATATCGTGTAACTGACGTGTTTTGAAGTGTTTTGGTACGATTTTACACATGTGTGCATACCAGCGATTTTCAGCGCAGTCCTGATGACGCACGCTTTGCTCTCTGGTCAGTGTCTCCGCGTGTGTCTATCCCTGCGCCATGAAAGAGTTCAACTTCTTATGAGATTTGACCGTAAATATCAAACTCACAAAATTTCGGAAGTTTTATATTTTTATATTTCGAATCTTCTATATATTATTTTATATTCAAGATGTCCCCCAGAGACCAGACTCTAAGGTTTGAACGTAGGGAAGGACCCCACTCTTTACGATACTGAGTGTGGTGGGTTATTAAATGTGCTTGAGGTGTGGCTCTATTCAAACACGGGACCTCCAGATTCAAACAACTCTTGAAACGTTTGTGAAATTCCGGCTTTATTCATGGCTTTCTATAAGTATTTCCTCCCAGTATAGTCATTCCTTCTTTCCCTCCTTCCCCAGGACCCCCGGTTTAACCGCGCGGTGGACCAGCGGACAGGGTACCACACCCACTCCATCCTGGCCATGCCCATCTGCAGTGCTGATGACGAGGTGTTGGGCGTGGCTCAGATCATCAACAAGGCCACGGGAGGTCACGAGTTCACCGACAAAGACGAGGAGGTGACGTCATTTCCGCTTCCTATATTACAACGTTCTCCTTTACTGCTACAGTTGTCATTTTTACTTCTGGGTAGGGAGGTATTGTTTTGGGTTGCTGAGCTATGGGTTTATGTGTCCTGCTTGTACAGAGTAGGTTAACAGACAGCACGTGAATGGGGTGAATAGTCAAACTTATTTCACAACAATTGTAGCAGGTACAATGTATGGCAGATAATAAGATTTGAAAGGCAGAATGACAGGAGGTCAAAAGGTCAGACACAGGAAATGGTTCTGGTCGGGAGTCAGCAAAAATTCAGGAAGCCGCGGATTGCATGATGGACCCTCCAATACTTCCCAGAAGTTTGAAATCTCCAAGATATTGTCACAACTCACCGAACTGATCACCTTTTTAATGCTGATGATGCCCATGGTGATAGTAAAAAGATTAACTTGTATGTTTGTACAAATGTTTTTTTCACTTGTTCAGTGTTAGTGATGCTGCACAAGCCGGGTGGAATCCTGAATATTGATTATATTATGGCTTGAGATGCTACGGGGTTGCAAGCACACTATAGCGAATGTATTAATTCAGATTTCTTACTGCAATTCTGACACGTACGTGCCTCATGAACAGAAACCCTGAATACCCCGCCATGTCAGTAAGAAGCGGCTAAGGTACCTGTCGTCTGTCTGTTTCCACCTTCAGTGACACGATTTGGAGCTTGAGACGAGATGACAGATGCAGAAGCGTTGGCTTGAAGACATGGGCCCAGATGGTCTATTACCTAATGTTAGGTAGAGGACCCGTCTCTCTAAATCAAGTCTCGTTTTATCAACACAAATTGCGAACGCCCCAAGGGGATATCACACATCAGTTCTATAGCATGTCACGAAATTTCCGTCGTGCAGCAACGAGGATGTGAAGTTCTGAACAAAATAGCATTTCGCTCGGCTTAAAAATGGTGGCAGTCGTGTACATGGAGGTTGTTCGTTGCGCTTGGAAACTGGGGTGGCTGTTAAAAACGTGCACGAGTACGCCTGGGGAAAAGAGCATTTTCCTGGCAAATACTGAAATAGAGATGGAATCTTCAGTTGTGTAATATATGTCAGTGTTGCGTATTCGTCTTCTTGTTATTCTCATCATGTGAAAACCACCTTACCGCTTATAATGAGAACAGAGGAGCCGGTCTGAGCCATAGCAACGCAAAACCAATACAACAACAAATGTCAATCAAACAGAGACGAGGAAATGTCGTTTGTAAAACCTCGTTTGTACATTACCCCGCCGCACTTTTACACTAATTGGAATAAAATCGTGTGGTCTTCTTAAGCGTGTTTACTGAGCTCCAATTTTTGGCAAAGCGGCGATTAAAAATTTATTCCGGGTGAAAATTCGCGTCTGAGAGACCGACAGTACCGCGGAGGCAGAGCTGTATAACGTGACCGTCTGTAAAATCACTGAAACGACAGAGATACGCATGACAAGTCTAGGTGAGTTGGTTAATTCCAAATTCTTGATGACAGCTCGACATTAAGCAACATGTTCTTATTCATGCTTGTCTGACGTTGCTAGTCACGGGCCTTCCTGTTTACCATATAACGTTAGAATCTTCACCTCTCTCTTACCCCGTGTGAGGCACTTTCAAAGCCCTAAACTTACACTGCAGTGCCAGGTTGCCAAGGTTGAGCCACCCCCCCCTCTGTGACTTGATATGAAATTTCTATAGATACAGATTTTTACAAATGCCCAGTCTGTGCAATAATGCCGCGATATAAAAGATCTCCTTCATGCGAGCTGATATAGAAATTTCCCAAGTGACCTGATATGGAATTTCTATACAGATTTTTTTTACAAAACGTAGACAGTGCAATAATTACACTGAATAAAAGATCTCGTTAATGCTTTGAATACAGGAAAAGACAATACGTTTTCATATCATCGCCTAACGGCAAGCGTTGAACATAGATCATAGCATGGCTGCTTTTACTTGCTGTGAGTATGGGTGGGGCTGTTGCAAATGTGTGTGTGTGTGTGTGCGTGTGTGTGTGTGTGTGTGTGTGTGTGTGTGTGTGTGTGTGTGTGTGTGTGTGTGTGTGTGCGTGCGTGCGTGCGTGCGTGTGTGTGTGTGTGTGTGTGTGTGTGTGTGTGTGTGTGTGTGTGTGTGTGTGTGTTCGAAAATATTGAGATTTTCTTTTTTTTTCGTTTAGCACGTTTGATGCATCTGTCCATCTTCATGAATATACTCTCCCTCCCGCTCACCATGTGATCAGTAACGGACAGTCCCTTGGGGCACCCATCTTTCTGCCAAGTCGGCATGTTGTTGCAGCGTCTTCTTGTCCTTAGCTGACTGACATAGATTGACGCACATCTAATTATCTGTTCCTATTACCTCCTGTCTACAGTTAGTGAAACATAATCACTTCGCCCCCATTTGGTGTAATAGCACTTCCTGTGAAAGACAAGAATGTGTTCATTAGAGTCGTTAGAGGCCAAATTTGCGTTTGGAACTGAACACGAGTCTTTCAAACCGTTTTGCGTTACTGGCGTGATGTGCCATACTAATATAATAGCCGTGCTGTAATGGCATTGGGTTCTAATTTCCAACCAGAGAAAGCTAAGATATTATCTACTGATGGAAGAAGAAAAGCAAGGTAAAAGCTCAGAAAGGATCCGTGTGGAAGTGAGCAGTAGTAATATGTCCGTCAAGGCGCGCTGCTCTGTTAACTAAACAGTATGGTGCAGTGTGGCAGTGATAATGATCTACTTTCCATCTGCTTTCGGCTTTAAAGGGCGCGCAAATTTAGAACTAACCTTGCTTGTCCTTCTTGTCACAAGGGATTAAGATGAAGAAGCAAACTTTCCAGAGCACAAGACATATTTTGTGAAATATTTTGTACCGCCGGCCCCAATGTTGTTGACAAAGGTGATGGCTACAAAATTCCATCTCGCGATTTTACACACTTTTTTTTAATGCCCATGTAAAGGCTGCTAAATTAATGTGCGTCCCGTTGTGTTGCACCGGACAAATCTGGCTTTGTAGATACCTCGCCCTAGTCTCCACCAGACTAACAGCGCGAGCTGAAGGGGAATGGTTCGTCAGGGGAGTTTGGCCACCATAGAGTTAATTTGCCCGAAATGTTACCCTTACCGTGGCCAATTCTTGAACCCATTTTTGCCAATTTTTATTATCCAGAACCCTTGAGGAAGGCCTGTTGGAGGCTAACCTCTTCCCGCTCAAGTCAATCAGACATTCTGATCTTGTTCAGTGTCCCTCTTCCCCACCTCCTGAAACGACGAGTCTAATGACCGACATCACCAAATGGCCAGGCTCTCAGAGGGTTTGTAATTACAGCCAGGTTTGAAGTCCTCTCTCATATCAAAAACCGTTCCAAAGTCGATTACCCGCGGGCACTTTAGCAGTGCTATTTAACTCAAGTTAATGGTTGATATGGGCGAAAGGTCATTTGGAGCTCCCATGATGACATCGTGATGGAGAGTTGATGGCAATTGTGAAGTTTTAAACTAATTTTTATCGCATGTACAACTGCTTCATCTTCAAGCTAAAGACCTTGCAAATCACTCGTTTCATAAGTTTCATGTCGATAGGTGCTTCCAAACGTTTGGAAGTGTTAGAAGAACCGTTCACGAATCGTCCGCTAGCTACACGTGTGTGATCGAATGGTGCTTCTGAGTACATGTAAGTACTGACATACTTGTGGGAACAACTTTCAAAGTAGAAGTGACGACCAACGCAGAGACAGCGCCTATGGAAGTGAAATTTCAATCTCGTTAATCCGATCCTCCCTCGCCTAGAAGCCATGAGTCCGCGTAGGCACGTACTTAGCGTGCGGAGGTTGTTATTCACTACACTGGTCCTGTCCCTGGTGCTGATCGCTAATCGTACCACACGCGAAGTTGTTTTCGTGTTGTTGTGGCTCCTCTACAATTGCTCAACGCCAATTGTGCGAAGTTGTCATCCTAACAACCCTGTCACCAATTTTCTTAACACTACTTCAGCCATGTTATCTCAATTATCGTAGCAGCATTGCTGATGGAATGACAAGGATTCTGTGCACACTGAGCTTGCCTAAGAATTAGATTTCATATTTTCCCTTCCGCTTATTCCCCTTGATAATCAACCATGTGGAACAGTATAAAGTACTAGATGAATGAGGTTACGAGGCACAAACCACCCTGTTCTACATTATTACCTAAATCATGCTTATGTCGAGTACATTCTAGGAGGAGATAACCCTTACTGTGTACAAATAGGCAAATACACTTAAGAATGTTTAGACCGTAGAGCCAGCAGTTTAAACGATACGTTAAACTCAACATGTTGATTTATCCCAAACTCTTATGCATGTTCATTTGTATCCATTGTGTTTTTGTGTGTCTCTGATGTAATAATATTGCACTCAGCCCATGCAACATGCAAGTAAAGATCATCATTTGTTGCCTACTCCACAGGTGTTTAGGAACTACCTGACATTCTGCGGCATCAGCATCGCGAACGCGCAGATGTTCGAGATGTCGATCACGGAGTACAAGCGTAACCAGGTGAGACAATTCTGCTCAAACGACCATGGTGTAAAGGACGGGAAGAGAAAGCCGTCAGCTGGAATAAAGTTTCACGCTTCAGTTACCTGTGCACATATGCCAACTGACATATCCATACGTAAGCGGACTTTTGATTAAGATACAAACATAACCAAACATGGTTACAGCTTTCTATAACCACGACACACAACATTCTCTACATAATCCTCCACGACAGAGGTCACAAGGCAATGATATATACATAGATCTTCTTGACAAGTCCAACCGAGCCTAGTGAAAAGGTGGGCGTTAGACCACTAATTAATCACAAACAAGTCCGGGCGCCGCCGCTGATTTCCCTACAGGCGTCATTAATGATGGCTTGGAAATGATTATGTCTCATTACTTCTGCTCCATCTGGGTAGGCAAGTCAAATATGCAGATTTTGGGTAGGCTTTTATTGAGATCTCCATTGGTGATACAGTATTCACTAGAGTCCAGCAAACTGGAATAATACAAATATAGCAATTAACGCCTATCTACATCTACAGCAATAACGATGTGATCTAAAGCAATATAAATGAATCATACGTATCAATTAAATCAAAACTGCCATTGCAACTATTATATATAGAATAGGTTGTCTGGGCTATTTGGAAGTTGTGGTCGCAATTGCTGACCCACTATATCATTGTCACAGAGCTTGCATCTCAGCAACATCGTGGTAACATTGTAGATACGCTGATGTAAGATTTCTAGCCACGTCAACGCAGTTTTGACTCTTTGTCATCTTATGACGTACTTTTATTGGCAGATGGGTTGGGCGTATTTCCAATTCCTCCTCCTGATGGCGCGAAAATGTTATGACGTAGTTTGATTGACAGATGGGTTGGGCGTATTTCCAAATCCTCCTCCTGATGGCGCGAAAATGTTATGACGTAGTTTGATTGACAGATGGTGGCGTATTTCCAAATCCTCCTCCTGATGGCGCGAAAATGTTATGACGTAGTTTGATTGGCAGATGGGTTGGGCGTATTTCCAAATCCTCCTCCTGATGGCGCGAAAATGTTATGACGTAGTTTGATTGACAGATGGGTTGGGCGTATTTCCAAATCCTCCTCCTGATGGCGCGAAAATGTTATGACGTAGTTTGATTGACAGATGGTGGCGTATTTCCAAATCCTCCTCCTGATGGCGCGAAAATGTTATGACGTAGTTTGATTGACAGATGGTGGCGTATTTCCAAATCCTCCTCCTGATGGCGCGAAAATGTTATGACGTAGTTTGATTGGCAGATGGGTTGGGCGTATTTCCAAATCCTCCTCCTGATGGCGCGAAAATGTTATGACGTAGTTTGATTGACAGATGGGTTGGGCGTATTTCCAAATCCTCCTCCTGATGGCGCGAAAATGTTATGACGTAGTTTGATTGACAGATGGGTTGGGCGTATTTCCAAATCCTCCTCCTGATGGCGCGAAAATGTTATGACGTAGTTTGATTGACAGATGGGTTGGGCGTATTTGCAGATCCTCCTTCAGTTGGCGCGAAACATCTTTGAGGAGCAGACGTCGGTGGAGAAGGTCGTGCACAAGATCATGAAGGACGCGCAGGACCTTCTGAAGTGCGAGCGGTGCTCCGTCTTTCTGACAGAAGACCTTCACGAGCAGGTGACCCAGAAAAGCAACAAGGAACAACAACAACAACAACAACACCTACTATTGTGACACAGTCTCAAACATATCATGCTCCTCTTTTCCTGTTTTCATCATTTGGTCATACGATAAACAATGTTTTGATTACATTCTCATTCTTATTAATTTCCTTTTATTTCATAATTTTTAATATACTGATGGCAGCATGAATGATGTTGAAAAACGGTTATGAATGTGAAAAACAAGTTTTAGTTTTGCAGATTATCATTTTGCGCTTGATTACTTTCAACCTTCGTCCGTTTTTGTGTTATTGTTTTGGTTCATTCCTTAATTTGATTGGATTTTTGTCCTTTTTAGTTTTCTCTACTGTTCGAATCACAGAGAGGACGCCGCCAACCTCTGGTATTGATCATGAAGTTGCTGTCTCCTGTCATCTTCATCTTTTCTCTTGAACTTATCTTGAGTCACGAACACTTAACACCTAACGTAACAAGTTCGACAAGTATCTGTTCCTTTGCATCTACCGTCGAACAGATATAGTAGTGGTAGATAAAACACTGTCCCAGGGCATCATGGGATGTTGTTGACGTTGTCAATGCACATATGTATCCCACCATGCCCATTGCAAGTCTGTTCATCTTATAGGCTTGCAGAGCCCAAATAGCATTGCTCCTATAGTCTCCACCAGGCTGACAACACGAGATGAAAGATCGCAAATTTAGTGGAATATAGAGAATAATTTGACAGGGGAGTTTGGCCACCATACTCGGAGTTTATTTGCCCACGCAAGTGAAATACCACGGCTCAATCTTCTATTTTTGCCAAATTCTATTATACATAACCACCTGGGAAGGCCTGGTGGAGGCTATTGCTCCTAGGGCAATGTAGGGGCCCGCTTATTACCCAATCAAAGCTTTGTTGATGTAGAAACCACTTCCCCTGGTTTAACCGCATGTCACAACCGCTCCACCGCCAGTGACTTTCCTCCCCTAGCTACCGTACGTGTGTCCGTGGTCGCTAAGTGTTCTCTCTATTGTCTGCACCGCCCACCCTCCCCCGCCTGGCGAGGAAGGACCTCAGTGCACACCTCAGTACTGAACCCCCTCGACTGGATAATCCCAAAACCTCCCTCCAGGTAAATACATGTTAGCCTGGATGAAAGCCTTTTTAGCTTTAGTATGCTCTCTCGGTCGCCTCCCTGCCAAAAAAAGGCAAGCACTGGACAGAAGATAGTGGAAAGCAGTGGTGGCCCGCTTCGTCGACAGATGAGAGCGGCGAAGATGATACTGATGATGATGATGACAAATGTTATAGGTAGGAAAGCGACCGAGAAAGCGTACTAACGCTAAAAATGCTGGCATCTAGGCTACATACTTAACTGCTTACGTCTCCAACAATATAGAAAAACGCTTTTTCACTAATCCTGTTCCTTGCATTAGGCATTTTTGCATGCTTTTGCTGTCACCAAAAATGCCTTTTACTAGTATTCAAATCTACATAAGCTGTATGCTTGTAACCAACCAACTATATCTAATATCACATACAGTCTCACTTGATGGAAGAATGCAGGAATATCTTACGACCATTTTGAGCACTAAACACAACCCGCAAGTTTCTGCAGTATCCATCTTTCTGTGATAATTAAGCTCGAATTGCTTTTTTCTCCTTAAAGCTCAAAAATAATGCATCGTATCAGTGTCAATCATCTTTATTTATGAAATAGCCGACGTTCATCCCCCATTTTTTAATGGATATCCAACATTTACTGTGTCGCAGCCATTTCAAGCTAAATTTGTTCGTTGATGTTATTGAAAACGCCCTGGCGCCTTCCCCAATTCATTTTCTGCGGTTATTTCTAGCACACGCCAGTTTGCATGCTCTGTTGCACGCCAATTTGCAGGGAGATTCCATTTATCTATATCTCTGGAGTCTGTGGATTATGATATGACCCAACGTGATCAAAAATGCTGATATAACTAATGCGTTATGTCTACGACCGAGACACGCTAACTTCTAATGTCAAGGTGATTTTTAATTACCGTGCCACATATCAATGCACACTGAGCATCCTAGTCTCCTCCCTTGCAGGCTGAATGAATAGTAGAAATCGGCCAAAAAGGAATATAATTGGCCAGGGGAGTTATCCACCATAGAAGGACGGACTTGACCTTCTATGGCGGATAACTCCCCTGGCCAATTATATTCCTTTTTGGGCAGATTTCTACTATTCATTCAGCCAGCAAAGGATTCCGGTGGAGACTAGAGCATCCCAGTATCGTCGGAAAATTTCTTCTTTCTGACACTGCTTTCTAAAATCACTTACGTTTCATAAATCTGTCCTTTCAACTTCTCACTTCGCACTTCGCACTGTGACAATTTCTATTCCATTCATCTTTGTGGAAATGACGGCGCGGTCACATTCGTCGTAGGTCGTCGTGCGACGTCTGGGACCGGGCCCTAGAATAACTTATTCACTACCTTTGATATGATTGCTGTTGTAACTTCCCCAAACACGTACCGTTCTTGTCTTGATGCAAGTTTCTCCCGCCTCCGTCCTTGTAGCTGTATCTGACTCTCTGACCCTCCAGAGGAATCGTATTATGTTTAGAATGTATCGTCTGGTATTGACATTTTTCTGATAAACGTATACGTATAAAACACGGCATTTCACAAAGACCATACACTCTTACCGTTATCACTTTAAGACATTGAACATTTGGTATTATTCCAACACTATGCAGTTTTGTGAGCTTGATAACACTGTCAATGATTGCCACGTAAAAACCAAGAACTAAAACATCGCGGTCGCGCTTTTCTTACAGGGCGTGGAATTTTCCAAAATCTTTGATCTAGTCTCAGGCAGTGATGCGGACAAGGGCGTCCAGTCCCCCAGGTATGAAGTACACAATAACACGTCTACTCACATCTCTTAATGATTTAATGTTTGCTCACAACTTTCCACCGTCTGTTGTTTTCCATCTTTGAGATCACTGCAAATGTTTGATTTCCTAGTTTTCCAAAGATTGCTCCAGCAAACTCTGTACACAAATTCCAGTGTTGGTCACAGTAGTTAGCAATGTTGTATCACACAGAGTCGGTGCGACACACGTAACTGCCTGTTCCATTTCCTCCCAGTGCTTCCACGGTGGCCTGGCTGCTAGAGAGCGGACTGGCCAAGCACGTGGCATCCACTGGTGAGGTGCGTGCATATTCAAGTACATGTCGTTCTCACGGTTACATTTTCCCGGGATTAACAGTGCATATTTTCCAGGAAGATGTCCTTCGTGACGTCTGGAAACTGTCAAGGACGTACTTGTATCTCATCGGGATTGAATTTTCCGGGAAATGAGCCAAACACGTTTCCGTGCTTGTCTGCGAAATAGTTTTTCCCAGAATCATCAACAAAGACATATCCGAACTGATACCGCTTCCCGGAATAATGGATCAAAGAGCATCCTCCGTATTGACTATTGTGTAATTGGACATGATTGTTGACTGGAGGGCGCCATTGGCTCTGTGGCGCACAGCAGCTTTTTGAATTCCGCAACTCTCTTTCCTGTATGATGGATTACCGTAGTCACGTTTTTATCCTCCTCCAACACGAACAGAAAGGGTAGAAAATCCATCTCAATCTTTTATTTTTTTCAAGTCCCATGCCTTTTATTTCAAGGTTGATAACCTTTTGCTATTTTTTCTCGCAAATCCTAACATTGATAAATGTAAACTAATACTGCAAGATATCAAGAAAGACTCCAACTCGCGTCCTTCATAATGAAACCCTGTAGTGCAGCCAACGACCTCTCTTCACGATATAGTGTTTTGTCCACTGCTTATGATAGAACATGGGCAGACATGTAACTGTTTAGACTACCCTGTCTTCTTTTGTTTTGTATCTACCCTGTACAGGTGTACACATATTAACGTAATGTCGGTTTCAATTATGCCTACAGGTTTTGAATCTACAGAATACTGCGGAGGATTCGCGATTCAAGTTTACGGTGAGTCAAATTACCAGTAATGGCTTTTGGACAACATGGAATTCATCATACATATTTAACTTGAAATTGAATTTGTTGTTGGTATTTAGGGCCGGCCGGCCACATACTGCATTCTTGAGATAGCCGTGCATGTGTCCTGCAAAATGCAACTGTCTTGTTATGGAAAAGCTGTCTTAGATCCTTGTCGGTGGTTGGTTCTGACAACGCCATAAGACGACATTAGTGTGCAGGCAAAGCTGTGTTTATGTACGCGTTATTAGCTAGCTGTGTTGGTCTCCACAGGAAGAAGCAGGCACGGGGTTCCGGATCACGAGCGCCCTCTGTCTGCCGATCTACAACCGGGAGAGGAAGATCATCGGTGAGTGAACATTTTACTTCTTCTCTTCTTTTGTCATCCTCAACTGGGGTGAAGCATGATGCTTTACCAGGGCAATACGGCTCAGCGGGCCACCCCTACTCTTCTCGATGAGTGTGTTGGGTTCTTTTATATTTTACTAGCAACTGTTATTACTTGCTATGCATTTTGTCTGAGTGTTTTGCGTCATGAATTTTCGATTCAATAATTCTGTGTTGCCTTTTTGTCTTCACCAAGGAGTGGCACAGCTTTTGAACAAGCACAACAACGAGCTGTTCGACGAAAACGACGAGGGTATGTTCGAGGTAGGCGTCACTGAACCAACAAGATGCAATAATAGGATTGTCAACGTACTGGTACAGCATGTTATTCTGTGAACAGCTACGCTATAGAAATGTGTCAAGCTGCTATCGAAAGCTAGCAAACAGTCCTTCGAACAACGTGATTGTATGATTAGCTCATTGTTCCCCTAACCTTCCACTGGTCAGGCCCTTAGAAGCTCGATGACCACACGTCTATGCCAGGAGAATCCGGAACATCTTAATCCTATTGACTGAGAACTGTCTGTTACCACAGTGTTAAAGGCTGTGATGACTGGTTTCTATAGTGACAGAGAATCCTGGACTGTTTTTGTATAATGATAAAGAGACCTGAGCTCCTGCTGATAGTTCTGAGAATGGGAATGATTCTCTCGAGTTTTAGAGGTATATGGCCACACGCTCTCGGGGAGAAGGCCCAATCAGCCCCTGGCAGCGAGAGATTGTGTAACACAGGCTAATCTTTTCCCCAGGCGTTCGCAATCTTCTGCGGCCTGGGCATTCACCACACCCAGATGTACGAGAATGTCTGCAGGCTCATGTCCAAACAGAAGGTGGCGCTGGAAGTGTTGTCCTATCATGCAACCGCACGAGAAGAGGACGTGGGAAAACTACTGGTAAGACGGCACATCTTTCCGACGTCTGATAGGACTCCAAGAAATTGTCACCAGGTTTTCCGCATTTCAAACAAACAAACAAACAAACAAACAAACAAACAAACAAACAAACAAAGAAATGAACAAACAAACAAACAAACAAACAAGCAAACAAAACACACCAAGATGGTCACTTCCAACAGTCTATAAAAGAAGTAAATCAAAGATGAGTTTGTGAGAGGGTCATGTGATGACTAACACGATTATACAGGCCACTACGTACCTACACTAGAATGGACGCGGAAGATCTACATGTATTATTTACCTCCGAATCACTAGTCTCCCCTTTGCTCTTAAAAGAGTACTGTTTCACAGACCGCACAGTTGCCTGCAGCCACGAAGATAGGACTGTACGACTTCCGCTTCAACGACTTCGTCATGAGTGAGGATGAGACCGTCCAGGGGGCAGTCCGCCTCTTCCTGGAGTGCGACTGCGTTAATAAGTTCCGCGTGCCTTACGACGTGAGTTCATCGCTGTCTGCTGTGTCAAAAAGCTGGGCTATCCTATAAGGGTTATTACATTGTACCTCCATATGTATATGTATGTGTGTGTGTGTGTGTCTGTGTGCTTTCTTGTGTGTTCGTACAGTTGAGTGGCAAAACCACAGAAAACAAAAGCCCGGGCACAGGAAGTTGGTCTCTGAGGCTGTTGGTCGGGAGTCTGTTGCCTGGGCGCCAGTGGGAAAATGCATAGACGTAAACAGAGACATTCACAACGAATAAAACAAGAAATTCATAAATATTTCACGGGGCTATGAAATCTCCGAGTTCTTGTTTCATCATGTTCAAAGGGAGTTCAAAGTATCACTTTGGACCTCCTTCGCCCATCCGTGTTTGTTAACGCTGGCGTCTTACAGGTGCTGTGCAGGTGGGTTTTGAGCGTGAAGAAGAACTACCGGCCGGTGACGTACCACAACTGGCGCCACGCCTTCAACGTCACACAGACCATGTTCGTCATTCTGAAGGTGATAAATATGCAATATCTGCAGTTGTTATTTGTGTCATTACAATAAGAACTTACCCAGTTGTCAATGAACCCCATTTCGTTGTTCTATGATATCCTTGGCACAGACAGAATTAGCAAAGCCAACCACTCACAGATCAACGCAGTTGTTCATCCAGTCTCCTTCTTTCTATGTGGACACCTGATAGATGATATGCTTGTTTCAAAGATACCTACAACAATGTGCTATTCCACTCCGCCAAATGTTTGACATCCTTAATAGACTTACAAGCAAGGATTGACTGCTCTCTCTTCCAGACGGCTCCGTTTTCGTCGATGTTCTCAGACGTGGAGATTTTCGCCATGATGACAGCCAGTCTATGTCATGACCTGGACCACAGAGGGACCAACAATGCCTTCCAGTCAAAGTAAGTTAAGTTCCCATTGCCAAAGGTCATGATCACCTTGCCCCCAAGATTTCTTCCAAACTTTTTGCAATTCAAATACAGTTGTTCAACACTTCTTCTAGCTCCCCATGAAGTACAAGCCGCTGCACAGTTTACAGTAATGGATTTATGTCTTTTCAACCCCACTGCAGAATCGAGTCTCCCCTGGCTCGGCTGTACAGCACGTCCACCATGGAACATCATCACTTCGACCACAGCATCATGATCATGAACAGCGAGGTGGGACATTTTCAGCACATTTCGGACATCCAGCATATCTTATATTCGCTGCTGTACCAACTGGTGTGGCAATATTTCTATACATACGAAAGTTGCAGCATCAGCTTCTAGATGATTTCTGACTTTCCCAAAATCGTTGATCAGGATGAATATATCTGTCGTAGATTCTCCCCAGACTTTTCTTCCTGCAGTAATCTATGCCATACATAACTGTCGATGTACATCAAAGGCCTAATCCCTTGGCCAGTGTGCCCACAGATCAAGTCTTTTAGTTCGTTTGGCAAACTGTACTGCCTTCCATTGGGCATCTTCCCATATCCATCTATGGCATGCATTTGACTTTGACCAACTTCAATGCCACTGTTCTTAAAGTTAAAGTCCTTCCCATCATACTAGTAACCACAAATCAAACATTTGCTTCGTTTTTGTGTACCCAGGGCAACAACATTTTCCAGTCCCTATCAGACGAAGATTACAGGGAGGCCCTCTCCATCCTTGAGGACAGCATTTTATCAACTGATCTGGCACTCTATTTCAAGTGAGCACTGATCCAAAACCTTTCCTGTGTGTGCTATTATATAACAGTAGAAGGGGATTTTTCACAGCACTGATCTATCTTTATGCTCTGCTTACATTTTGCAGGTTGGTGTATTTGAGCATCAGTCAGTACAAGTCCTTTCTGTATATCTGTTAGGCTGAATATAAATCAGTGGTCCTGAATTGTAAGACTTCTGTACGTAAAAGATGGTAAGACTTCTTATCATCAAGAAACATCACAAGGAAGTGCAGCAGGGATTCTTGACTTAGGTTCAAAGTCAGATAGTTGATGTGATGGTGTGGTGTATATTAAAGAGCAGTCCACAATGTATGGTAGCTTTCTCTGAAATATTTGCCCATATTTCTTTGCTTTGTTCTTTACACGTTAGCCAGTGACTTATACCTACTTGATGAAACTATTAACAAAATGTACTTAACAAACTTCCTGAGTGTCTGATAAAATCCAAGAAAATGTGCTGTTCGAGCAAAGTATGAAAGGCTTTTATGAAGTGCATGTATGCTGCAACAAGTAAACATTGACTTTTTTTTTGCATAAAATTCATTACAAATTGTTGGGCTGTTCCATTAGAAAGCGGGGGTCCTTCATCAGCAGGGCACAGGGTGGTGTCACTGACTGGACTGTGGAGGACAACAAGAGTCTCTTGAGGTGTGTTACAAAATCTTTAATCTACCTGACACAACATAGGAATTTTTCACAGCAATCTACCTTTAACTGTTGCAGTAAGACCTACGGACCTTAACCTTTTGCATGCCACTGTAATGTCTACTAACATAATCCCACCAGGTCACATATCAGCCACCATGAAAAAATGCATCCCAAGTAATCTCTAATGCAACGATCCCCGGTGTATATATAATGAACTTCTACATATCTAAACTGGGCATACCTGCGGGGTTCTGCACTAGAGGTCTCTCAGACATACTGTTTTTCAAAGTGGAACATATATGTATCCTGGTGGATAAATATGAATGGAGGCTACATGTACATACATGTATTCAAGTGATGTTCTAAAATGCCAGGACATATTTTTCTTATTTATACAGTAAAGGTTTCCTGTAACCCATTGTGTGCTCATACAGTATTTGCTTTGTACAATTTGTCCTGCAGAGCCATGATGATGACTGCATGTGACGTGTCTGCCATCTGTAAGCCATGGGAGGTGCAGAAAAAGGTGCTGTCAAAGTCTCCCTTATTGTCTGCAGACATTCAATATGATTGATACAGCATTTGGACATACCATCAAAAGTTGTTTTTTTTATTGCACAACACAGTTAAATTCTTTTGTTGTAGTCATCAAATCAATAGGCCAAAAGGAATGGGCTGGGAGATTTGCCCATGTTTCACTGCTTTTCACTCAAATGCATGGCCACATTCCTGCAGGTCGCAGAGCTGGTGTACAGCGAGTTTTTCCAACAGGGAGACATCGAGAGGACCAAACTACATCAGAAACCTATTGTGAGAACTTAACATTACTTCAGCACACTGCCTTAAGCTTCTGTTTGCTCTGACCTTACAATGGTTTATAATCTACATCACCACAGACAAAAAAAAAGTACTGACTCACACGTTTTATGTTTCATTGGCTTGTCTGTTAGGATATCATGGACAGGGAAAAGAAGGACGAACTACCAAAGATGCAAGTGGGATTCATAGACAGCATATGTATGCCACTGTACAAGGTAGGGCTATTTCATTTCTCTCAATGGAATAAGTGTCATTACGAACTGTACTATGTGCCATTATTACACTGGTTCACTGGTGCAATGGTCAAGTGATGTTAAGCCATGGTCCACTGTTTATTGTACCCGGTACTTGTCATAAGAGCTATGGGAATTTCCCCAGTATAATATACCTACATTTGTATACCTACATTGTATACTGCTTCTGTCTTCTCTGTCAAGACCAGTGGAAAAATAGCTCAATTGTCCATTGAGCTTAACTGGTTCAAAATTACTTTTTTCTTCCACCAGGTGATGGCAGAGAAGTGGCCCAGTCTGTACCCCCTGTATGAAGGGTGCAGGTCCAACAGGGACCACTGGCAGGCCCTGGCACAGCAGAAGTCTACCATTGTCTTACCAGGTGAATCTGTGACTTTTCTCTCCTAACTTACAATGTTGCATTTGTTTTAGTAAGACAACACCCTTAGTCACTGTTATAGCTTAGCCCACACCATTATGAATATTAATAAGTTCAGTGACTAGTAGAGTTGCGTTTGATTTCAGTTCTCTTTCGATCCTGGGCTGAACACTGAGCAAGCTGTCTGAAACCCATGTACTAATCATCATGGCTTAAACAGACGAAAACCCATTTTCCTGGCTGTGTTTGAATCACTACTAAGTTAATGAATGGACAAGGAAACACAACATGGTGTCAGAAGTGGCCGCATATGAACCTATGCCTTCATTCAATGAATCCCACTGTGGGATTCATTGAGCAGTGGTCTAAAAGTTTGTGTGGTACTGTTATTTACAAATAGTGTCTGTACAGCAAATTACCTCTTTCTGATCTTTGAACCAAAGTAAAAACTCTGTGAGGTTGACATGTGACATGGGGGCTGGCAGGAGATTCCAAGTTCAAAAGTGATATGCCATAATAAACATTTATAAAAGCCCCCACAAAAAGCCCCAGTTGTAGAGCCTGCTAAGCAAGGTACAGCAACCCTAGACCATTATAATGCATGAGACTGGGCAGTAAGAGTTGAGAGTTGTAATACTTAGCTTGTCACAAGTGTAAGTCATCTTTGTTTTGTTTTGCGCAGAACAGACTGATACCACGTCCATGGGGAAACGTCTTGCATCTACATCCAGCGCAGAAGACGATTACTCAGAAACTCCAGAAACAAGTACAGCAGACACTCGAGTCGCAATAAACACTTCCGAAATCAAATTGACTGGGAACTTGGGAAAAGTAGCTGTATCAAGCAGAGAATGCTCTGCTACAGACATTATGGAGAAGACTGCAGAATTTACCTCCGAAAAAACACCTTTAGAACACCTTACTTTAGCTAGCAATCCAAAAGTGGCCCAGGACACTGACATTCAAAGATTTTGTGAGGAAAGAAGAAAGGAGATCAACTGGAAAAGATACACTCCACCAGATTCTAAGGGAAAGAAAATAGTTCAGGAAGCCACTCTGAAGTCTCAACAGGCCCATGAAGAAACCGTTGTACATCGACAGAGGAAAACCTCCCAGCCTCAACAGCTGTGTAAGAAGATAAGTAGAATCAGTCTGCACTGTACAGACCTAGAGGAGGTACCCAGGGAACATATTCACAATAGTAGAGTCTGTGCTATTCTGTGACTGCTGTGCAACTAAAGCATTGTCTTGTATCAAAAATGTACAACAGTAAAGTGGAAATAGAACCAATGATAGCACCTTTGAATGGCTAGTTAGTAGTAGCAATATCATTTGTGATCCTGTATAATTATAAGCAACACCTGTATTATCACAGAACAAATGTCTGTCATTTATCTACTCTCATCTCCCAAAATTTATGTACTCCAACAACTGTTTCCTGGACTGCACACCTGTTTCTATAGCCCAGCGTGTCAGATGTAGTATCTAGTGAACGTGAGCACCCAGTACATGGACTATAAGGGCCAGGTCACATTTGCTGTGTGATCAGTGTCCAATCGCAGACACAATTGTACATGTCATGCAAAATTCAACTGTTGGGTTACGGAAAAGGCTGTCATAGATCCCTGTAAGCACCTAGTTCTGTCATAGCCTGCTTAAAAAGTCTCTGACATAAAAATCGTACGACAGCTGACAACTAATGTGACAGCACAGTTACAGTTCATTCCTGGGGAATTCTTTTGGGGTACTAGTCTCTGGTCAGGTATTGCTGAGCACTAGTGGTATGATGGTATCCAGCCTCTCAGGCATTCATAAACCTACAGCAGCTAAATACATGTATGCACAGCACTTGGTGTCATGGATGTGTTGCAGGAAAAAGACTATGAAAGAGACATAACCAGAAGAATCAACAGTCATGTATTGTACAATATTTTGATGAGGTGATAGCAGCAGTGTAACTGTACTAGCTTCCCGAGGAATAAGAACTATATATTTATGTCTGTCTATATTTGTTTACTGTGGGGAATAATTATGTACTACTCACAAAAATGAATAGAATGAAACCTAGCATAAAAACACAATTGAAGGCCCTAACTTAAAAACTATTTTGTGGACAATTTAAAATAGGGTACTAGTCTGATGTAATTTATCTGCTGCAAATGACCCTAAAATAACCACACATACAAATGAAGCATATTTGTCATGCCTAGTATTTAAAGCATGCTTGAATTGAAGCCATGGAATGCCTTTCCCTTAACTCCCATTGTTTCCAAAAATGCATGTCATACATTATTAGTATATCTAACATATGTCTAACCACAGAAAAATATCAACATGTTTTTAGAAAAATGGTGTGTATCAGCATGTTTTTTAGATTTCAGATGCAAGACCTGACAACAGTGCTGTCACAAGCACTTAAACCTAGCCATGTGTGGTACATGACCTGTGGTTTATCACTGTCTTTTGTCTTTCTCCTTGATATCTTACAGTTGTATTCTTCTTCAACGTCTTCATATTAGTAAGTTATTTTCAAATGACCAGAAAACCTTGTCAGGGAAGGTACCTGTACCTTATGTTGTGGAATATATGTAACGTAGGTAAGCATCAGTTTTTATTCAACTTCAAGCTAAATGCAAAATTTAAGCTTCCTTCCTCTAGCAAATGTACAAGAAAGTCTGGTATGGAAGTCACAAGAGACTCTAGTAGCAATATTTTGAACTGTATAGAATTGATCATATTTAGTTCACATACAATGTTTGCTACATGTGGGAGTCTAAGACGAGTATTAAAGTGCAACTTTGTCCAAATGTACAAAGAATCATCAAGAGTGTGTTGTACTTTCTTTAGTAAGTTATTGACTAATGACATCCAGTGTCATAAAATGATAAAGAAACCAAGGAAAGGGTGTGTTGTCAACTTCCACGTATGAAAGTATTGTTTTGAGTATCTAGGGTGTGGGTTTGTGTGTCTGTTTGTCCAGACAGGGTAGGTTGACAGCACATGGGTAGGGCAAGATTGAATAATAGGGGGGTCAAAGAGGTGAGGAAGCAAATGATTACATGAGGGACCCTCCAAAACGTCCTGGGAGTCTAAAGTCCCCCTTGTTGATCTATCATTGTATGGGGTAGTTCCAAAACAAACTACATTATCCAAACCCACGGTTTCAAATCTGTTCTCATAGGAACATGTCTTCAAAGTAGTCATCAAATTCTTCCTCCCTAGAACAAGAAGAAAAATTCATTATTTCTTAACAAAGTAGATGGCAGGACACCACTCTATAGATACATGTAAATGTATAACATATGATTGTAGGGATACGTCATTATACATGGAAATACTTAGGGCCTAGGCCTGGCAAATGCTAAGGCTCATATATGTGCATGGTAAATCTTCTACTATTACAATAGACCTGACAAATGCTGTTGCATGGATTCCATACACATTCAATATTGAAGACATATTATGAAGACAACTGACTGACCTGGATTTTTCTTCAACAATTTGTACAGGTCCTTTCCAGACTTCCTCAGCTGACTGACTGTCTGAGGGAGTAGCACTGGATGCTTTCTCAGCTGAAATACAATACAATAAATGACATACAGTAGAAAGGTTTAGAAGTTTCTACAATATTGATAGCAAAATAGGATCACAAATTCTGTCTTTTTCTCAGTTACCTTCTTAGTTACTTTTTACTGAAATCCATTTCACTTTTGATAAGTGATTGATTGAAGTTTATTGTAAAGTATTTTTTACCTTCAGGCCTGTCTGTCTTGTTTTTGTCCTCCTTTCTTCTATCTGAATCCTCCTGGTCATGTTTTCTTCTCTTGGACACATTCTCTTCTGATTTTTGCTTCTTGTGAGACTTGGCCTCTTTTCTCCTAGGTTTTCAAAATAAAAAAAGGTTAATTTAATGATGACAATAATTATAAAAAAAAGTGCCAAATGTATAGCATGATGCAATGGCAAAGGTACCACTTAAGTACATGTATTGACAGAGAAAAGATCATTGCTTAAAACAAAGAAAAAAAGACTTGTACTAACTTGTGGTGGTAGTTGAGTTTATAAGAACAGTCTGGACACAGTCCTGGAAAAGGGAGAGAGTCTATTTGTCTATTTCCTTGCAACAATTCGGTATGCACCTTTCTTAAGTTAAGATTGCACTAAGTTAAGGACTGAAATAAACTGGAAGATATTGAGCAGCTTCAGAACACAATATCATCATCATCATCATAATTGAAATATAATACCAATAATTTTCTCCCTGGTGTTTTACTTACTGAGCTTGATGAGTACATTTTTCTTCTGTCCTTGCTCCATGTAACCAAAGTTGACCTCCCAGCTCTTCAGACCTTCTGTCTCCGAGCATTTTTTGTTTCCACAGGAAAACTGGCCTAAAGTCATTGGGATGATTTGGAAATATACAATCAGAGATTAATTACTATTGAATGTAGGGGTGCACCAGAGAAACATTCACATTCTTTGCAGCAGAGAATATCCCATGTAGAAAGTACCATTCTCTCTTGTTGTCAACTTGTTGAATAAAATGCCACACACAGTTTCAAAATTGTAAGGTGTCTCAAAGTAAAATGATTATAACATTGTCATCTACAACCATTGTCTAGATTATAAATCAAAAGGAAATAGTCTTACCCTTCCCTTCAATTACTTCTTTTTCTACTCTCCATCTGAGTGCAACCTGGAAAATGAAATCATAAAACCAGAGTCAAAAATATGACGTGGAAAAATCCCTTGGCACAGACAATCCTCAGAACAAATGAACAATCATGAAGATAAAAATAAACTATCACCTAGACAATTCATAGTTCATCCCAATAAATCTGTGAATTGCACTGTAATCACCTTGTTTTCCTTGTATCTACTTAGGTCTGCAATGCAGTATTCCTTGTAGAGCTTGTCATAGTATTTCTTTGCCATTCTTTTTTCCCTGAAAGATAAGAAAAAATTCCGTATCTGTCATTTCAGGTACGTGACAGTAATAATAACGGAAGCACTGAAGATGAACTAAATACAAATCAAAGACATTGCCACAGACTTTGGAAGGAATTAAAATTTCTCCACACCTACATCTACATCTACATCTACATGCTACTGGACACTGCCCCTTGCGGGGTATGACATCCAGGGAAAACCAGTAGAGGTGGTGCAAAAACAAAAACAAAAGTTATAACTATCTACAAAATTAAGCTTTCTATCAGTATCTTAATTTTACAGTGTAGAAAACAAATAGCTCACCATGTGTCCATGTCCTCATCTTCATCATTCCACAGGAAGCGGTGGTTCTCTCGGATAATGTCCAGGTCTGTCTTGTCATTTGCACTGAACAGACACCAGGATATAGTTTTAAATTAGAAGAAAAACAAACAGAGCTATAACAACTGTAGTATCACATTCCAATGATGTCCTGATCCATATAAATATCATCATCACAGGAAATTAATGGTCCAACATTAATAATACTGGGGAATGTATTAAGTAAGGAGATGAATTGTTATAAACAACTTACGATGTTCGTTTGAAGTCCTCTTTCTTCCCTCCATAGTACAACAAGTAGTTGTTGACAAGCTCCTTGTGTCTTGCATACTAAATTCAAATTAAGGTAAACAATCTGTCAATCTGCGGCCGGTTACAAAATCTCCCCCTCCCTTTCTGAAATTCCACAGCTTTCAATTACCTACAGACACACAAACAAGCAAACACACACACACAGACACACACACAAACACACAGAGAAAACAGTACCTCCATACGCGGAGGTAAAAAGACAAGGATACAGCATCCATAGCCCTGAAGTGGTACATCCTGTTCTGGGTTTCCTCCTTGTCGTACATCACGGCGACTGTTCTCTTTGACGGGACCTCTCTGGACGTGCTTGGCTGAGACTTCCGGTACAGCTCATCGTCTTTGATAGACCTGATGGCAGAACAAATAACAACTGTTAGTTCTGTAGAAGATCAGCCCACCGCAAATTGAACTCCTGCCAAGCAAAACTCCTACCGGCCGCGAGCACAAAACTTCTTCTGGGTGCCTACTAGTACAAGTAGTAGTTGAACTGTGCGGTCGGGAGCTTCTACAGGCCCAAAGAGAGCCCGCCCAAGCCACGACAGGCTGGACACCAGGCTAGTAGTAGAAGATAAAAGTAAGCATGTCGGCAGAACGTACTGCGCCTGCGCGAAACCCGTAATGTATCATGCATAGCACTTTGGCAGAACGTCTCATATAAGGTCGAATTCACGTATATAAGGGTGACATCCCGTCTGTAGTTTTCAAATGTTGTGTAGAAAAAGATATGGTCTGCAACAGGCAAAATTCTGATGCAACGTTGACCAAAAATCCAGCGAAAATCCAGGTTTTGCGCAGGCGCAGTACGTTGTGCCGACGTGCTACAAAAGTATGGCTCAAAACTACACTTTGAGATTCAGAGTTAACGTTACCTATTTAAGAAAGAATTGGTTAGGTGCTATTCAGACAGGCAGCAAAAAATAAAATCTTATTGGCAAATCTTATTGACTCTGCCTTAAAACTTTTAGGAAAATGCAGCTCATGTTACCTTTTCTTCTCTGTCTCCGCATCATGGTCCTGTTCACTGTCATACTCATCGAACTCAGAACTATAACCTCCAGCCCGGTGGATCTGCACAACAACAACACCAGTATGGATAGGAGAAAAATAACAAAATTTATATCAGAACCACAAGAGTGCCACAGTAGCAAGGACAGTTTGCACGAATGCTGTACCACCCATCAGAGACAGTAACGTATCTACCTTCAAAATTTTTCTGTTTATTTCACTGCGTAATCCAAATTTTAACTGACGACTGCTCTTTGCAGAAAATCGAGGAAAACTTCACAGAAACTCACCTTGCCCAAATCAAGACGTTCCGCCATTTTGCCACTTTAGAGTAAACGTATGAAATTGTTCGGGGACGAGAAGTAAACACAGGGCATAAGTCAAGAATAGATAGATATAAGAAACATCTTTTTCGTTATGATAGTAACATAACGTGTTACATCTTAAATCATTCTGTTTTCAAATCCTTTGTCTGCTTCTAGAGGAGCTGAATCGTTTTGATAACACTGTGAGTTCGTGATTTTTATGTTACAAATAGCGTGCTATACTTTCTCTACATATGGCATCTGCCTACTAGAATAAGGGGGCGTTTCTAGTCATCTAGGTTATTTGACCATTTAAACTATGAACATTAACTTAAAAGCTACTCATTATTTTAATATATTATTCATATATAAGGCTAAAAATTAACTTTTTGTAGTAATATATGTTTTTTTCTCGTCTTGATGACCATTATGACCAGTTTTGAGGGATCCCTGTTGATATAGTAGTTCAGTCCATTCTCAACAGGGTCACTTCCGGTTTCTCGAACCGAGGAATTTGCAGTTGTCAATATTACCCGAAAATATAGCTCGTTAATTCCGTTTCTCGCCACGATGGGACCGTTATCCTTGCCGTGAAATAGTCGATAGCTCTGGGGGGCCGCATATTTGCAGGCTGCATGTAAGAGATCTCTGAACAGTCTTGATTTTTCTGTCAAAACTGAACTGAACGCCGCCGGCTGAAGTAGTGAAGTTCAAACATCGCGCAGCGTGATCGTGATCTTTGTGCGCCCCCCTCCCCAGTTCCGAGAGCTGGCTAGTCTGAAGGACGATCCTTCCTTCGAGGTTTTTTGGTGTGTCCTTGAGCAGTGATGGACCAGTGGAAGCCTAACCCGAGAGCAGCGCCGTTCATTCCGCGACACAGGCCGAAGGGTTTCCGACTGGGACCGTCAGTGAGGTATATGTGTGATCATGATGGTACAGATAAGCATGCTTGAACTGAATGACGAGTACAAGGTGTAGATGGGCAAACTGGCAGCCAGTTGTCAAATGAAACAACTGTATAAAAATTCTTATTAATATGGCGGCTTATGACGTGCAGTTCCCATAGCTAGCCGTTCATGACAGAGTTATTTGTGAAGTACTAGTAGGTAAACATTGACATGGTTAGAATTCCCCAATCCTTTGTATAACACTTCATGTTTTCTTGCCTTCAGTTATATGTACAAGTGTGTGACTGTAGTGTACGGATGGCAAGGCAGTGTCTGATACTTATTACAAATAATGTTTGGGTCTTCAAATAGAATGATTGATGCAAATTCTCTGCAAATTATGTAAATAAACAAATGCAAATGTGGAGATAACTTTTCAGTTATAATGTTGAATGCTAAACTACAGTTTTCTTTGTTTTGAAAAGTTAAGGTTGTACCCATCATATAAATCACAAGGAAGCTTGTTTTATTAAGATAGTATTATGTGTATCCCCTTCCCTTCAACAGGTCTGGCCCTCGAGTGTCCACCCGTGTCCTGCAGGCCATCCTAGTGGTCATTCTGCTGGCCACAGTCATCATCAACATCCTCTTCATCCTGGACACCACCAAACGGCTGCGGCAGAAGACAACGCAAGACACTGCCTTTGGGTACGTCTTCTGGTTCATTTTATTTTTTTCATTTTATTTACATATTTAATGGGCATCAGAACAAAGCAAAAGGTGCTTAGAGAAATACTCATAAAATTACAAATTACGAACAATAACAACAGAAGTGAAGTAATGGTAACATACAATCCAGTTGAAAAAAATAACAAATCTAGGTTAATCAACAACAGAACATATTGTAATGATGCCATTCTTATCAGGGATGAGGAAGGAGGGCCGAATGACCATCATGCACCTGGGCAGGACAGCGGCAGGAAGATTGACATCGCTGTGCTATCCAGCCAGACCAAGGTGTCTGTAGCAGTGGACGGCACAACTGGTGGGTCAAATCTATCCTGACCACATGACGCTTCTAGCAGCCCTTCCACTGGTCAGGCCCTTAAAGCTTGATGGCCAACACCTCTAAGTCAGGAAAATTTGGAACATCTTAATCCTGTTGATTTATGCATATATCCTAACATGGACCAATTATTGTCAGATTGAGAACTGTCTGTTGCCATAGTGTTGGAGGTTGTGATAGCTGGTTTCCATATGATAGTGATAAAGAATCCTGAGCTGTTGGTCGTTCTGGGAATGAAACAGACATTAGAGAGGCGTCTTCATAGCTGTTTGGTTCTTGCTGCAGTCTGATCTGCTCCAATCCTCCGGCTCGTATTTTCAGTTCTCGAAGACGAAGACAGCGAGAAGGGTCGCGGGATCCACATCCTGGTCCTCCATCAGGCCACGGGCAGCGTCATGGCGCAGCGCGTGTTCGACACGTACTCTGCTCACGAGGACGAGGCCATGGTCCTGTTCCTGAACATGGTGTCTGACGGGAGGATCCTCATCTTCACTATCAAGGATGAGGGAACATTTCAGATGAAGGTAACATCATTCTAGATCAGATTCAAATTTTATTTGCAAACTCATGCCCAAAGGCTTATTGCAAGGGAACACACAGATCATATGACAATGTAAAAAAGAAAGTTTAAAAATGTCTGCTCTATAGATAGTTTAGTCTATACATTGCTGGGAGGTTTGACTTCAGAAGAGGCAGTGGCTAATGCATAGCCCATGTTTTGAATGGTAAGTGTTTTTTGTGATCTTAGTAGAAATGTATTTTTTTCTAGGTCTTCTAGATAGAGAGAGCTTTGGGAGATATAATATATCTGTAGCTGTTTGTAATTGTCAATGTAAAACAGGCTAAAACCAAGAATTCATTGTGCTCTTTGTTGTCTGAATATCTTTTGACACAGAGTACAGCCAGAAGTCTTCTAAAAACCCTGGGAAGCCAACATGCAGACATCCTGGGCTGGCGTGACATGTGGGGGTTCGTTGTAGTCAAGACTGGGCAGGTGTTTGCTGAACAGCACAATAAGTCCCCTGACCTGTCCACGTGGGCAGAGCCCGTCTACCTGGAGACCTCCATCCCCTTGGCAGCCATGGAGGAGAGTGACTGTCCATGGCCAGACACGGACGTGAACCGACGGCGGCGTACGTTCTGCAGTAAGATCGAAGGCTACGGGAGCTTGTGTAGCTGCAGCGACCCCGCTCCCATAGAGATGAACCCAGAGCCTCTGACCAATAACAGGATCGCAGACGTCCCTGTGTCTGTGATTGCCAGCAACAGGCCAGGCTATCTGTACCGCATGCTGAGGTCGCTTCTCTCTGCACACGGCGCTAATCCAAACATGGTGACTGTCTTTGTTGATGGGTTTTTCGAGGAGCCGATGGAAGTTGTGAAACTGTTTGGTGTCCGAGGGATCCAGCATACACCCATAGGGGTGAAAAATGCCCGCATTTCACAGCACTACAAAGCAAGTTTAACAGCATCCTTCAACTTGTACCCCAAGGCTGACTATGTGATAGTGGTGGAAGAGGACTTGGATGTTTCTGTCGACTTTTTCAGCTACTTCAGCCAGACGTTACCCCTCCTGGAGGAGGACCCGACAGTGTACTGTGTTTCTGCATGGAACGATCAGGGCTACGAACACTCGTGTGGTGACCCAACCCTGCTGTACAGAGTAGAAACAATGCCGGGATTAGGCTGGATCCTCAAACGCTCTCTCTACAAGGACGAACTCGAACCCAAATGGCCGACGCCGGAAAAACTTTGGGACTGGGACATGTGGATGCGCCTACCGGAGAACAGAAAAGGACGGGAGTGCATCATTCCCGATATCTCTCGGACATATCACTTCGGCAGCTCAGGCCTGAACATGAACTCATATTTCCAGGAAATGTACTTTAAGAAACATCTCATTAACACGGTGCCAAACGTGGAGTTAAGGAACATAGACAGGATGAAAAGTGAACCGTACGAAGAAGACGTCAACAAGTTGATCAGCACTGCAGAAGTTCTAGACCACAACATGTCCCCTTGCAGGGACAATCTGATCCCTGACGCTACTGAGGGCCAGAGTTATGTCTTATACATACAGATGGGGGACGAATCAGACTTCCAAAACTGGCTGGCGCTGGCAAAGTGCCTGAAAGTCTGGGACCTGGACGCACGGGGAAACCACAAAGCCATGTGGCGAATGTTTATGAACGGGAACCACTTCTTTGTGGTTGGACATCCGGCTTCTGCATACTCACAACATAAACCAGATTACATTATACCAGTTACCCTTCCAGTGGAGAAGAAGGACCAAAAGCGGTAGCTAATCTGGCACTATTGCTCTGTCTACAGTTAGGGATACATAGTAGAAACTCTAAAACTAGAGACCATGGACAAAACTGTTGTGTGGACTAATAGCACTCCATTGAGGAAGCATGCCATCATATCAGGAAGCTCACACAGCAGTCTGTTCAACATAGATTGTCAGAGATTTATTTTTAAAAAAAGAACACGTAAGAAAGATACTACCTGACATAGGAAATGATTGCTAGTTTTGTATACATATACTAGTAGCTAATATGTGTATGGTTGCGTTTCATATACTTTTGTATTGTATACATTAGTCAATCTATTTGCAATTTCGTAGGTTCAGGTAAAATACTTTTTTTATCTAGTTGCAATTTTATTGGTCGTCGTCCTGTTACAATTTTTTTATCTGCATTATGTATATGGCAGTTATGAGATGTATTCTTGTGTAATCCAACATGTTTCAGTTATCTTTTCCGTATTGAATAAAGATGACTCATCAACATGAGGGTAATACTGAATAGACTTTAAAGCTGCTAGATTCCACCCTCATCAATGTTGACACAATGGAACAGTCCATGATTAATTCGCATACTGACAGTTACATCATGATGCAGTCTATATTAGACTTGTAATTCAATGGGTGGGGTGGGATTTAAGTCTTGGCTGTGCCTTGACTTTATTATTTTTTTCAACTGACCACAGGGCTCATAAGTCAAGGAAGGCAATATTTTACTACAATAGTTTTAACAAAGTCTTTAGCCTATTATATATTACCTCCTTTATGATTGTTTTTACATGTACCTAAATGCCGCAATGTGAGTACTTATTGCATTACTGTTTGTAGCAAGACTTTTAAAACATAGGAACTGTTTTTCTTTACTATGTATGTTGTATTTTCTTCAGAGTTATGTTAGTACAAAATGTAGTTTGTTAGATTTGGCAGTAAAAATAAAACCTTCAGAGAGAAGTTTTTGTGGAATTGTTGTTGTGTACATGTACAACATGTAGAAATGGACCACAGTCTCCACCAGGGCTCTCTGATGGCTAGGAAATGGTAAAAGGACAAATAAGGTGTATAAAATGTTAACATTGCCAATCAATGTGAACACAGAAGGGGATGAGAACTAATGTTTGTAGACTACAAAATACTGTGCTTTCTAAAAAATTTGACACAAGTTGGTTTGACATTTTGCAGTTTTTATTATGTTGAACACGATTTCCACAAAATAGACCGTGCAGTAATACAACGTACCTGACAGGGGGCGCTGTTGCCATCTTGTCAACAAACATGGCGGCGCCCAGGGTGTGCGTGCCAGGTAAGCAAGCATGCGACCAAAATCTCCTTTTATATAAGATTATCTGATAGTTACGTTATGTGATTTAGGCATTATACATGGCTAAAGACTTCTGGATTATAGAGAACGCTTTGTCTGAACCGAAATCTCTTTTGTATGCATTTTACGGTTGTAATACTAGTACAAATGTACTTAGCAGCATTGGGGGGGGGGGGGGTCTAGCTTATACAGCTTGGGCTTTCTTCACTTTTCTCCATCACATCACGAGCATAGGGATAAATTTGCGTGTGGCTGATCTCCATATCCACCATGGCACTTTGTTTGGCGGCAGTTGGACGCTTCGGTTTTGAGACGTAGTCACATGTCATTAGTACCGGACATGCCACTTTCTACACCATCCTTTCCAACAGGAAATGTAAAAACAAATCAGACACACTGCCCTGTGTTTTCTATTCCTCAGGAGAACGTCTTGTCAGTACCGCTGACTGTGAGTCAGGACGAGGGACGTACGTACATCACGGCTATGTCTACTCCTGTCTAGCTGGCTACTTGCACAGGAGAAAACTGGATGGGAAAGAGGTTTGAACCATTATGCTCTGAGTCCACTCAAGTCTTCATAATTTGGAAGAGACAGTCCTGAGATTTTGTTACTCTGCCTCCGTCTTTCATTTTTATCACCATATTTTTTTGCTTAATATTGCTTTTTGCCTCCTTCATGAAAGCGTACATAAGGAACAAGTGTGAAACAGAACAGTGATGGTAGAATCAATGTAGGGTGCCTTTCCACTAGAGGCTGAAACTACTGAGCATACAACCAAATATTTGACAGATTGCTCAATAAATTTCAAAGACAAAAAAGAAATTTGCTAAAAGTTTTGTGTGCTTCGTTGTCTTTTAAATCATACTTTTATATTGTGCATCATATGATATTCCAATTGTAAAATCAAGGGTCACACAAATCCAACTTTGGTTGCTCAGCGATCGCCGTCTAGTGGAAAGGGGGCCTAAATGAAATCTAGTACAATGTATTATCACATGATCCTTCCTACACTTCCAGATGCCGGTTGTAGAGGTTATAAGGCAAAAAGAAGATGCAGTGCCCAGAATAGGCTCTATCGTCACTGGAAAGGTGTGTGAGACTGCAGTTTACTCTAATGAAGATAGGTGGTGCTAAGTGTGAGGAACATGTTGGATAGGTTTGATATCATGGTTAATAATAATAATAAATGGTGATGTGCAGGGGCAAAAAAAAAGCTTAAAAAAAAGACTTTTAAAAATATGAACCATGCTATGACACATAAAAGGAATTCATGCCATTGAGATTTGTAACATTTCTTTCAACATTTTTGCTGTGTTAGGAAAGTAGAGAGTTAAAAGGGAGATAGTTATGGGCTTTGCCTCTCACCAAAAACATGTTCTCTCATGTTGGTGTAACTGGTAAGACCTGTGTCCCCTGTGCAGGTGACCAGTGTGAGTGGGCGGATGTGTAAGTGTGCCATCACCTGTGTGGAGAGGACCACCTTAAGGGAGCCATTCAGAGGACTCATCAGGTGAGATGGTCAGGTTAGATGGTGACAAGACAAGACGACTGAGACTCAAGATACTCCCCACTAATCAAATCATTGTGACTGGACATTACCCTTTGAGAGAGCAATCGGATATACATGTACTTTTCATTGCATTTTATTGCTGTTTGGTTCCCTTGGATGATTGTTCTCATTTTCTGATGTTTACCTGAAGGAAAGAAGATGTTCGGGCTACAGAAAAAGATAGGGTAAGGGTCACATCTATTTTACTATATTATTAGTACAGATGTGTTTGTGTTTGGGTCATCATCAGACTCAGGAATGCAGCTGTTCCATACACTTTAGAATGTAGTTTTTTTCCAGTTAAAAAATGCCACATTCTGCAGCATGGAAATCACAATGTTTTTGCATGTGCACATATACATGTATGCTAGCCATTGTATATAGCCAAAAAATAGTTTTCATGAAATGTTTCTCATATATTTTAACTTCCAGGTGGAAATGTACAAATGCTTCAGACCAGGAGACATAGTTCTTGCAAGAGTTGTATCCTTTCATGGCATGTTCTTACCTTTTGCTGCTGATTGTACCCAAAAATGGGACAAGGTGAAGGCAACGGTATACCTGAAACGCTCTTCTTTCGATTAAGTAAATTGGCGTTCCATTGTCTCCAATGATTTCATTTTGAGAAATATTTTCTTGTTCTTTTCAGAAAGCCAAGGTAGTTCATATTCATAGCTCAGACAATTTGCTATCCCAAAAGTTGTAGATTTGCCTGACAGGTTTCCTTGACGTGTCCCGTCAGCTGTCCCTGGGTGATGCCAACTGTTACCTCCTGTCTACAGCTGAGAATGAGCTGGGGGTGGTGCTGGCTCTCAGTGAGGCTGGTGAGTCATGCTGTCCTGTCTTACCAGCTTTTAGGGCTGCATGTGTACCGTCTTACAGCATGAAGGCAGCTGTTTATTCATGTTTCTTACCTTGGGCCTTAGATCCTCCCAAAACTCGTCTGTTTGTGTTCATTCCTCTGAAAAGAGTTGTTTTTAAAACTTCAAGCTGAAGCCAAACCTGTTGATGAGAAATCATTTACATCACCCGCTAATTTAGATGTGCCTTTTTTGTGGTCTTTGAGTTTTCTATATTGTTATGTGCAGTAGAGTTGGACACTCAGTCTAAGTCGCATTGCATGCTGTCCGTTGCAGGGGCACAGATGGTGCCTGTAAGCTGGAGTGACATGCAGTGTCCCAAGACAGGCAGCAAAGAGTTCAGGAAGGTGGCCAAGGTGCAGCTTCAGCAGGAATGAAGGGATCATTTTCTCTCTTAGTTAGTTCGTGAATTCGTTTGTTTCAACATCAATACAATAATATTAATTTTCTTAAAATATTAATACCACTACAGTATGTTTATTACTGCAGGGGAATGTAGTATATCTATGCCCACTCCTTATTTTGAATTATAACAGTGTTTTGTGTATTGAGTTGTGGTCCTTATGCCCTTTGATGTATTTTTCTAACAGTAACACTTTGATTTTTAAAAACCTATGTATGTTTGCAAGCTTTCATTCACAATCAAGATGACACTTAGGTTCCATTTCTCCAAATCCATGGCATGACTATGAGTACTTATTATATTTTTTAAAAACCCAAATTGACCAGAAATAAACAGAGATGACATTGCTTACAAGGGCTGTGGTTTGTTTTGTTACTAGTAATTGGATTTGATTACTGTGTCCTTGACATGTCACTTAGACCACACACTCCAATTATTCGATTTAGGTAATCCTACATTCTATAGAGTTCTTAGAATCTTTGTTCTTGTATCTTGGAAATAAAGCTGTAGCTTCTGTGTCGTAGATATGGGCTAGAGGTCTTTGTTCAGCTGGTTAGAGATGCATTTATTTATTTGAAAACAATTAGTCTCCAAGTAGAGGCTTGCTTTGGACATTTTTTGGCATTTTGTCAGGCTTTTTATTTTGTCAGCCTTTCTTTGGGTGAACTGGGTTAACGTTATACCCAACAAAAGCTGACAAAATAGAAAACTTGACAAAAAGCCTTAAAACTGTCCGAAGCCAGCTAACCTCTGCTTGGACTTTGGAGATGAATTTTACCACAGCCCCCTCCAGTACTTGGGGTAGGGACATTGGTACTGCCTTGCGTGCTACAGGTCTGGCATCCAGGCTTGTGCCCTTGTTACAATAGAGTTCATGTTTGTGTATCACGTATTGGACCCTTTCCAGAATACTTTAGTTGTCAGGTTCCAGAATATAGGATTACAGCACATCTGCATAACAAATACGAGTTTCAACTTTTTTTATGTTGCATACAGGGAAGAAATTTCACATGTCTCTTTTTTTAACGCTTTCTTGTACAACTAAATAAACAAGTGCAGATGAACAGTTAAGCATGGTGAAATTTAAGGACCGTAATTTCCCATATGGTTCATACAAAGTTGATTTATGACATAGTGAGTGCAAGCTTGCTAAGACAAAACAAAGGACAATAGAAAATGTCCTCAGGGGCCATACATGTACATCTATCACAGTCCCTCAATTAATTGTCCAAATCTTTGCATGCAGATCAATGAATGTCATTATGAATTCCCTTACTCTCCAAGCAAAGGTTGATTGGGAACATTGTGACCTTCATCCATGTACCGTTTTCTGACAGCCGGCCCAGTCATCAACTAGTGTCTTTCCTAATGGATACCGTCTTGTCGTTTGGTCACGAGTTTGCCACGGAAAGATCTGCTGGGAGATTAGGATTCCCTATCTCTTGTCAGGTCACACTGCTACTGTGGTAACGGTGTTAGCTACCAACATGACTGATAGCCTTTGGGATTATAATAATTTTATCTCTGTCACTCCCACCACTGTAAATATATATATAAGCCCCTCTCACAACAGTTCTTACTAGCTATAGAGGCAGTGGAGAGTGTCTATGCTATTTAGGGCTAGTCCTTACAGTCCCAACCAGGCATGCCAATGTGCTGACGGTCAAAAGTTCAACATCCGTATGGTCAGATGACGTCTGTGAGAGACTGTGTCCAAGTTGTGTACCAGTGGGGCAGACCCTCAGTGGCACCGAGACAGGGTCAACAGGAGTGAGCTTTAGACTTTGTACTGCCTTTATTTGTGGAAAGTGGGAGGAGCTGCAGGCAGAGCTGGATTGTGCATTTGTTGGAAACAGCACGGCAGACATTAGTGGAAACACTGGCTGGGGAAGGAGGGCACAGCAGAGTTCTTGCGGGGACAATGGGCAACTGAACAGGTTTCAACATCTCACTTATCCTGCTCTATTTGTAAACAATAAGAGTGGTCATTGAAAAAGCCTGTATATTATGATGGCAGAAATAGTTAGGTTATTATAGAGTGCAATACCAGGTTGCAGGGACAGGACTTTGACATCATGGGGTGCAACTGTTCAAGTCTACAAGGCAGCGGGAACTGTCCTCATTTTCCTGACCAGCACAATGGGACATGGCTGCCTGTGAACGATAGTTCCAAGAAACAATGGGGCCTGTCATCCTCCTCACAGAGCAGCACATCACAGGTGCAGAAAGGAACGCAGCTGAAAACTCTGACAAGCTTAGTCAAAGGTGGACACAAAAATGCTATGATGCCAGAGGAACCTGTCAGCATTAAAGACATGTTGGTCATGAGAGACGATGTGACCTCGTCAACACCAGATGACCAGCAGCAGTACCAGCATCTCAGGAGTCTGTTACGTGGGACAGGACAGTCCACGGTCAACAGCCTAGACAGCTGTAACATACACCATGAAGAAGTCAAGGAATGCAGTGCAGAGTCAGATACAAGTGACTCCGACAGAGAGACTGCCATAGAAAAAGAAAGATTAGAAAAAAGGCAGGACGAAAACCATCAGAAAACAATGTTTGAGAATAATCGAGAAAGTTTGACAACATGGGACGGGGTTGAATATGTCACCAACGACCACTTTTTCAGTGGAATATCTAATGATTTCTGGCTAGGTGAACCCAAGCCCCAGGCTGCCCAGTGCACCTTGAATGGGCTCTCATCGCCTGTGACTGTGCATAGTGATGAAAGCACCTGTCAAAGCAGCCCGAGGAGTGATTTAGACTTCTGGCAGCCCAGTCAGACAGAGTCAAGTCTGGAGGAGCAGAATGTGCTGAACATGAGCCTGGATGGACTCCTCCGGAAAGTGGTGAGTGTTGGGTCTTGTAGATGACAAGAAATTGGTCATCCCAGTAGCATCACTGTAGGTGTTTTTTTATTTAAATACTGGTAGGTTCTGAAGTGCCCCTTGTTCTTGTGTCCAATACATTGCCACTACTGTTGAGTCAAGCTTGGCTTTCAGTTTGGTTTACTACAATAACGTACCACAGTAGACTGGCAAAATTGTCCAAGGGATAGGAAAACAAGAGGTTGTTAACTGTTAATCTTGTACACTGTGATGTGGGGAAAATTGTTAACGTCCTGGGTGGTATTAATTGTTATGATTAACATGCTTAAGAAGGCTTTGAAAATGCACTTAAATCAAGTGAAAACTGATCTTTGTTGCCATGGTGACTGCATCTCAAACAAACAAACCAACAAGATAAGCAACCAAGGTGACAGCATCACTGACTTAGAGATCAGATAATGTGCAGTTATCCCCTTTCAAACAGTTGGAAGGATCCAAAATCTTATATCCAAGTAGATGGATGGCTTCAGCTTCTTTTTGTATTTTATTTAACAGCATTTTTGGTGGTGCATTTTTCTCTCAGCAGCATTAAAAAAAATCTCCTTTCCTAATGATCATGAACTAATTCTCAATTGCAGCTGTTTGCCCACTCTAAACTGGAATTAGCTGCAGGTCTAAAGTCCAATTTTGATCAAATCCATGCAAACATATTGTACAAAGTCTATGTGTATAATAGTCATGATATTTCTTGACTGCAAATAAGAAACATTATGCTGTTGTCATGATGCATACTTAGGGGGAGGTCCTGGATTTAAAAGGTCTGCTATCAATTGTGATTCTTATATCTTTGGGTACTTGAAAAAAATACAGGATATTTAGATTTGAAAATTTTCAACACTCGTCTGGTAGGTCATTGACCTAAATGTCAGTACCAAACAGCCAATGCCATAATTTGGAGGCTATTTAAATTTCAAAAGGTTTTCAACACTGGTAGGTCATTGACCTAGATGTCAGTATTTACTGCTCAATGCCATCATTTAGATATTCTTTACCAGGCAGTGGTTGACCTAGAGGTCAACACTTAGCCTCCACTAGGCCTTCTTAAGGGGAATATGGATAGGGAAATTCGTGAAAATACCGGGGTAGGGTCTGTAATTTGCCTGGGGAGTGAGCCATTGTAAGAGTAACATATCTGTGCAGGCAAATGAACTGCATAGTGGCCAAACTCCCCTCCCTCACCAGCCCACCTTGTTGTTAGTCTGGTGGAGACTAGAGAGATTGTGTAACACAGGCTAACCTAGAGGCCAACACCATTCTCTGTTGCTGGCAGACATGTGGACATGCTGGCACACTGCCATTGCTGAGTCATACCACTGGTGATCTATGGTAGCAGCCCTAAAGCCACCTGATAAGCTTTTATAACCTGCAGCAAAGCACCACAATGGTCAACTTCAACTAAAGTGGTTCAAAGGTGATGTGGGATATGAACTGGAACGACCGCCGGGGTAAACATCGGTTTGTTTGCCTGTTACAGCAGCTGTTTGAACGAAGCTTCAGCAGTGGAAGATTGATTTTTACTCATGTAGGTTGAATATGTGTTCCTGTTAACTGTAATCATTAGTACTGTCATGTACTCAAATATTAGCCTGGCTGCCATCCTAGTTTAAGTTTATGCTGAGGCGCCCATACTCTGCATACTACATTGTAGTTCGGTAGGAGTGCCAGCATATATACTTCCCAGGCTGCTAAAATATAACACTCACCCCCATAATGTTTAGCTTTTTTAACACAATCTGTGACAACTGTATGATTCTTGATTCAGTATATACACCTGTACCGGTATGGTGTTTCGAAACTATCCAGACCATCAGGGATAAAAAATAACCATGTTACATACTTCACAGCCTCACCAACTTAAAAAGGAAGAAAAGGTGCCCAAAGGAGAGGGTAAATTTTGTTCGTTGAACAGGTAAAGCTCTGTGCTTTAATTTTCAAATGTTGACTGAAAATTGATACCAATTTCAGCAGTAACTGCAATGGTTTGGAATACAATACTGCAACTGCTAGAGGGAGCTTTTAAATAGTAAGTTACTACTACTGCCTGCTTTGTCAGCACAACATGGCCATGGTCCACCAGGGCACCTGGATACTGGAGTGAACACATGGAAATTTCCAGCAACTATATATTGTTCAGTGGAGTCTGCCACATAAGTAATCATCAAAAATATCTTTATTTTGTATTGTACATTATAATCAATTAGATATTGTACTCTTTCAGAAAGTTTTGGAGTGGTCATTGACTAGATGACTGAACATTCATGTGACTTGAAGGCAGTCATGGGTCAGCAAAGTTGTCCTGTAGGTAATAATAGCAGTGGTTGATGTATGCCCAACAGTTTGTGTAAACACTCACTCTGCAGTTTGCACATGTAATCTCTTTGGCAAACAGGAATTTGACCAGCGGAGCAAAGTCTGAGATTTAAAAAGATGCCACGAGTCAACTAACATGAAAACATAGCCAAGCGAGTGTAGCATTTTCAGTCACACTTATCAAGAATCCTAAGGAGCAAAATTCTCCTCTTTCTTCATTTGTTTAATCCCTCATCCCTTTTCATGTTGTTGGTTTGAAAGCAAGTGAATCAATGGACGGAAATACAATGTACGTGATATCCAATATGGGAGACACATAATTGCGATTTTTACAGGGGAGGCTTTCATTCTCAGTATCTTTGATTTATCCCCGCCAATAAGAAGTCCGCTTGTCCCTCCTGAAAGCCGGAACATCTCTCAGCAAACCTGGTGAACTCCTGTCTCATCTCAAGCAGGTCTCCCTCCAGCTTGGTCTTCAGCGACGTCGTGTCGTCCAGCTGTTTTGTGGTTTGCCTGAGCTCGAGCTCCCGGGACTTGAGCGCCTTCCGCATCTGTGCCAGCTCATGGTCGTGCTCGGCCTGTAAGCTGGCTAGGTGTCTCGCGTGTTTGTTCTCTTCCTCCTCGCGCGTTCTTGCGATGGCTGCAGCCAGGTCCTTCTGAAATTGGTCGTGTTGGTTGGACAAGGCCTTCTTCTTGTCTTCATCTGCTGCTTTTGCCGTCTCAACGGCCTCATCTGCTTTCATTCTGAAACAGAAATATTGCCATTTAAATGATTATTGGAGAAATGCCCCTATCTTTATTATATATGTTCTGGGGTTGGTGTACTTATCAAGTTTGGCCTTACCTCTGTAAAAAGAAAATTTCAGTTGACTAGTCCGGACTAGTCCGAGGTGGTCCCAGCAGGTCCCAGCAGGTCCCAGACTTTTGGGACTAGTCCTGTCTGACACAGATCGGTCCGAGGTGGTCCTGGGGGTCGGGGACATAACTAGTCCAGCAGGTCCACTGGTCCCGGACTAGTCCCGGACCTGACTACAACCCTTTGGACTAGTCCCGTTATATGATAATGAGAATATCACATGATCTTCACCAAAATCGGTGATTGGTGCATTTGTAATGAGAGAACAGTTGGTCCAAAATTTGAATCCAGAAGCCAGTCCTGACAACCAGAGGAACAGTGAAGTAAGTTCTCTCTGTGTGTTTGTGTCTGAGTTTTAATCATTCGGGGCAGTTTTCAAGCTAAACTTGTGTAGAGAAAGGGAGAAGAGGGGCTGGGTGAAGACAATGGCAAAGCAACAGCATGTATGGAAGAGGGATTACTCAGGAAACGGAGATTCTACTTCCGAGGTAAGTTCAACACCCCCCACCCCCTAAGCCAAAAGGGACCCCAGAAAGTGCGAAATGGAACGAAATGGAACGAAATGGAACGAAATGGAACGAAATGGAACGAAATGGAACGAAATGGAACGAAATGGAACGAAATGTGTATGAAGGAAAGCCGTTAGCCGTTCGTACGTTGGAACGGCGACGTCTAAATAGTGTCCGCTCGACGTCCAAACGGCAACGTTAAGATTGATGGTATTCTTAGAACCGCAACGACGTTATAAGATCGATCAGGGTACGCTAAGAATAAACTGACCGCAACGTTATAAGATCGATCAGGGTACGTTAAGAATAAACTGACCGCAACGTAACAGGTACGTTAACAGTGAGTTTTGAGTTGTGCAAAGTGTGCGGACGTGTTTCTTGTGTCTGTCTGTCCTAGCGATATGCCAACGGGGAGGAATCACCACCCGCCATTTTCTCCTTCTTCCTTCCGTCCGTTCCCAAGCTGTACTGTGTACTAGTAAATTCCTCATGTTCGCACCTTCCTTCCACCTAACCGTGAAATACATGTCTAGCTCGTTCACACCTTCTCTTTGTTTCGTTGTGAACGAGGAAGCTGTCTTGTCTCCAGAGGGCCCAGCTTGAAAGTCTCTATCTGTTTTTGAATCGAGTAACACTCGTGACGCAGATTCATTAACATATCGTTAAAGGGCGGGTCCATTCTCCGACAGGGGTCCGGAGTTCATTGGTTGTATATATATATACTAAAACGTCATGTAAACAGGAAAGTCGGAGTTTGATTAAACCCGTCTGTAGCGCGCCAGGTCAGACTAGAAAAGTCCCTGTAAACACGTAATCACTGCCAGCCGTCAGTAACAATGGCGGATCATTTGCATGCGGGGGGAAGAATGTAGCTCCGCCCCAACCTACACGGCCGCTTGTAACCGAGTGTAGGAGGTCTCATTTTTACTTCCTTGCTATAATACACAGTAATAATGCTTGCCTCATGAACTCTTGGTGAATTCTGAAAATGAAATGTTACCGTCCAATTCTTGTTACCCTATAGTATTGAATAGGTTCAAGCAAGGAGGTCATAGCAAGGATAGATACGTATTTAACCTCCTTGTTCAAGAAATAAAACACGTCACATCATTTATTTACCACCCACTTCTACATTTGAAATATTTCGCTATCAATTTCATTTCATTGTGATTACGTGTAAGGCTATGTAGATTTGACTATAGGGATGACAAAACTGATGCGAGCGTGCGAATAAAAAAAGGGTATGGTGAATTTTAGGCTTTCACCGTGTTTCTTTTCTTTAACGTTACCGCTAGGGCGGACGGAGACCACAGACTTTGACTACACAACTCAAAACTCACTTTATTAACGTACCCTGATCGATCTTATAACGTTGCGGTCAGTTTATTCTTAACGTACCCTGATCGATCTTATAACGTCGTTGCGGTTCTAAGAATACCATCAATCTTAACGTTGCCGTTTGGACGTCGAGCGGACACTATTTAAACGTCGCCGTTCCAACGTACGAACGGCTTAAACGGCTTTCCTTCATACACATTTCGTTCCATTTCGTTCCATTTCGTTCCATTTCGTTCCATTTCGTTCCATTTCGTTCCATTTCGTTCCATTTCGTTCCATTTCGTTCCATTTCGTTCCATTTCGCTCCATTTCGTTCCATTTCGCACTTTCTGTACAGCGCCCTAAGCCAGTGTGAATTTCTCTGAAAACAGGCTACTGTTTGCAGTTGCACATTGAATAATGTTGGTAGCAAGATTAAGAAAGTTAACAACTCAATTGCCACTCAGCTTTAAGGAATCTTTCTGAACTACAAATATGCTGAAAAGACCTTAATGTTGCTCATGCAGATTACTGAAAAAGGTAGGTTTTCTGATGTAAATAAACTTGTTCAATTTGTTTGTGTACTTAACAGCTGAAAGTATTGTTGTTTGTATTAAAAAAAGGGTAGGAAATAAGACAATACATACATGGTGTCTTGTATCTACCATCCCAACAACTTGAATATTTTAGAGACTCAGATTCATACTGTTTTATCAATAGACGCTCTCATAATGGTGTTACGTGAGATGCTCCTGCAGCATCTGTGATACGTTAGTGGGCATTCCTGGATGCGCTGCTATTCCCTGGGGTGCGCACAGCCCGCTATTAGGACCGGTCCCAGGACTAGTCCCAGCCTCGGCCCGTCGCGCACAGCCTGCTATGTAGGACCGGTCCCAGCCCTCCCGCCGCGCACAGGACCGGTTCGGGGACCGGTCCCAGGACTAGTCCGGGACTAGTCCTATCCACCAAAATGGACTAGTCCAAGTAGTCCTGACTAGTCCTGGGAGGTCCTGGCCCTGCCGGACCACTAAAGGTCTGAGGTCGGGACTAGTCCTGGGCATTAAAACTGGGACTAGTCAAGGGACTAGTCCGGACTAGTCCACAACTAGTCAATTTTCACAGAGGTACTAGAGCATGCGAATGTTCAGAAAACAGTGAAAATTAGAAAAAAAATCCATAGAAAACTGCAAAACATCCAGAAAGTAGACATGGACTTTCCAACCTTTTAGGATAATGAAAATACTTTGTTAAATGTTTTGCCAATATGTGTATACTAGGATGCCCATTTTCTCTTCATGCCAGTTTTCATCAAACAAATGACAACACTTCCCACACTTACTGGGCGACTCTGTCAGCCTGTGCGGTGGCCGCGCTCCGTTCCTCCTCCTGAGCTGCCTTCACTGCTGCGACCTTCTGGACTGCAAACTCTTCCTGCGCCTTCCTCAGACTGTCGTGTAGCCTCTCCTCCGCCTCCTGTCGCTCTTTCTTCAGCTGCTGCAGCATCCTTTTGTTCATCTCCCCTTCTACCTTCAGTCCTTCCTCCTGAAATACAGGACACAATGATAGCAATACGCCATTATAACTCCTGGGCGTTGTCTGTGAGGAACTGTATTACATGTATATGAAAATTGAATTGTATTAAAGAAAATACTTTTGAACTTGTTTTATGCTAAGCATTTCAATGCACAAGTGTATTTGATGCATTGGATAGCACCCATGGAGTTAATTCAGTTTCCAAAATGTTATGTATTGCTTGTGTCTTTTGTTAACTTGTAACCCAATTGCTTCACACGTAAAAAGAAATGCTGTTAGTATTTAACAAGAATGGCCACCTTAAGTTCCTTCTCGTACTGTTTCCTGATGTTCTTAATCTCCCGCTCCTTCTCCGTCTGTGCATGTTGCAGCGCTGCCTCCACGGCCTGCTCTTTGACTCTCTCTGCCTCCTCCCACACCCGAGCTTCTGCTTCCTGCACTGCAAGATCTCTCTGCTGCTCGGCTGTCAGCTGGACTTTCGAATGTAGTTTGTGACCAATGTCTGAAATAGAGACAAATGTTGTTTGCAAATCTAAAGTTCTTACTCTCTTAAGCAATACAAGCAATCACCATGACATCGCGGCCAGCAAGTGATAGGCAAAAAGCAGGTGGTACTTGGGTGACCTGCCTACCAAAAATGTGCATTTATATGCCTAACAATAATTTGCATATCTACCAAAAGTTGATGAAAACAAAAACATCAATGAAAGCTCCTTACTTGTATTGAAGTAAGCTATCAAATATGAGTTCCTTGAACTGACAAAGGATTTTGTTGAAGTGTCCACTTTTAGTGAAAACAGAGAGTTTCTCCAGTTTCGATGAACTGTACTCAGGTTGTTCACTTCCCTCCTTGGCTACACTTCAACGCATAGTCAAGTAGCTTATAAGCTCCAGTTGTGTAAGCATATAGCATTCCATTGAAGAAATCTAAGACAATTGTTTTATAGTAATGGGCACTTGCGCCTAAAAGCAAGAGAATGCCGTACCTTACCGATCCTCTTTTTGTTAAGACATTATACTGAGTTTTATCGCATTGCTTTGAGTAATAATTACGTAAATTACGTGATATATATGCGACGTCCATGTTAAGTAAATACTTTGCGCCAAACACTGATTATGATAGTGATAGTCCCTTTGGGAGGGAGATTGTTCATTTTGACTCTTACGCGAAGAGGGCTGCAGCACAACAGATTATTTCGTACCTAGAATGCTGTGATGGGTGAATCCTTGCGTCAGAGCAGGTTTGGTCTCCTCGTACCTCCGGGGTAAACCGGTGTACCTCGGCTCCAATGAGGAACTTGACTTGTCAACAGCTGCCATTTCCCGACAAGTTAGATACTATTTCCGCTGGCCGCTAAGGTTGTCTTTGTCCTAACTTTGAGGTTGGATCCAGCGTTCGTGTGGTACTCCTTTCTAACAGATTTTGCACCAGAATTCACTCGATTTAGTACCTCCAAAGCACCTGTTTAGACCCGTTGGCTATCAGGCATGCACCTGTTTCAAACTTTGTATCAACTTGCTTTCCCTTTCACGCAGTACTTGGGTCCAATTTCGTCTTCCGCCGACAGGTAACAAAACGTAGTTCTAAGCATGTGTATTACGATCTTTTGTTGATAAGTCATCCAGAAGGGTAAAATTTTGGTCTTTTTTTGCCTTCTATTTTTTCTCCTTCATCTCGTTAAAATATTTGCATAGAATACGCCGAAGTAACTGTAAATATACCGGCGCGGATAGCTTTTGTTATTGTATATGTGATTTACCCGCCGGTTGGCATGGTTGCAGAGCGTCCTTTTAGTGGGAGGAAGGAAAGACCATCTTCGTTTTGAAATGGTTTAGAATTAATCAATACATTTTAAAATGTTAGCTAGATTTCTCCTTTGTAATCAAATATATTTATTATGTTGTAAACTGCATGAAAGTTAGTATGTAAGAGTTTTGAAAGAGGACGAGGGAATGTAGTTTTCACTTGCCCAATGTTGTCAAGATCCTTTTATTCCTCCCATTGACATGAAGTCGACCAACTCACGCCGAATCGCGCGAGGTTTGGCGTGGTTACGTGGTACATGTCACCAGTCGGCAGTAGCTGCCTTTCGGGTTGGTACTACTTTTGGAGCCTAGCGTCAGGTCGCCAAAATAGCCACAAATAGTGGACCTGGATAAAATTGTCTCACCGTGTTTGACCCTTCTTTAAATCTCGGTGTACCTTAGGGGTTTCTTGGCTGTGTAGCGTGCGCCCTTTGGGTTAAACGCGACGAAAAACGTGGACTTTGTGTCACCAGGATGGCCACAGAGAACCCGGGGCCGGCTGACAACGATTTGGGTTTCGCACTGCCGTGTTTAACTGAGGAAGACATCGACGTTTCCGAACAAATTCAGGTAATATTTTGGTTTATCTGCCTTACGTTACAACCGATGAGTGAATTCTGACGTGGCATTCTGTAGTAAGCGGCCACGGGTAGCCGAAAAGTCCGGACATGCCAGTGCCTGGGCGCGTGGTGGGCTGAGACCGGCGCACGTGCTTGTTTTCGTCATCACCCTCCTCATGACGTGGGAACACATTTGGCATATCATTTCCTTCGAGATTAGCCGTCCCAAGACAGTTGTCATCTCACGTGGGACTTTCTTGATATTACTCACTGCATGTCTCACCAGCTGCTGTTGCATCTGTGTGGTACAACGCCGGTTTCTTGCAGGATAATATTTTATTGTTGTACTGCACGAACTTGTGTTTTGTGCTGGGGTGGGTTCGGTTCTCTACCTCATGTGGTGTCCGAACCTGTTCACATCCATCAAAACTTTGAACCCTTCTTCCTTTTGTCTGTGACTTTCTGGCTCTCGGTACCAACCCATAACATTATAACCTTTGTAGACACATTTATTTGGTGTTTATTTATTCTTTGATCCTAATCCTAGCTGTATACAAACGTGCTAACCACCCCAAAGGGTTTGTAATTTACATTGTCAGCCAAATTTGATCCAGCTCAACTTTAGTAGATAATAGGTATTAAACTGTATTTAGCAATTAGTTGAGTCAATTACATTATGTAGATGAGTATTAAGCAGCAGTGTTAAGTGTTTATCACAGTATGATTACAGTATTTGTTAAATACCATCAAACATTTAGTCCCATTTGCAGTGTTGTTTTGATGCTTGACAGTTGTTCTGATGAATTCCAATAACATTCAGGCAACAAAGAATCATCATGTTGTTGACAAATACTTGTATTGCACAATCTGTGCAATATTTTGTAATGATAGCATAGCAAAGTTTATCAGATTTAAATCTGGCTGATGTCCTCTCAATGCTCTACCAGGTATTTACAAGGAGGGGCTTGTTTGGGGTCACATGTCCATTCATGGTCATCCCATACTCTTTGCCCTTTTAACAGAGAATTCTTGTAGAGCCATTCTATATACATGAGAAGGAGAAGTACATTTAATGCTGAGCCCTGACTACCATGCATTCTTCTCATGCATTCCTTGCAAGGAACACAACAAGATGTATCTGTTACCTAATCAAACGCATCATGACCTGTAATACCCTAGTGGTAGGGATTACAGTCAAGTCAAAGTTGCTGAACTGTGTCTCAAAATAGACATTTCACATTAAGTAATAAAATCCCTGGTCAGGGCCAGGTCACCATGTATCCTTTCCTATTACAAAACAAATCCTGTCCCTGTTTCTATAATCCAAATGTTACAATTACATATTAAAGAAGGTTCACTTTCTGACCAATAACATGAAAATTTTCATAATTGGTACATTAATTTTTGTTTGCTTGTATCTCCTAGACTTACGTATGGTTGTAAAATTCCCCAAAAGTATAGTAGTAGTAGTAGTACTGTAGTAGTAGTAGTAGATTAGTATACACATGTAGATTATATCAATCTCCATACATTTTAGTTGAAACTGGAAACTAGACATTCTGTCAAATTTGGTTCAAAGCAGACGTGCCAAGGTGCCTTAGCCATTTATGCGAGTCATTTTGTTGGTGCCTAACCTAACCTACACAATAGGAAAGCAGATTTAGGTACTTGCCCTTCTATGATATATACTGGTATTTCCTTGTGTGTAATGTTGGCAATGCTGTAAAGAATATTCCATCAACTAATAAGGTCTAGCAATTTTCACCGGTGATTTGTATCTGTCCAGTGACATGTTTGGTAATGTCAGAACATCGTCACGTGCACTCCTCACCCCGCCCCTTTTCATTACTTTCATGTTGGTGATTGCCAAGTTGTGCAGTGGTGTTCTGATGAATTTTTGATATTGGGTTTGATAATACGTAGTCATATACTAGTATACACTGCCCATGGCCATGAAATCTTGCAGAACGCTACGTACTGTGGTCTCACGAGACTGGTCATGATGTATATGTTTGAGTAAGCTGAGTCTCAGTGGAAAGTTACATAAACAATCTTGAAGATATTTTGCTACTGTGCTCACAGGTAACGCCTACTTTTGTACTAATGCGGTAATGTTATGTGATCTGACAATGCTCTCTGCTTGACATACTTTTGCATTGTGTGTTTTGTAAAGCAACGGATGTCCTTAATCCTATGCTCAAAACTTTTCCCAGTACTCACTCGTGTTTCCTGCATTCTCTGTATTCGTGGCAAAGACCTTTGGCTCGTGTTGTCACGCCCCCTTTTCTGTTTATTCCTTATTACTCAATCAGTTTACTCAGCAAATGGGGTGAGCCACTTGACTGCGCTGACCTTTGTACCTGCCAGCACCATTGTGAAAAACTATTTCACTATGCTGATCTCATGTTTTGTCCTCTAAAAATCAATCATGCAGAAAAAAATGAAATGGAAAGTCGTGACAGCAGAACGCATTGGCCCTCAGACAGTTTTGTTGGTTAATGCCAGAGTTTTATTCTACCAACCATTCTGCGGAAACCATTAACAAAGTGCAGCTCATGTCCAAGCTGATATATTAACTTAAGCTATTGTAACTAATTATTGATAAAAAAGAGAATGGATAATTTTGAATGGCCATTATAAATTATTGCATGTAAATATAATCATGGTTGAACATAAGTCTAGATGGCTGACTCCAGATATTGTTGGACAAGTTTGTGCCATGTACAGGCTGGTGCATTGGATAATTGGGAGAATGGCTCTGTCTCTAATAATGGGTTTCTCTCATTATCCCCACATTTGCATATGAAAACATGTACTTCGTTGTAGTGCTCAGCACTGTCTGGTGCCCTTGGGCTATATCTGTGGGGTCTTTTAATTCCTGTTGTATGTAAGGTGAACAGACTAAACCACACTATAACATTGTGCATACTGTTTCAGCTTCAGGAAAATGTGGCAGAGAACGCAAGCCTACCCGAGCTGTCTGATGGCCTGGACTCCCTAATGGACCTGGGTGGAATTGACACAGATATTGACTGTGAGGGCTTTCTCAGTGCCTTGAAATGGTACAATGAACAGTCAGGCATTGTCTCCACACACCTGGAGGCCACCGACATGCTGGAAGACCAAGCAATACAGGTTAGTAGGTTGTGCAATATTTGCTGTCTTGTCAACCATGTAAAGGTATGCCAGCCGTGGTCATTATATGTGACTGTGTGTGAAAGACTGTCCAAAGTACACAGGGGTAAACTAGAGTTGCTAGTTACTGTGCAAATGTATCTATATGTGTATTGACCATTTACTGATAACTGTGAAACACTGATCAACAAGACCTTTGTGTCCTATCATTGTCATTTGGACCCAGTGAAAAGGTGTTATCTCTTTAATCTACTGTGTAATGGGTCTGGGGGGACTGTTCAGGGTGTTGTCTTACCTCTGTGCCTGATTGTCTGAGCTGAGAGTGAGAGGTGGTGCTGAGATATATTGTAGTGTATCTAATCTATAATCTATACACAAGGAAGACAATCAACAATGAAGATCAAGTTTACCAGACATCTAGGAATCACCCTTTTTGATTGACATGATTGTAAGGACACTATGACAAAGTGAAATAGCCATGTCATGTCAACAGGATTCTCTGGCTGCATTTTTGATGTGTTGTTGGCTTGCAGACTGGCTCCTTGCCAGGACGTTGACACTTACACAATGTGAGGTATGTCGCAACCACAGCATGGTTATGATGATGGTTTGCCCTGTGAAGTATTCTAGTGGTTACAACTTAATGTGAAACATTGGCTTTGAGTTACCATAGTGAGATGTTGCAGATAGTCTATGTACTTAATACTTGTACCTGTAAAATTATTCAGGTAAAGGTACAGGTCTAGTCCTGAACATCTGGTGTACCTGTACCTGGACAACATAAAACACTAGTACTAGTAGTAGTAGTACTAGTAGTGGACACCGTCTTCTACCCTGAAGGTTTGGTAAATTGCCTCTCAAAGATGACAATTTTGACAATCCAGCACTTCAATAAAGACGTCCATTAAATAAAAAGGCAAATCAGCAGATAAAGTAGCACATAATTTTATGTGTTCAGATAATGATTTCAGATAATATATACCTACCCACTTGCCATCTAAGGCCATGTTGATTTGATTACATGGATGACATCCGCGCGCGCATCAATTTTCGTTCGTTTCCAAAAAAAAAAAAGTTTTCGACCATACTGGAAATCGTACAAAGCAGCTGCAAAATGAGCAAATATATGCCGTAAATAGAAAAAAAATATTGGAAAAATATACTAATATCGTAGAATACTAAAATCAATTCCAAAGGAAGAAGAAAATGTGAAGAAATGAAAATGAAGAGTCTATTATTTGCCATACCATAATCTGTGTGTTTAGCCATTTGTTCAACCTTCATGACCACGTAGATTTCATAATGAAGGCAACTTTTTTTTTTTGCCAAACTTTTTTTTTATTCGCACGCTCGCATCAGTTTTGGGGTACCCAGAGGATGTCATCCATATAATCAAATCAACATGGCCTAACCACCTTTTGTAATTAATGCTATTACATGTTTCAAGTATACTTAACATATATGTATGTAATAGTTTGAGTTATGAAGCCACCATTGGTTATGACACTACTGATGATTATGTATATTTAACATAATCTTATTATAAGCCTGGCACTATAATTATTAATACTGGTCCATAATTACAACAGTAATGGAATGTAGGCAGTAGATGATAAAAGTTGAATTGAATGATGCTCCCAGCTGCAGTAAAATATTTCTAGTTTACTGACTGTCAAAATAAATTGTTTATGACATAATCAATTTTCCCTGACGGATTACCAGTTAGATTCTGCATGTCTGTCCAGCCTTTGAATATTGCTATGGAAATTGATTGTGTAAGCACCTTAGCTTTCCGCTATGATTAAGCTGGGCCTTCTGTACTATCCTTTGTCAAGTCATTTATTATTAATTGTGAAATACTGTGACCTGGTCATGCAGATATTAGCACCACACGAATGATACTCTTAATGCAGGGAGTTGCTATATGTTGAGTTACGGCATGTCTTGTAGGCAAAGAGGCGTCCCATTGAGGTAGCTGTTAGCACCGTTGCAATATTGATGGGTAGCCTTGAAAGTAAATGCAGGTGATATATCGCAGGAAATGGAATTGGTATTGAAAGACGGGATGTGGAAATAATGGAAGCTGCAGTTCTGCAAGAAGAATTTGTATGTTCTAGTACTGCCTGCATGGTCGAAGTTTGTCTCCATCAGTTGCAAATAGCGGAATCGATCCTAAACTTTCAAACTTTATTGTGCAATCAGGTTTCCAGTCATAGAGACAGAATTCTTTTGATTTTGTACAGTACTTAATTGAAAAAAATTTAATTGAAATATCATCAGCATTACAAGAAAAATGTTAAAATGACATAACATAATGTCAGTATACAAGACGACAATATGACAACAACACAATAACAACATAAGGATAGCGTTTTGCAGCGTCACATGGACAAGAGTATTCTTGGTAATGGAGTTTCTATGTCTGTTTGATTTGTGTCTGTTTGAAGGGAACTGTAAATCAGGTCAAGTGATCATGTGTCCTGTGGATCAACCAGGCAGTTAACCCAATTGTTTTAGAGGATTGACATGGACTTTCAGTAATTATATGCATTGGTTTATTGCATTGATATGTAGCTATGAGTCAGATTTCATCATGCCATTGTTTTTTAAAGATACCAAAAGAAGCTTATTTTCCAAAACCACACCACAGTGAGGGAGGAAAAGAGAGGGAGAAAAAGAGAGAGAAGTTCACTACTAAAAGTTTTCAGTCTCATGAGAATCAAAGTTACACATTGAGAAGAAGCTTTATGCATTACTGGATGCAATGTTGTCAAATGGCACTGACATCGCAATAGTTATACAATGCTCTCAGGTGTCCGTTCTTTGTTCTTAAGTGTTTGGGCTTGTGGTTTTTCCATTGTTGTACCTGGATTCATACTGGTAATAGAGCCAGTGCTTCAGAACTACTAAAAAAAAGGATCCTGGTTGACCTGCTTTTGTAGGCTGGTAATGTTAGAAGGCTTTTGTAAAGGAGCCCTGGAACAGCTGGGACTGCCCAGCTGTGTTGCTATGTAGCAATTCAGCTGGTAAACAAAAGAAGGATGCTACTGAAGGCATCCTGGACATGTAGCGACCAGATATTTTAAATCCCTGTGTCAGAGTTATTATCTATGTATATGTAGCTTGAGTACAATGTGTCATGATACTCTCACTTACCAGTATTTTTTGTAAGTCAGGGGTGCAGGACAAAGGTTAAATTTAGACAAGACAAAGGTTGAAATGTGTACAAATTTCCAATAATGTATTGATCATGATATTGATTTGGTGGCCCTAACAATCAAATTCATCCTGATATCTGGATATGTAACCAATCTGTATTCTACAATAAAAGAATGATTTATATATTTGACAGGCTTAACAGGTTTTGGTGTATTTTTACATCTTAGTACCTAATATGTGGTACATGGATTACCTTGTTTAGCACATCAGCCAGATTTGGGTCCTGGCACTGACCAGCTATGTCCTGCTAAAAGTTCAAAGTAAAACTAGTAATGTGGTATTTGACCACATCATACAAGGGTATATCCCACATGGAGATGAACTATTAGTACAACACATGTATGTGATTGACCTTGACCTTGGGTCTTTAACCCAGTTCTGGGTGAATAGCTTGGCCCAAATGAGGCAAAGGAAAATTCTGTTACGATGCTGTTCTATAAGATTTATGGTACTTTTCTATTGAATTTAGCACAGTGGTTTTTGAAACCATAAGACATTGCCTAGCAATGGCAGGTACATGACCACAAAATCTTGCAACTGTATCAGCCAGGCTTACACATGTTTAAAGTCTATCGGCTTGTACATGTATGTATGATTAATGTTCAGTCTCCAAGCATAGCTGCTGGTAAATGTAGCTGAACCATTTCTCCAGTGGCTACAGGATGATTCTTGCAAGCTATCCAAATTCTAACTTCTTGGGCAATAAAATTTCCAATGTTAATGTACATGTATATGCTTAACACTGATCTTGTAAATTGTAATGATATGGCTACAGGGATTTCATATCTTGTTCAACAATTATATGGCCAGGTGGCAAAAAAACAGAAAACTGTATATCTTCCTACTAAATCTCAGCTAGTTATAAGAAATGGATCACGGTCGTCATGGAACGTTTCTAAATATTCTTTTCATTTAAAATTTTAGCTTCTGTGTATGATAAGTTATCTAATATTCCACAGGTAAATAAGTTTGTATGGCCAAATATTACACTGGCATTGGATCAGAAAATCTAATGCAAGTTCATTAGAAGAAAGACTGATTGTAGCTGTAGCAGTCTATCAATCAATGGATACTGTGTGGTATAAATCATTTAAATTTGGCCCTGGAGATGATAAAGGCCTGTGTGGGCAGTAGAATAAATGTTGCGTGTCTTTGACATTCATAGATTTTTTTCCATCATAGCTCACCGAATTTCAAGCCACATTCTTTTAAAGCTCAGTATGGTCATGGTTGAGTTTGAGGTCTTAATGCATTTCATAAACGATCACATCGCCTCAGATGCCTCTTAGTCTGACCGTCGCCATCTCACTGATTGGATTTTCTTTTTTATTGTAAGTGAAGGTTACAACAGTGGGGGATAAAGTCATGTGATTGTGTCTGTTTCTACGATAATGTAAGGGGGGAGGTTGATGAATGTAAGATTATCTTCTGATCATCTGTTCACTCATTGTCCTGAAGGGACCTTCGTATGGCTGTAATCAACAGTAGATTTTTATTGGAGCTGTAATGGGTCAAGTTTCTCATAGTCATAGTAAACCTCTGTGTAAGACGTAGGAAGCAAATTGCATAGTTGTCATGCATTTGTTTTTTTACACAAGTTGTAGAGTTCAACTTGCAAAGAAAAAACTTCATAGGAGAGAGACCATTTGGTATATGTCAAATAAGTTGAATTCAAGATAGCCTTGTTTTCTTTTTTTGGAGACAACATAATGTCATTAGTAACACACAAGTAAAAACTGCTCCAGTCCAGTCCCAGCTGCACTGTTTTGCAGTCTGACGTTGAATCTGACAGTGTAGAAGATATGCAATCACTATACAATATTTGACTGGTTCCTGCATAAATGTTGGAAATTTTTTCCCTACAGTAATATGGAAAAATATCGAAAATCATGCAGAAAGCATTGATCGTCTTTGGCCTAAAATGTTTTCGGTGGTTGAGGGCATTATCTGGTCGTGGGGTGTGCTACCACCCAATGTGTGAGATCTCCCCAAGGACAGTACAATCTGATTGGATTGCATCCATTAGTGATAAATCTGAGAACTGATGACCAGCCAGCCTGTGTTGGGAGTCATGCTTCACTGGAGATGTGGTCTAATCCTACCAGAGATTGAACTTGCCCTTTGTCTGTCACCAGACTAAGAAATAAAGGAGCTGCAATATTTTGCACTAGAATGTGTACAAGTGATGGTCCTTTGATTGACAAAAGTCTTTTTTTATTGCCAGTATTTAGGTAATCTTTTTTCCAAAAATGTACATACTTGCATAGTAGAGAAGAGAAGAAAAAGCATTCGTGTACTTTCTAAAATTATCTTAATCCATTATTATTAACTTACTTGACAATGTGTAATCATTATTGGCTACCATAGTCATCCATGCTCAGAATTAAAAGTTGCTTAGTTGTCAGAGAAAAGTAGATTCCTTCAACCTTTTATTTTCTACAAGATGGTAAGTAAAGTAATTAATGGTGACCTTTGTTCTCATTGTGGTTACCTCCCCCGTTTTGTTCAACGTGACTTGCATCTAGCAGTGGCATGCTCCATGGGCTGTGCATTAGCAGGACTCGGGATTCATTTTTGGAATTATGGGTGTCCTAATCCAAAAATTTAGGTGCACAGAACAATTTTGAATGCACAGCATAAAATAGATTGTCAACAAACCTAATTACAAACCTTACTGCCTCTCTTCATAGCTTGAATTAGAAGTTTTATTTATTAACTAACTTCAACATTTTAAACAAGTAATATGATAAACTAAAGGTTTTTTTTCTGACACTTAAATGTCAATAAGATGCTATTTACTAGTGTACAATAATACCCTTACATACATAACCCTGCACAAATCACAAATTAGGTGCACAACTCATTTTGGGGTATGTAGTATTTCCAACCCTGATTAGTGTTCTCAAGCTATTCCCCCAAGCCACAAAAGGTCACAAGTGCAAGATTGCAATTAGGACGTTCCAATATTTGCATGTTAAGTACTGTAGTTTAAATCGTCTTGTTGACCTTCTGATGGCACAACTATCGTTACCGAGTTTCTGCATACTAAACAGGTTTGATGACCTAATGATAATGAAGGGCATATTCTATACAGAGTATAATGTAATCTATCATTTCTCTCTGGGGAAAAGACTGGGTTTGGATATACGGTAGGACTTCATAAGAAAGGTAATCAGAGGGGATATGGAGATGGTATTACAACTAAGACTTAAAGGCAGTTAGGAAGCTTGAATGTGCATGTACATGTTAACATTAACTAACCATCTGAAATGGATGTTAAGAATTCATAATTCTTTGAAGGAAGTAAAATTGTAAGTGATCCAGATTTCTATTTAGCCTACTATGGGCTACATGTGTATTTCAGAACAGTCAGTATGTCACTGATACAAACTTGATGTCCCCTGAGGATCAAAAGCACAAGCAGAGATAGATAGGAGTTATTGGACCTGTCCTTGGTGCTGAACACCATCCAGTAAACAACAAACTTGGTCACCTGGTCATTCTCCCATTTTCTCTCGTCTAGAGTGCTTTCCAGATGGCATCACTGACACATAGGTATCACCAGATCTGTATGTGTGTGTGTGTGTGTACACGCGTGTCCATGCACCACATTTCAAAGTATATGTTCAAAATACATGTAAGATTGTCCTCAGTGTATTGTCCCATTTCCCAAAGGTCATTCTCATATCAGTGTTTATATTTTTCTTTCATGTAGGTGCCTTGTTGTTCACAGGAAACCCTGGATGCTGAGAATGAAGCAGGACTGCTGGCTATCCTTAATGAGTCCTTTGACAGCATGGACTCCCCCCTGGGGATCGTTGGACTGGACCAGCTGGGACAGAGTGATGGGGAGCTATCCTCTCCTGACAGCACCACGGGACCCAGGAGGGATGACAGGGAGACTTCACTGGTAAGGGGTGGAGAAAATCATTGGAGTTCCAGGAATAAACATGGGAAAATTATCCCTAGCAGGCCGTAATGTTGTGCCCTTGGGGAAGGCACTTCACACCTATTTCCTCACTCAGCTGAAGTAAAAATAAGTACCTAGCTTTGGTTAGGGACATGCTCTTGGATGGGGCATAAAGCTAGAGGTCTTTGAGGAGAGCCACACTTCAAGCACATAAAAAATCCCACCACACTTATCAAGTAGTAGGGGTCCACCCTGGTGTGACTGTGAGTGGATCAAACCTTGCAGTCCGGTCTTACGCAGCTTGTACTTTCTGTGCAAAACTGGTGTTACACCCAAAAGTGGTTTCTCAGTTATGCAAAACAAGGAAACATATTCAACTCGGAGGATATTTAAGAAAGAGAGTTGATACAAAAAAGGCAATGTTTGTCAGAGCAGGTTTTTGTTAGGGATAAAAAGTTTTCCTCCAATGTAACGGTGCCTGTATTTTTTTATTCATTATAGAACAACCCTAACTTGCAGGTTTGTGGCTAACAAAATTTCTGTTGCTTCTCGCTCAGCTTAAAAAACTGCTGCTGACGCCTCCTAACACACCGATGGGATACAGCAGGGAGCCCATCAAGCTGGAAGATGTACTGCTTCACAGGAAAAACCAGGTAAGGGACAAACCACAAAACCTAATGGAAGGGGTCTGGGCTCAAGTTAGTGGGAGCACACCCTTTGATTTTTTTTTAATGTATTAGCACATCTTCCTCGTGTAATTTGTGGTCTGTCCCTAATGTTTCCGGCTTTGAGGGTGGGGTAGCTTGAAAGGATGCAAGGATATAGGAAAAGCATACAGCAGTATAGCCTACCTTAACATCTACATTCATACTTCACAAAGAAGGCATCTCTGCATCCTGCATACTCTGCATTCTTGCAAACCAGGATGTGATTGTGTCTTTTACAATTCCTGCTTTAGCACCAAAGTGATTGCTGCAGCTATAACATCATCATCATAGCTGCCCATGGAAATAGCTGAAGTCAGCAATCATCTTCACCAACTGTATGCTTTTTAGTTCAATACATGTTTAACCTTGTATTGTGGTAGCATGATAATGGATTTGGACTTTGTTGTTTCATAGCTGGCTAAGTTGGCGTCCAGTTCGAAGTCGGAAACTGCCTTCCCGTTCAACACCCCCGCCAACAGCCTGAGTCCTCGGACCAACGACTCAGCCTCAGACTCCACCCCCAGCTCCCCATGTAAGCATACCGAGGGTGTCAGTACCAGTGTACATGAGCATGACAATGGCCACAAACACCCCGAGCTGGAGAAGCTCTTGTTGAGTGGTGAGGCCGTGCTGGAGGCCCCTCTGCCTCGCAGAAGACGAGCATCCGGCCATGAAATAGGTGAGTCACAAACCCCTGTGTTATTCCGTTATCACATGACGTTTGCCACTCATGAATGTGCAAATCCCAGGCAGTGCCAAGAAATTTTTACCAATACATTCTCCCTCTGGATGTTGCAATATGGTGAAAAATGTATGCCTGGCGTTACCAGGCCATGAGATGAGTTTTTCGGTCAGCACATCGTTCGAACCATCCATATCCTGCCCCTCTAAAGTCCTGGGAGCCAGCTGCGGCGATCCTGGTGTTAGGAGGAAGATTAGTGCCTAATGGAATAGTGGAGATCAATACCTATGTTTGGTTGTTTTGTGTGGTGGGAGACTTAGTAAAGGCCAAATGTAGACTCTGCAGTGTAACATCATTGGCCTTTATATGGTGTGGACTAAAACAACCTACTGATCATTCTTTAAAGTCAAGGCCAAAGTAATTCTGGATATTAAGTACAGTCGCTGTTATGTTTTGCGTTTTAATGACAGCACCCTTCCTGATGGAAATGTCGTGCTTTGTAGTGATGAAGGTATAACTGCAGGTATTACACCTTTTTTTCTACATTATATCACACTCTCACTCTTGGCCAGGCTCAGTCAGAACATGGTTTATGTAGCACTTTATGCAGAGGTAATGCATTAGTTATGGCAACCTTGAAATACTGTGGTGTGGTTACCAAATCTGACCAGAGTTCTTCTGAACATCTCCATTATTCTGGCTGGAACAGGTCAGTGCACGGGTAATGCTGCTCTGTGTTATCCATGTGAAAGAAGGATTGAGGAGGGAAGTAAAGCCTTAAATATCTTGAAGTACTGCATCACACCATGTGTTCTATGAATAGCAACTGAAATGTGAGAGAAATTATTTTTTTGTTATTGTCAGATAAAACTTATGTGTCCAAGAATTTCGTCCAACATCATTTTTTCATGTTATATGTACACAAAAGGATGTTGAAAATCACAGATTCGAATGGATAGATATGCCTGTATACGTTCATATCTCAAGCAGAAGGAAGTAAGTCATGCAGATAATATTCATCTGGTGCAGGTAATTTTGAATGTGACATACACCTGTGCTGGTATGCAGGACAGAGTATTTCGAACCCTGACATAGTGACTTACTAAAGGGGACGTTCACATGATCTACATGTATGCCCCAGGAAAGTGATATAAGATGAGGACATTCCCTCCAGGCTACAGAGCCATTTTTAGCTCCCCTTACGTCACAGCAGCCAAGGCTGAGGACCAGTAGGAGGCAGCAACGTGGTGAAGCTGGGTATCACAGACGTCAGACACAGGATCAGTTTCCTGGATCACATGCCTCTCTAACTCTTACTTCTCGTGATAAATCATTCCCACATGCAGCATCCCAAGATAGCTTCCTTCCTACAACACAAGGCACACCCAGCAAGATCAGATACAGATAAACATGTAGTTTTGTGGTTGGATGGTGAAAAATCTGACAGATTGACACCCTGCCCTATGACATTCAAGTATTTGACTGATGATGTTCACATGGACAGGGACATCCCACCAACATTTGTCATTGAGAGACAAACGCCCAATCTGGTGGCCCGAAAGGGGCCACTGCAGTCTTGGTTATCTTACCTTTTGTCTTCAACACTTCCATGGAAATGGAAATTGACTTTTTTATACAAAAAGGATGAACAAGAACGTTATGTCAAAAATGATCCTAACCAACTTTTAACTATTGACAAGCTCCCTAGAATTTGTATGAGAGGAAAATGGTCTCGATGACAGGTAAAATGTTTTGATGAATGATGGCTATGTCAATGACTAGCCTTTTACATGAAGATGTATCCTAGAATGTCTCCAGGACTTCTGCATGTCACATCTGTAACTGTCACCAACACTCAATATCAGTGGGGAGGGCGACAGGGAATTCTATTAATGTCACTGTCATGACCAGATATGTCTGTTCAAAATTATTCACATTGCTATCATATTACATCCACTATCATACAATATTGATATGTACAAATGTACATGTAATCTGAAGAATAACTGAAATAAAAAGAAATTTCTAGATTTTCTAGCCAGCTAAGCCAGCTTGTGGCAGTAGTATCAGTCATTGTTAAAAACATTTCCTTCAATATAATCAAATTTGAGCTTACAGTATATAAGCATGCTTGTGTCCAAGGAAACAAATCAGCCAACAATACATGTAGGCACACAATTAGACAAGTGTGAGAAATCTGAGACAAAAGTATGTTAACCTCTGTGAAAACTATACTTCACTATAGCAGCTTCATGGCATGTACATGTATAGGTTGGCAGAGGGAATGTTAAGCTGATAAGCTAGCTGATTGTTGGTCAGGGGTCTCACCGGTTGGATGACACAGAGCATGGCCCAGAGTCCACCCTTTACATTGATTATTGTATCAGGAGTCCAATATGAGCATCATGACCAGGACTGTGCCAGATTACATTCTCTCTACTCAGCAATTCAATCTTGTCCAGTGTTCTTGTGATTAGGTTTGCAGCAGCAGTTGAACTTTTGTTGTCCAAGTTGATTGGACCATGGTCTTGAGTAATGAAGGACTGTCTGAAGTTTTCAAACGCATCTCATTATGGATTTTGTTTAACTCAAGCCAGTCTTTTTATAGCTGACAGTATCATAATGGTCTGGTTCAAATGTGTGATCATACATACTTAAGTAGAATTTGCCATACAATGTTGGTGATATATCCTCAGCATTGGAGATAGCGACTATGGAAATTTGTATGATTACGAGTGGTATAATCAATGGTCATCACTGAGAGTACATGTAGTTACCCTTCAGATGTAATTTTGACCATGACCGGAGTTTCAGGTCATCAAATAGCCCAGGGCATTAGATTAGTGGCAAGGTCAGACCAAGTCAATGGATCATCAGGCCCGGATATGTTTGATTATGTTAGGATTCAAGTTGATGGTCTGTACTTGATATGTTCTGAGGAGAGCATTTTCCATGAACAAGTACATACTGTTGTGTAATCTGGGAGATACATAAGCCAGCAAAGGAAATAAAGTCAGGTCGGCTTAGGTATGGTCACCCTGTCTCCATTGAGTACGCATCACAGTACGTGAAACTTTTTTATGGATAGCTCTGGTGTGGTGACGGCAAGGAAATTTGTAACTATAAGGCAACACCCGTTCTGACTAGTTCTAGGCAATACCGGGTATTATTACCAGTTCCCATCCTGTAGGCACTTCTAATAATAACCTTAGCACTGTAAGTTCCAAGGTAGCTGGTACAATTTTGGTGTATAATATATCCAACAGCAAATCTAGGAGCCAAGTCCCATTTCACACCTGAAAAATAGTGACATAATTTTTAAAATCATTTTGTATTATGTATCGTATTATGTGGTATTATGTATCAATATCTTCTCAGAATATCATGAATGTGGTGCCTCATGATGTGCTTTAAACAAAAAACAGATAAACGTACTAGTTGTGATAGTACAGATTTCAAGTTTTATCTCGCCCATCCAGACTTTAATGTGTGCCAAAAACACACTACGGATTTGGTGCGCCAATGGGCCAACATCTGCACATTTGCCACCAAGAACCGTTAGATATATATATCCAGACTTTAATCAGTCCTAGATGACAAATATCCTATATAGCTAGCCTATAGGTTAAGCAAGTGTTCACTATTCAGACCCTAGCCTGTGTTAGAGTATGCCTCCCTGATTTGTAGCTCTGTCATGATGAGAACATACTCTCGGGTCTATTTTCCAGGAGCTGCAGGCTTTGATAAGGAAATGGTTGCCCAAATTAAGCCTTCATGCATCAGGGTTGCCAGCCAAATGGCCCAGAGAAATGTGCTTTGAGCAGCCTGGGGAGACACACTCATACATTTACATCAAAGCTTTTTAATCAGCTAGCTGCAGCTCTTAATCCTCGATATCAGTCAGCAGGACCTCAGCATCAGCATTTATCACCATGGTACTGTCTACACTTGAACCTGAGGGGCTCTTACTGTATTTCCAGTTGTTTTATGGCATAGTTCTTACTGAGTTTTCATCACAATTGTAATTCAAATGTTAAAGTTGGCAGGCACAGACATAAAAGTTCCATTTCTCACCTCCCCCTTGTCTCAAATGTAGCCCTAAATATTGTACCATATGAAATCTTGATGAAATACTATGTGTTAGAATTTCTTGGCACTACCTGTTTTTAATATAAAGTTAAATGACTAAGTGGATATTACCAACATATGGAAAATTCATAAATCATTTCTATTTTAGTCAGTCTCATTTGGAATTGGACATTCATATTATTAATCAGAATGTTGTAAGGATAACAAAACACCATTAGGTTTCATCTTCCACCACTTTCTGATATGTAGTAATTGTCATTTTCATACATGTATTTATTGCATGCTTTAGAGGTCTAGTTACCAATTTGTAATTGTAGCCATGAAAGCCCAAAAATGTATTGTCAAAATCACATGTTAATATGTATGACTTATCTGCGTATTCATCATCATTTACAAGAAAGTGGAAGTCAGTGGTTTTATTTTGCCCTTCATGCATGTTTCACGACTAGTTCTCAATATGCACTGTACAGATTGAGTTGGAAATAAGCAATTTGTATCATTTATTGCATTCAAGATGTCCAATATCAAAACGATTCCCAAAAACTCCAAAGTTTCCAATGAGAAATGACTACTACTACTAGACTGGCATACAGATACTTCTGTATAAGTACCAACTATGCAAAGACTCATTTTTATTGGTGATTTAAAGACATGTAAAACCAATATACATGTATATATGTACATGTTCATTACATCATCTTCATTTTTCTTTTCTGTATTCCTACCCCCTCTTTCTGTGTGTTTGTGTCACTTGTCTGTGTATAAATAAATAGGCTTAGTGAAGTTCTACATTTTCATTGCTAAAACGTTAACATTGACTGAAGATGTGTAAAATTCACAAGGCAGCATGACAGACTGGCTTGCTGCACACCGAATGTCAAATGGAATTTTTGCTGCTTATACTTGAACCCTAACACTTCGGAATGATCGATTTGACATTCTAAATGGGTAGCGGCTTTCAGACCACATTTGCAAAGACATATGACAACTGCAAGAAGCATACATCACAAAGTTTTTCAGACAATACTAATACCTTATGATGAATATACAGCGTGGTTGTGTGCATGTAGTTGTAGCAGTGGTTTGTGTATGGTGCAGTGTGTAGTACATGTCTGCTGTGTTCTGTATGTGCAGGTATCGAGGCCACGGATGTCACCAATCTGCTCGAGCAGTTCGAAGAGAAGGCAGAAGGTACTTCTACTACAAAAGAATTTATTATAGCATTAAGCCTTAATATACATTTACACATAAAAACGGACAGGGCAAACTCTTCCATTCTTAGCCAAACAGTAGCACATTTGCAGCCTTATCATGACTTCCCAAGAATCGATTCCTGCTCATGTGCACTTGTAATGGTTGTCCTGAGTGGGGGGAGAGCACCCTCTACTAGCATTTTCTATAACTATAAGCACAAAATGTAGCTCGAACAACACAGTAGACACCACAAATTAAGGAATAGTTTACTTCAGTTCAGTTAAAGAAGAGAAAAGAGAAAAAGGCATCAGTTGATAAGATTGCAATGACGTTGGAAGGGAGACATTTTCCTACAAAAAGATGAATTGCTGCCTGCACTGAAAGCCAAGAAAATGTGTTTTACATAGTACTGAGATGTAACATACATTGTCCAGAGTGCAAATCCCTAAAGAGCCTCTACATTTAGTTACTCCCGCATGTTGACCTAAGTCACCGCCATGTGGCAGAGGGGAGTCTTAATGCAGCAAGTGATTCATGCCAGTGCCTTAATGGAAGTGTGATGTCAATCTCTCCTCTTAGGTCCACCAAAGAAAGCGAACGGAAGGATGCCATATCTCAGACCTAACCTGCAGGCAAGGTGAGTTATCACTCAAGATGGAACCACTTCCCTTTGTATAAAGGTGCTGGATGAGGCATTTTCTATGATTCAGTACTGCCTGGTAATCTAGACACATGGATATGTCTTGTATCTAAAGTACGCTATTCATTTTAACAACATTTATCACAGTTTGATCAATGATTTTGACATGTGCTCATCTGAATGATATAAAACAGCCACCACTGACTCAGGCAGTGATAAGTATGAAATGAGTACAACCTTTTGGATGTGTGTATTTTTTTTTTTTTTTCTACAAATGTACCACATTCAAGTTCTCCCTGTGCATCTTTCAGCCCTTCCATAGCATACTGTTGTACCTGTAAGTTTTGCTGATTCGTCCTGATTGTGTTTACAGTTCCAAGCTTGCTGCTCTTGTGACTGCCAATGGGATGTCCTTGGACAAATCTAGTAAGTAACAGATCACAATGGATTTTGGAACTGAAAACTTTTCCTAATATGAACAACAGATAAACTACTAAAGTGTTACTTCATGTAATCATGGCACCTTTGACCTGTATTACTGTACTTGGTAAATGATGTGATATTCAAATGAAGAAGAAGAGAAAGTCCAAGATTATACAGAGTGTGATGGTTAAATCTTAGGGCAACAGTAGAGAAAAGAATCTTAGGAATGATGATTCACCTACATGCATGTTTTAATTTCCCAGGGAGAACGACAGACCGATTGAGGGCTCTAATCAGCAGTACAAGGAAGGGAGCCATCCTTACTGACCCACTACCAAAGAAGTCGAGGAATCACCAGTCTTCCGCTAAGTCTTCCAAGGGGAAGTCCGTAGACCATCTCAAGAACCCAAAATCTCCCAAGTCCGTCAAGTCCAAAGGCAAGAAGGTCATCAGTAAGAGAAGGAGGACTTCTTGTGACTCTCAGAAGAGCCGCAGCGATGACTCTGGGACGGACAGCCGGTCCAGTGACAGCCTCCCGCAGTTGTCTGTGTCCAGCGACTTGAAAAATGGCGACAGCGCCCTTTTCTTGGATCACGACTACTGCCACTCCTACCTGGTTCAACAGGTGCAGGGAGACACCAGGTGTCGATGTAGAAACCGCTCACAACCCGAGGAGTCTGGTCGCAAGTCCGACGCCACTGGAGATGCCAGCATGGGGCCTGAAGGCCAGTCTTTGTTGCAAGACATGTGTGTCCCAATTGCAGAGTGTAACCCAGAGAAAAACACTGCAGGAGAAGACCTTACATCCCTTCCAGGATTACTGGAAAAAGTCAAGGGAGAAAATTCTGATACCCAGCAGACAGAAGAGCAGGAGGCTGATGGATCAGAAACAATGTCCCAAGTGGACAAAGACACCAAGCAATCCGTAGGTGCAGTAGAGCCTGATGCAGAGAAAACTCAGGAAGAGCTAGAAGCAGAAATGGAGGAAGGGGAGCTCCCAGAGTCGGACGAGGAGCCTGGCTTCTTCTCCAAACTTCCACCGTATATAAGCAGCGGTAAGATCATGCCCACTCCCACAGCCAGTCGGGAGAACTCACGACCTTCCTCTCCTGTGGAGGCACAGCTGACAGCCTCAAAAGAGCAGGAAAAGGAAGAAGATGGCAGCTTTTTCTCACGACTACCTGGCTACATGGAAAGTGGCAAAGTATTCATTCCTCCTGAGGCAAACAAAGAAAACTCTAAAGCAGACGGCCTGGCCCACGAGTCAGACATGGACATCAGTGAGGAGGAGGAGGAGGATGCAGAGCACTACTCACGTCTTCCAGAGTATTATCAACCTACAGCTGTGAAAAGTAGGACTTGTTCTCCGTCTTCAGATCGCGAAGACAGCAGGAGACGGAAAAGTTCCACAGACAGAAGGAGAAGCCGTAGGACTAGTAAAGATGTCTTGAAGGAGAATTCAAAGCATCGGTCAAGGTCCAGGTCTCGGTCCCGCTCTCGATCACATTCTTACTCTAGGTCACATTCTAGATCTCATTCTAGATCGTCTAGGAGATCAAGGACTCGGTCCCGTTCAAGGTCACGCTCTCGGTCAAGGTCACCGCACTGGTCACGTTCACACCCCAGACATTCCAGCAGGCTGCGGCGTAGCAAGCGGTCCTCGTACGACGAACGTGAATACCTGCGACAGGAACAGCTGCAGAAAGAACGGGAGCAGGAGTTCAAGCTGGAAGAGAAGAAGAAGAAAATTGTAAGTGTACCTCTCACTATAAAGATAATCTCTTTACCGTAACATTCAGCCTGCAAGTGCTATGGTAACAGTTTGGCACCAAATTTGCTATCATTAGGCAGCAGGGAAAAGCAAGATATTATCTGAGTACTTTCATTAAATGATAGCATTATTTGTGGAAAAAAAAACCTAAAAGACAAGAGACATCACATTTCTTACCATCATATGATGGAAATGTGCTCCAAAACTAATTGCATATACAAGAAGGACTGACTGCAGCTGTGGGCTGTTTGTACCACAGCTGCAGATAGAGCACAGTGCGTCATCAGTGCAAGGATGGATGATTGTGGGCTTTTCTGGTCATTACAGCCTTCCGGGAATCTCCACTTGACATTCTTCTTGCTAACACAACACGTTTTGTGCACCAGACCACAGCACATGTGGCTTATTCTAAAAGACAAACTTCATGTACATGTATCATGTATACCCACCATCACAAGTTGAACGAACAGTTCTATGATTACAGACCAGTTCAAGAAGTCAGGAAGATTAGGAGTCATTGAGGTTAATTCCAGTCAAACAGTCAATGTCAGTCCATGTGGGAGCTAAAATTGACCAGTGTGCTGATGATCATCATGGCCTCCAAACGGCAAGCCGACCTGGACTGTTAAATCGACACGAATTATGGATAACGATTCGGATCTGTTTATATTGGTCTTTGTTTGTATCTGTATGTATGATTTTATTGTATTATGTACTGGGCCCTATTGAAAATCAATTTGTCAAAATTGAACTAGGCCACCCAGGTGTCTGAAGATTCAATAAATAAAAAAAAAAAATAAATGGCTATAAGAAGGAAAAGCCTTTCATCTCCCATACCAATGTTGGTAATTACGTTATAGTGAGTTCAAGACCACATGCATAGAATTATGGCAGCAAGTAGTTCCACTTCACAATGACAACGAAGTTGATTATAAACAACGAAGTTGATTATAAACAACGAAGTTGATTATAACATTAGCTGCATTATAGGCTAGATTTTATGTATATGTTTACGTATGTATGAAGCAGGCTGAAGCGCTGAACTGAAGATGTTAGAATTTGATGTGACGTGTTTGTGCTGGCAGGAGGAGAGACGTGTGGTGTACGTTGGGAAGATCCGTGTCGGAACCACCAAAGGGGAACTTCGCAGACGCTTCCAAAGGTTTGGGCCCATCGAAGAAGTCAGCGTTCACTTCAGGGATGCAGGGTGAGGAAGATGTGATGTTTCTCTGTAATTTTTGTCCTTACTGATGTACTTGCTGTGGAATTGTCGTTCAGCTTAAGTGATTATTCTGAGTAATTCTGCTAACACTTTATGATGCATGAATTTTTCTCTTATTCATTGTAGGGACAACTATGGCTTTGTCACCTTCAAGTACACCTGCGACGCGTTTGCTGCAATAGAAGGTAGGTACACTGCTGTTATAGTGCATTTCTTTGTCCCAGATTCTCCCTTTCAATCTAGCTTTTGTTAGATGTTACATTGTTACAAATGTATATGGGAATGTCCCTCCACAATATGTGGGAATGTCACTCCCCAATGGATTTTTGTTTGCTGTAACTGATACAACACAAAAGATTGTTACCTCTTGACATTCATTACATGTTCTCGAACAAATACATCCTTTCAACAGAGGGAAATCAGGATCTCGGTCCCCGTGAAGCTGTGTATGACCTGTGCTTCGGAGGCCGAAGGCAGTTCTGCCAAACTGACTATGCTGATTTAGGTAAGTCCATGCTTTGCTCTTGTCTGCATCATTCTGGTATAATTTGCAGTGTCGAGAAAATGTTAAAAGTGCAGTGTCTAACAAAAAGTCAATTTTCTTCTTTACAGACTCCTATCATGGTTCCCTGTCCACTGATAGGCAAGGTGGCCGTAGTAGCGGTAAATACGACACAATGGACTACGGTGAACTACTGCGCCAGGCACAGAAGAAATCCTCCCGGGGCAAAAGATGACATGGCCTTTCTTCCCTTTTAACCCCAGTGGTCAAAGGACTGTACCCCCTGCTCTCGAGCAGGGTGTTTCTGGGAGGTGCTCCAGCCAATATACCCAAATACCAGAGGCTACTGAAGACCTGTGACCAACTACATCAAAGTTGCAGATACATGTAGATTGTTAAATGGATCATAGAAGTAATACAGACAAGCAAGCCAGTTTCCAGCTCTAAATGGTCTGCACATTGGACGGTATGCAACAATTGCCAAGTTTCATGAGGAAAAAGTCTTAAGCTAGTTGCTGTCAAGTCATTGTCACAAATCTGGACAAAGTTGGCCATGTGTAACTTGTGTTCCCTACAGAAAACAAGTTGTAGACAATTTGGATCCAGTTTAAGTGTTAACCAAAATGCAGGCACGAAAACTAAGTCAAAGCAGGGGTCACAGCTGCAGCTGAATACCACCTGAGGGCATCTGATGAACAGCTGGAGCCGCACAGTCTGAGGGACTGAAAATTGTTCCATTATCCAAGTCCAGTGCACAAGCCAGGGGCTCACTGTAAATAAACGAGCAAGGAGAACTTGCCTCGAGGAGGAAGGGTGGTGGTGAATAAGTGTGACTGAAACCTACAGAGATTATTCTGTATTTCAAGTCTTTCATGATGACATGCCTATATATGTACAGGACAAGAAATAGCAATGTTTTTGTCCTTGTCCAGATAGCTTACAGATGGGAGAATTTTTTTTACTATCAACATATTTCTTTCATTAGTTTCTTTTTTTCTGATTCTAATTTTGACTTATTTGTCCAATGATATTATACGTACAAATGCAGTATGTATGTATTATGTTATGTTATGTCATGTATACTATTAAATAATGTACATGTACGTGCAGAGGGAACCTTCTGATACATTATTTGTATTGGTCACATGTACAGGGGTAGGTAGCATTGTTATAAATGCTTGACATTTTGGTTTACTCCCCATTGTTAGTAGTTAGTGAAAGATGAGATTAGCATTCAGATAATGGTTTAAGACTGATTTATAATGTGCCTTGTATAGAAAGTATGTAAAAAAATTAAAGCAGCTACAGTAACTGTAAATGTAGGTTGAATGGGACAGCTCATGAAAGTTGCTGTGATCCTTGATGAAAAAAAAGAAAGGCAGAGAAGGCCGCTTCATGTCTGACAGTGTTCTTGTAAGTTGAATGATGCCTGACTAAGAGTAGCAGAAACAAGAGAAGAAATTTGTCCCTCGTGTCATGAGATTACCTTCATGTCAGTTTTGACCTCCTGATTCTGAACAAGTTGCTGGTGACTACACCAGTTGCCATGTTTTTCCTCGTAGGCTAACCCCGCTGTCTGCTTGTAGGCTACCAGTGTTGCCAGTTGCTAATCTGTTGACAGGCTTTTTGGAGTGTTATTATTGTCTACCTAAGGCCTGGGCTATCAGTCACTTTGATTGTGGCCTCTGAAGTACATCATTTCTGTGGACCACTGTGGTATTTCAGTAAACAGTCTTTTTTCTGCTTCAGATTTAGCAATGCAAGTTCATGTTCTTCAAGCAGATGAAAGCATCTGCACATCAAAGGAGTTCTACTACCTGGTGTTAAACATTTGCATGGCTGTCCTCAGAAGTTTAAGGTTGATGTGTCTGTTGTATGGATGGATCTCCCAATATTAATGAGAAAAAATTGCAAAAGAACCAGACTTTCTTGAACTGTTAGATTTTGAACATTTTTGTTTCCCTTTTCTTTTGTAGAAAAAATAAACCAGTCTACTACTATTACTAATTGGTGACAAATATCTTTGAATGATACACAAGATGTATCCAATAAGATGCCAGAGACACCATTCCAAACCCATGTCTCTGCAGTGTTCAACTCTGCACCTTGATTCAGTTTTGATACAATTTTTTTTCTAATTTGGATGACTGAAGTTGGAATGTAAAGTTTTCATCTATGCATGCACTTTTATAAAGTCTTGACTGAAGTTGGTTTTGATTTTTTGAGTGATGAGCTGAAAGGGTTGTAATATGAGTAGTATTGTATAAAAGATGGTGGATAGATAATCCTGTATAGATAACTGATAGTTTACTTTTGTAAAGAGCTATAGAGGAATTATGAGATTGTAGCTATAGTTACAACTGAACATAGGAATGCATCTATCTTTAGAAGTAAAATGCAGTTGCAAGGCTGCTAGCTTATAGCTGTGTTAGGATAAACAAGATTTAACCTCAGTTGTAAACAGGATTGGCTGATGATCTTGTAGGGGCCATTGCTAAATAAAAGCGATCTCTTGTTGATTTTCCAACCAATGTTTTGTGCTTCTTGTTTGTTTTGCATAATCCATAAACTGCCTTTAAATGTAACACAAATCAGTTTTGTACAGTACATTGTAAGTACAAGCTGTGTAAGGTTATAAACCACTCACACCAGAACAGACCCCTTCTCTTTTTGTTAAGTGTGGTGGGATATTTAACGTGCTGGGGGTGTGGCTCTCCTCAAACATGGGATCTTTTACATCCCATCTGAGAGGACATCCCTAACCAAAGCTAGGTACTCCTTTTCACATGAATTGAATGAGCAAATGGTTTTTTTAATCACTCGGAGTGTACTACCACTATCCATGACAGGTGTACATGTACCTTAAAGCTCTGTCATTAATATTGACTTTCTCCCAAACACATGAATCAGTGAAGAGATCTAACAGCTCATACATGCTCTTTAAACCACATACTGTACAACATGGAACAATACCTGTAGTGTGCAAATATACAAAGTTGAACAATACCTGTAGTGTGCAAATATACAAAGTTGCTTCAAAGTGTTTGCAACATTGTGGGAGGTATAGAATACTGCACTCATTTCACTTAGGAAATGCTCTTTCATTTCATGTATCCTAAGCATAAGCTTTTGGGGAAAGCCCCACCTAGCCTTGGAATTGAAGGGCTCACAGGCTGTGGCTGAACTGCAAGAACAATAATCTTCACTTATGAACATGTTTTGACTATGTTTTCATTTTGTGACTGATAAAGGATTTGCTTGTCTAAAACTTCATTTAAGTCTTGTCATTGAACCAGTGGATTCATAGAATCCAAATAAACATTGTAAACAACTGGACTGGAGCTTAGAACCTTTGAAACAATACCCTAAGCTGTGCACTTTCTGAAGATGGGTTATCTCTGATGCAGTCAAAATTCCATAGTTGATTATTGCCAACATCCATTTTCCTTCCCTCCTAGCTAGTTAAAGGGAGCCCTCTATCACTTTTATATACTCAATAGTATTTACTACACATTTGTAAGTTGCATCTGAGACATGCGTGTTGCTCAATAGACAATGTAGCTATCCACCAGATGAAAAGATCTTTGCTCACTCCTCTCCATGGTTTGGTGCACCCCAGCTTATATTCACAGTCTGCTTGGGACTGCCACTGCTTGTCATGGAGACTCTGGACGACTGGGCAGGCTTGCTCTCTTCGCTCTCACTCATGGTTGTCTCGGCCATGAAGTACCAGCTGTTGGCCTCGGATTTGATTTCGGAGGAGGCCGGCTGGTTCTCCTGGCTCATGAGCAGCTCCTTGATGGAGTGTCGGATTTCCTGGTTCTCGTCATTTGCGAGGGAACCATTTTCGTCCTGAGGAAAAGTGGACAGCGGGGCACTGGTATCGTTGCTGCTGGACGGAGACATCTCTCCCTCGGGCGAGCTGTGTTTGGAGTGGGCGGGGGAGGCGTACAGGTTGATCAGGGCTTCTGCAGCTGCATGGTCAGCTGCGCCCCCTTGTGATGCTGCAAGGAAGTGCACAGTGATAGGAGTATTCACCAGGTCTAGGTTATCTCTCAGGTAGGAACATGGCACCACAGATCAGCACAAGGGACCAAGGAGGTTGAAGTGGAGAGGGACCAAGAAAATTTGGTCTGTGTGGACAGGTAGTCACTATTGACAGGATTCTTAATGCTTGTGTCCATGGCAAAAATTATCTAAGGGACCACCAAAAAGTGGTCACATTGGCCTGGTGGCCCTTACGTAGATGTGGTCACTTGTACTAAACAGGTTTGACTACCTACATTCCCATGAAGAAGGTTTGATTTCACAATATTGTCAACCATGAAAATAGTGTCCCAAACCTTGACTGCTTGTGTTACTGTCTCCATCAGAGAAACTGAGAGACCTGGCGATGGGTGTGGGCTGACCGTAGCGTCGGCTGTATCCCGGCATTGACGGGTAGGCATTCTGCCAGGGAATAAGATTCAGTGAGATGTGAGAAAGTTAAGCCCTTGTCACACATTCAGGACCTACAACTTTGCTCCCGACCACTCCCCAAACAAGGTGTGCAAAAATTTGTTTTTCCCCGAGAACTATTATAGAGGAGATACTCACTGCCACCATGTACAGTAGTTGGGACATCATCACTAGATAGCTTTAAACAAAAATTGCAGTTGCAAAGGTTAGGTGTAACAGGTCATTCAGTGTAAGATAACGAGCAATAAAGCTGGTATGTTAGGCAGATGGGTGGTTGTACTGGCTGTATACCAGTACAGATATCCACCTGTGGTTTCTCCTGCTTGGGAGTCTGCAGTGCCCCTTGTTGAGTCAGGACCCTAGTCTGCAGCTGAGCCCCAGGGTGGACAGGGGAGAAGGCTGAGCTGTACTCCCCCACGGTGGGGAGCACAGAGACAGGGCTGAGAGTGTGGGACAGGGGCAGGGAGGTGGGGGTGGTGCTGGGGTACTGCAGGGGTGGTACTGACTTCTGTGTGCACTCCAGCTCCCTCTGGTAGGCGTGGCAGGCAATGATGTTCTCAATGGCTCGGACTATGTCACCAGAACAGCGATCTAGAAGTGCAGTGTTCAAGTCAAAGTCAAAGTTTGTAACATTTACATGTACAATGTAAGGCAAAGCGCTGTATAAGATTACAAGCTAGTTACATTAATCTACTGGTAGTACATTCTGTGTAGATTCTAAGCTAAACAAAATAAAGTGTTCTATGCGCTATGAATTACACTCACAGAAGACAGAAGTACTAAGGCCCTGTAATGTGTCGTAGAATCTTTTTTGGGGATTCAAGCTAAGGCTTTGCAGGGAATGGAAGCAATAAAAGAAGAACCTTGCCTTCGTTTTTCCTTTGTTTGATAGCATAGATATACAGAGAGAACTAGCCTGAGTAAGGGGTGAAGTACTCTGGACATTTCATGAACTGTCAACTTTGTATAACTCAAGCAGAAATTGAAACATTAGACATAGCAATTTAATTTCCAAGCAGATATTTCAGTAGCAAAGTCGTAACTAACAACCAAGACAGTGTCCAATAGGCAAGACAAGACACTATCAAATAGGCTGTTGATTGGTAGCGGTACATAGAAAACGGTACATAGAGGAAGGTCACAGGCTTCAAATCAAACTCTGCTTGGAGAGTTATAGAAAGTGCAAATTGTATTTAGTTGCAGAGATGCATGAGCTATATCACTCTTGACACATGGATGAGTGACATACCTAAGATAATCTGCAGCACGTGCGGTCTGTGTTCAGGGAAGATCTTACACAGCAGGGCCAGGTGGTTTGGGGCGAGATGAGGCGAGTAAGGTGACATGGGCGCCTGGTTAGCGTAGTACGCATTGGTGATCTGGTGCAGGTTGGCCACGGGGCTGCCCATGGCTCCGATGGGGCTTCCCAGGGGAGCCTGCAGGGGGCTGGGCAGGTAGTTGGACATCAGCGGCATTTGATTGACAGGTGTCAGTTGTTGTGGAAGGGGCCTGGGAGCGAGGGGGGACTGTTCCATCTTGAGTATGGGGGTGGGCTGGGTGGCCAGGGTTGGAGGGGAGATGCAGTCAGGAGTGGCTGAAGATGAGTACGGGTACATGCGCCTGGTTTCTGGGAGAAACAAACAATTATTATCAAAGTTGTTTGGTGGTTCTAAGACAATTTCCAACTACTAAACTTCTGCTTGATGCCAGCAAAACAATCCTGGTGCACAAGCTATATTGCAGCACTAAAAGACTGATCATAACGAAACTGGTTGTAGAAGAATATCCATGGAAATTACTAGCAGAAGAACTGTGACAGACAACCTGGCATCCATAGGACAATCCTGACTAAGGACAGACCCAGATGGAGATAAAAGTCATGGCCTTATGTCTCTCCAGTCACAAAGAGGATAAGTAGGTACTATCACTATGTAATTTTTGCTGACCTGTGTAATTATCAGGACTAACACTGCTGCAGCTTCTACTGGCTGGGCGGCTTCCTCCCCGGGAAGCACGGGAGCCGGGGCGAGACGCAGACCGCGACGACGACCGCGAGGCGGCACGGGAGGACGGACGAGACCCGCCACGGGACTTGGGAAGTTCCATGCCCTGCATGGGGGAGGGGGTGCTCTGTCTGCTCTTGTCTTCAGCATCTTGTGCACGACGGAGGGCGACCTGGGCTGCCATGACACGTCTGCGCTCGCTGTGAAGAGTGGTGTGTGTGATTAGATACAGAAGGTCACAATTCGACAAGATATATTTCAGGGCTGGAAATTCATTTTTAGAAGAAGAAATTTCCAGATTTTCTTGCTACCTGGTAGCTAGCCAGCTTTTGGTAATAGTATTATATATCAGCCATGGTTAAAAACATTTCATTAAAATTTATTTGAATGTAATCAAATTTGATCATGTATGGGTACAAGGCACTTGAAATTCATTTTTCGGAATAGATGCACTGATACACATAACCCAGAAAACTTAGGTGCACAGAGAAAATTTTGGTGCACAACATACAATAATTTGTGTCATCAAAACCTTGAATCAGAGCTCTAACTTTTAAACATAGGATACAAGAAAGGTTTTCTTCTTTTTTCTGACACTTTTCTCTGTCTAGAATATGTTAGTAATTTACCTTTAGTTAGTAATGTTACCTTTTCATACGTAACCCACAGTCAAAAAATTACATGCACAGGTGCAATTGTGGATACACAAAAGTCCGTAATTTATGCAGCCAGTAATTTCCAGCCCAGCCTTTACATCAGCAATATTTTTCAGGAAATCCACAAGGTACTCACACAATCAGGTAGCACTTGGGGCATTCACAGTCCTTCCACTGACACTTCTTCTTGTGGCCCTTAAGGAGAGCGGAGACGCCATGATTCCTACAGCGGGCGCACATCGGCGGCCGACAGGCGATCGTCTTGAAGGTCAAGGGTGCCTCCATCGTCACTTGACCTGAATGTTTTGAGAAGAATAGGATATGGTTAAAGATCAATCAATCAATCAAATGATTTATCTCTCAGGGAAGGAAAAACCTGCACAGATGTCCTAGGGAGTAAGCCCTAGCACAGAAAATCCAGGGGGGGTAGCCCTGTAACAAGGTGTTGTAAAGTTATGTGCTATATGCCTTTTTTTCAATATGTACAAATGTGCAATAAACAAATTTAACAGAGGCTGAATTACATTTTGTTGCACAAAGCACTATGGCATTAAGATAGTCAATCTAAAATTCTTGATTACGCTGGGGGATTCAGTTAGAATATTTGTCATTTGAGTGGTCTAGAGCATGGTTACACATTTAGTTTTAAAATGTAGGCTGGCGGTTCAGGAATGTTCAGGAATACTGGCATTATGTTAAGAAATTGTACACATTTCTGGGATACTTGACAACAAAACTGGATATTTGTAAGTTTCAACATTCATGATCAATTAAAAATTCTTGCACAATATTATAGGATCTGCCATGCCTTTTTATAAAGAAAACATCACAGAGTTAGCAAGTTTGGGATTTAGGTTTAGTTGTTTCTTCCATTCTTGCGTACCAAGAGCGAAAAAATAATGACATTCATACCGCTGTACAGGGTTTCAAAATTAGGCATTACCTTTCTGCGTTAAACGTGTATTTCCCCGGTAAGTTATGTAATCATTACAGTATACGGAAAAGGGGCACCTACAAGCTAAAAGGGTCGACGTATGAATAAGAAATTCATCTGTAAGTCAATAATTACAAGTGGTTACTACGGTTTTTCAGCGCGCTGCCAATGTTGGCGCTTGTTAGATGGAATTTGAATTTTCGCGCCAAAATGATATCGGGCGGGTCTGACAGAAATTGAAAAAAAAATCGGCAAATTTGTCTCTGCGTTGTTCTTAGATAATGATTAACTAATGACAAACACACTATTGGCGTAAACAGTGCTTGTAATATGTTGTATTGAAGGTTTAACTCGGAGGATCGTTGCCGGTTTGTTATGATATGATGATCCATTTTAGAAATTCAATACCCCGATACGGATACCGGAGAGATATTAAAATTGGTTCAAAGCTTGAATTAAGCTCAACAACTCCACCTGCAAAAGTCCTCAAATCGACAGTTTGTCCAGAAACTACACTGTTGGTCACTGGAAGTGTTAAAAATCAGACTTACTAAGCATGTAACACGTTATGTCTTTTCAGGTTTTGCAAGAACCTTTTGGTATATTGGACAGCTGTGGTCTCTGACAACGTATTCTTTGAACTTTCAAGAATCGGTTTTGCAGAGCCATGCCATGCCATGAAAAAGTTTCGCTCGAAAGGTCTTGCACAAGTGGAACTTCAACTGATGCTAAAATGTGTGAAACCCAGGAAACTGTGTAGGCATTTTATAAGAAATGTGCCGTTCTGTCGTCTGCACCCCTACGATCTGCTATGCTGCAATCCATTACATTCACAACTCATAACGCCTTTTGGTGACACACGAGTGTTTGCACATTTTAATCGTTCTCCTAAAAAGCTTAAATCAAGACCTCGCTAAAACTGTTCATTAGTGTCAGTCTGTGGGTTAAAAATGGCTCAGCTTGAACGGAACAGCTTGTTAAACAAATTTTCATGCAGAGATATGATATGAAAATGATATGACGTTTTGAAGGATTTCACCGTGTGCTGTAAAATCATTTGCATATAAGTTATCTCGATTATCCATAAACCACTAAAGTTACTTCCACGAAACGAAAGAACTCATTGGTAAGGCATCACCCACCTTTGATGAAATCTGTGTCTGTTGACGAAATCCACAGCAAAGACTGTAAAGTAAGACAGCACAGGGAAGGAATCGTGTGCTCTTGCCGGCCGGTGGAGTTTGGTGAAGTTGGGGCTATCGGATGTAACGTTACCACTCGCCCGTCTAACGCCAACGTGGTTTCCAACTGTGGCCAATCAACGACTGAGAATTTAATTAGTTGTTTGAAAACAACCAATTACAGGAAAGTGTCGGTTTCTCAGCGCCTGCCCAGCAAAGACCAAAGTATCACACTTTTCCGGTGGTCACTTTTGTGGCTCCGCCCACATTGGGATTAATGCCACAGGGTAGCCAATGAGGAGCGTGTAACAACTTTGTGACAGTCTCCAGGTGATGATTGACACTGTAGTTTTGGTTCCAACTCTTGCGATCCTAGCCTGAACTGCATCCAGCTATTTTGGCATTGCATAGTCTATTTTTGTTGGTTCATTTTCAATTCTTTATTGACGTATCAACATTGCAAACATACATTTTAATTGGCAGCGTTATCATAATCTCTACATCATCATGTCAGATGTCCAATATAAGTTCCGTGCCTTGCAGTACTCAACTATGTCGTATAAGGGCATGCCTTGTCCATTGTACTCTGTTTATAAAGTCTGTCCAGCACTATTACAAAGCAAGGGCATCATATTGAATATAGCTATGCCACATTTCTTTTCATACACAGATACACATCTCAAATAGTTTCGTGTCTCGAGGAGTAAGTAGGCTATTGCGACAATGCGTTTGAATGTAATCATATGAGCAATGTGATTGGCCAAAACACTCACTAGCCACCTGCAGCGGTGACCAATCAGAATGCATGCACGTCTTATTAGTATGTAAGAAATAACGTTACGTCAGTTATCAGTAGTCCAAGGGGGAAGCTGAGGACGTTCTCCGGCTAGATTTATATATTGGTGTGTTTGGGAGGAATCACGGGTCATTAGTCGAAGAATTGAAAAGGGGCAATGCGGTTGGCCTTGGCAGTTCATTCTTAACTATTGGCGTTCAGCACATATCTCCAGATTCATCCAGTTTTAGCAGGTTCTTTCCAGAATACACTTGTCGGTGGATAGGTTCTTCTTATTGTTGTTACAACAAAAGAGGCTTGATGTATATTTTAGAATGTAATATATAGTATACTGTTGGTATTTTTAATATCATTGTATTTATCATCATTGATCTATGTTACATGTACTTGAAATTAGCCTTCGGACATGTATTTGCAATGAACTTATTTTCATGATTATGTCTCACCACCAATGAGAATGAACGTGACTAGAGGGGCGAATGACGTTTCCTGCGCAGTGCATTCCGCGCAGCATCAACTCTATTAAGATGACGGCGTGCCTCTTTGTGTCTGCTATTCATCTCCCTCAAAGTGTCGTTTCTTTCAGCAATCAGTATCATAAAATATCATTTTCTATTGACTTAATCCGAATTGGACTCAGCTGTATTTGCGCTCTTGCGGAAGTGTCGCGACCTCAATTTCTTGTGTAGAATTGAGATAAGAGTAAAGAAGTAGTTAAGCCCGACCGGCCAATCGAAGGACAATGGGACGTTACGGAAGCACCCAGGAATCAAAGCCGCGGGGTCAGACCTTTTTCAAATTTCCTTCTTTGCCTGAGTCTCTACTCGATAATCTAGTGATAGATATATAACGTTAATTCAAGAAATTATATCCAATGGCGGAACGAAAGATTGTATCTGCACACAGGATAAGGAACCCAACTGATGGCGCTTGTTAACATAAGGATTATGTAAGACTGAGTTACGTTGGATAGGTATGGTTTACTGACGGTGATACCACGATTTGTAGTACGTGACGTCAATGATGACGTCACGGCAAGTGGGTGAAAATGTAAAAATGGGATCTGTGACGCTCAGAGGTCGTTTTGCTCACTTTGCCAAGGCGTATGGTGGCGTTTAGTAACATACGTACGTCATGGTCGGTTATGCGTTTTGTAAAATGTAGAAATTACGCTCAAAACCAAAAGGGCGTCACAGGAAACGACGTCTTTAGTTACAAAAAATTATTTTAATGTACATGTGTGGCTTTAAGAGAGGTGTTGCGGAGCAAGGCTGGTTTTGTTCTGTTCTCCACACTGTCTCTCCCCTCCCCACCCCCATGTCCAGTGGAAATGGACTGGTTCCATACACTGATGACAAAAGTGACTTATTCCATCTCTAAGTCATGTCAGCACCATCTGTTCAGACCGAGGTCATTCCCTGATGTATTCATATAAACAGGTATCGATCCTTGTCATTTCCAATCCACACTCCGCCCGGACACACCAGTAGACATAGCCTCCTGTGCAAACCCTCTAGGTGCGACTGGCGTTTATTTTTGAGGGGGGGGGGGCGCTGATTTGCGATGTTTAACATGGGCCACGATTCTCAATGCCGCACGCCTATTCCCATGCATATGGTAAACATGGCAAATCAGCGTCCCCCTCTGCTCAAAAATAAAGGCTGGCCGCACCTAGATGGTCTGCACAGGAGGCTACCGGACACACCGATATACAAAGGACGGTGGGCCTCTTCGTCTGGAACGGACTCCTCCCGGGACAATATCCGGACTCCGGGGAACTGACGGGAAATCTTTATGCTCAGTCAGTGGGAAAGGGCAAATCGACTTGATTTAAGAGGAAGGGGTTAAGTGGCATGGGTTAACTAGGAAAGGAGAATACCGTTAAAAACGTAGGAATCGTTAAAAACAAGGAGGATCCTAGTAGTGGTGACGTTACGTATTCGCGTAACTGTAACTCCAGGAAAAGTAACTCGTTTCACTTGTTTTTCACCGGTCTATAGCTAGCTTGTTCGTTACGTATGCCTGTCTATTCTCGTTAGTCTGTGCGATGTGCCGTGAAATGAACCTATACATAGTTTATGAAAAAGTCCTTAATTCGGTATTCTGCAATTCAATGAAAAAAATACAGAGCTTCGGAGTGCACGGTCGATATCTTTTTATTTCAAAACTAAACTTAGATTGGAGCCGAACGACAAACATGTAACAGCGACTGACATTTCAAGTCTTCCGAATCGCTGTGTTTGACGTCTACTCCCTTATTACGTTAAGCTATCAGAAGGACATGGTCCTTAAATCAGATTGATATCTTCAGCAATAATTGCTATTCATTCCTTAAAACAATTTTCTGCATTGAGGTTTTGTCTCAGTTATTAGGAGCGCTGACGGACACTCAAGACTGGACTAAGCGAAGATGACATCCATCCCTGTATCGCGCGCGTGCGTGATGGATGGAGCCATTCCGGCCTGTAACGTTAATACGGTCCACTGGCCCAGGAATGGACTATTGACGAGATTTATCGTGTTAGCCAGCCACCTTCGCTTCACGCCTCGGCCTGGGTCCCAGCCGGAGTCGTGGCGTGGTCACATCCATCGCACGATCGCAGACTGAGGGCATTCTTGGAATATTGGGATAGTTGTGCATGTGTACATATATATACAAAATTCAGCTGCCTGGTGACGGAAAGGGGCTGTCTTAGATCCTTGTCGACGGCTAGTTGTGCCACAGTGTACTTGAAAGTTCTAGGACATCAAAATCGCACGGCGACCTATGACGAATGTGGCCGAGCCCGAAGTCGTCGTCCTGCGTGTGATGTGTCCCAGGCTATAACGATATCGACCCGGCTGTCATGCCTTGCAGTGTTTATAACATTTCCAACGACCCTGTTGTCAAGATGGATAAACTCGTGCCGAAACATCCGACGACAAAGACAAAGTGTGTTTTAACTGTCTACCTGAAAAAGTCTTCCGGCCATTCTATTTGGTCTAGCCTTCATTTAATGTTCTCTCTCCCCTTCAGTCCCCCTCTTCTTCTTCTCTCTAATTGATAGTGCCGAAGTTTCCAAAATCCTACAGGACTTGCCAACGTGTAGTGCATTGTAGGCAAGGGAGCCATAAAAAGGCAATTATTGTAATCCCAAAGATAAAAGCCGAAGCAGTCTTGAAACTGCAATCTGCACAGGATCTTTAATTCCATATTACTAAGTTCAGAGGGTAAACCATAACCAATCCTATTTCTTGCGAAATTTGTCTATGGTTAAGGCGTTAAGATCAGGTGGATGTAGTCCTTGGTGCTGATTTGTGAGATGAGATCAGAGCCAGGTACAAGCAAAGGAAGATGTTCCAAGCCAAGGTTTGGTTACGTTGCAGTTATTCAACCGACCTGAACACAGACGTGTCAAAACAGTTGCTAGGTTGTTCTTTTGTTGTTGTAGAAGCAAATACTTTGTATAAAAAACACTTGATTGAAGACACTTTATTTAGAGCGCTTCAAAGACGTAATTATGCTGCTATATTACGCTGCTAAACTTAATCATTAACGACTTAATCATGCTGCTTTATTACGCTGCAAAACTGTAGTATGAATGACTTGATCATCCTGCTTTAGTATGCGCCAGGACTTTATTATGCTTCAAAATGGCACCCATACATTCTTCAATTTTTTCTCACAACCCAAAACTGCTACAGACAGCCGTATCTTAGACAGTCTCATTATGGTCCCTCTCTTAACGAATGACGTCAGTAACATGGCGAGCAGCCAAGGGAGAAACAATTTCCCATGCTGCACGTTAAGTGTAGCGCGATATTAATTGGTTAAAAGGTTTTCAGCGTTTCACGTCTCGTATTGCTGTATCACAGATGACGCCGGTCATGTGCGCCAAACTAAAGTGCTATTGCTGCAGATTGGATTGATTGAAAGGATATCTCTAATAGGCTCAAATCTCACCACTTCTGTGGACTGTTCCAAAACCTCAAAGGGGGTCATTGTTTACCGTACCTTCACTTTGTAACCCACAGCATGTCCCACCCTAAGGTCAAGTTTTGGAACAGGATTCAGTTTTGGGGTTGTCAGGAAATCTATCACGTTGAGTATTGAATTTTTCATGGAGAAACCTTTCCCAACTCCCCCATCACATTTCGCCCTGAAGCCATTTCTGATTTTGAAACAATAAAACAAATCCGTATCCCATTAGGAAGCACATTTACGCCTTTTCCCCAGACTGTTGAGTCAGAAAATAGGTCAGCCACCTGAATACATACAGCCTCTTTTACGTAAAAAGCTAGTTCATCAATATTTTGGGACACCTTCTTCATTAAATTCACCTGAAACGGAATGTGCATGTAACTTCATTATGCTCAGCTTTTCGAAGCAAGATTAAAGAACTTTAAATTCTCTTTGGATTTCAGTTTAATGCACGTTCAGGGGAGTTGGGGGGACATGATTGAAATTTGTTTATCAGTCCACTGAGTCACATTTGTGATATGAATGGATGCTTTCAATTAAATGTAGATTTGTTTTTTTGTCCAGTGGGAAAATGTGCTTTAACTTTAATCTTCACATAAAAGTGAAATATCCATCACATGCCTTCATCATGAAAAATCATTATAACACGTTTCTTCAATGTTCGATTTCGGCATGTCAATGTCACTCATTCTTTCTCTCTCTCCATCCCTCCATTCCTCCCCTATCCTGACCTCCCCCTCCTAACTGTCTGAATAGAACCGTCCGTACGGAACATCTATGCGGGGGGCTTTTGCCTGAAATGATTATGACTGTAGCGAACTCTGATGAGAGGATCACAGTCCCTTGTTAACTCAGAATCAATAACTCTTCACATGAGCGCCTCTTCACAGAATGTCCTGAGTGCGGCAAGCCGACTAAAATCAAACTCAAAAGTCGAATATTTTCCGAATCATATGTCACATATATTCGCATCTTTATGTCGAAAAAACATTAAAACAAAGTCAAAGGTCCCAAACTTTCTCTTGTGGTTCGTCGCTATTGTTACGGGAACATATCTTCTACCAAGCGATTTCAGACAGTTATGTCTGACTCTATCTCATTGAATGGATTCAGCATAAGGACTACTACAAAACTACAACCAACAAGCCTTGAAAACCAACGTTCACCACCATCTCCTAGCCGTAGCATAGTTACCTATACCTTCCACCACCTTAGTTCAATGCCCAGAAGTGGTCTTTTGGCCTTGCACTGAGCAACGTCGTTAACCAAAAAGTCGCCGAAGTAACTACTCGGACAAGTGGACAGCGCGCGGAGACAGGCCCATTGCACCCCTCTCCCTTGCGAAGCCGTAAACCATCCCCCAGCGGCACGGGCGGGGAGCGTGGCGCGGTGGGCCGGTCTCCGCGCGCCGTCCACTTGTCCTTCCCAGACGGGCACATCGATTTTCCAAGCGAGTGTATCCGCACGTGGATCTCCTGCCCACTAATCCACACGCCACCGCCAATGGGGAAGCGGCTATAGCGCTACAGGCGGCGAGGACGATATTAAACGGTGATTGGAAAGATATAGAAGTTATTTCTCAGTGGGCGCTTTACCGTGGATTGGCTCTTTTCCCATGAGCGAGATGCGATCACGTGGTGTGAGAGAGAACCCTGTCATTTGACGTTTGACGAAGACCGGGGAGTAGTACGCTATAGGAGGTGGGAAAGGACGAATGGTCGCCCTTTGCGACGCCTTCTATCTTCTCATCACTCTCGATCATCTGCACCACTTTTCCTTTGAACAGCGCGGCACGTACTTGAGAACCTCTCCACAGCGCCTCAGCGCGCCGCCGCAGCACGCTGTTTGATTCCCTAACCGATGACTTCATCCCAACAGTCATTACAGTTTGTTATCGTCACCGGACCGGCTTAGACTGACGATCGCTCCAGAGTCGGGCGTAAATGGACGTCACTGCGCCTTTGCTACCCGTGTACTGGTGCTGACGCTCGACTGGAACGGACGTTATCAGTTCTGCACTGTAGTACCTGCCATCTGGCAGTTCTTGGCTTTGTAAGTGCAACGTAGAGAGAGTAGAGAGCTTGAGAGTAACAAACAGTTGTTCCTCGTAGGTCCGAGAGTAGAACTTGTTCTCCTGAAGCCTGGACTATAAAGACATGTTGTGTCGACTGAGAATAGATGGAACTGAGGCCTTAAGGTGGGCCTTGTTCATCTTCTCCCACCTGTACTTCTTCACCACCTGGGTCGCGGCTGATTTCACAAGTGCAGGTAAGAGTGTCCTCTTCTTGTGACAGTTATTTCTGTATTGCAGAAGGGGCTTCTTTGCGCTTACCTTATACTTTATAACATTTTAGAACTCTTGTATTAAGTAGAATGCTTGTTGTTTCTCTCAGACATCATCTAGCAGCAGCATGATGCCATAGGGTATGTGTCATTCAGAAAAGTAGGAAGAGCAGTACTGATTTCAATTTGCAGTTAGCACTTGTAGTGACCGCGTGGTTTTGTTGTAAGGGCTAAGTCCGCGTACAAACCATGCGTAGTCAGGCCTCGCCAAACGCTCCCGCCTTTTCTACTCATACCTATTCCGCGCCAACGCCGTAACACACCTGTTTTCAATGTCTTACTTGACGGCGACATAGTCCACTTGGATCGTCTCCAAGACAAACCGCAGCGGCCCTGGAAGTACTCAGCATATTAATCATAACCATGATCGATAGGAATTCATAGTACAACGGCAACCGTGTTTTCAGCACCCTGGAGGGTACCACCGCATGCCTATCATTTCGCTTTCCATGTACACAACTTTGTGTTACAATGTTTATAACCAACAACAGAACATGCACTAGCAGGACGGGCATGTAATGTGTGGAATGGAATACAAACATGACAAAATTGAACCCAGTGCAGTGTTTAAAACAGTAATACTGCAGTATTTCTATGTGGAGGCAAACCTGTTTTGTTTCTGAACTGAAGGATATTATTCTAATGCGTCATGTTTTATTCTTTCCCCACACACAGGAAAACATAAACTCTCCTGCCTCATACCTCTTACCATAAAATTATTACTGTGGCGTGGAAGACCCTGGGGAATCACATAAAACATAGAGGCGTTGATGTTACATCTGGAACCATGACTGAATTCACGACCATCATGTGACGTGAGTTAATTGGGCAGTCGGCATCTGTCAATGACGAGGAATATTATAAAATTGGGAGAAATACATTGAACCTTGTGGATCTTTTAAATCCAAGAAAACGCCATTGGGGAAGATATCTCCACAAACGCTCCAGTAATCACAATCATAATTATCTGCCTTTATTGTCTTATCCTGTGGGATTTGAAGAGGCCACATGACTAACGAAATTTGCGGTGTGCAGCACTTTAAATACACGTTTAAACATCACGTAAATGTAATAACGCCTATCTACGTACAGTATACCACATGCACATGTACATCAGAGCCTGCATATATGCCAGGAATGGAAAGGAATGTTACCTTTATTAAGGCCTTTGCCCTGCCAGCTCATTGAGCAGTTTGATACGATTCATATGCTTCGAAAATTACTGTTTTTCTCCCCATACCCTTTTTATTTTGTGCTAAAAGTGTCAACTTTATGATAAAGTTTGAATATAATATGTTTTCTCATACGAAATAAATGAAACACTCAGTAAATAAAACAACGCAAGCGTTGAAATGACTCAACCATAGCAAATGAAAGGCCATTCGAAATGAACCCATGCACATTTTATTTCTCGTTATACGATACATGCCACTGTTTACAAGTCGTCTCTCTGGAGACCGCCCCGTTCCACCCGCCTGCTATAATCCCTATGTCTGCACGGCTATGTGTGATCGTGATCACGGACGTACTGGTGCGGGTGCCGTGAAGACGGTCTCCCGGTCCCCCAGGAAATATTTACCAACGGGACCGCCTAGTTACCCCGGGCGGTAACGTAACATGAGCAGCACAAGGGTGCGTCATGCGGCTGTTAGTGTCGTGATTTTATGCGCTGGCTAGATAGAGGGCTTGTCAGGGCATAGTCTCCACCAGACTAACAACGCGGGTTCAAAAACAGTAGAATTTAGCCAAATAGAGAGAATAATTGGCCAGGGGAGTTTAACCACCGTAGAGTTAATTTGCCTGCTTCGGAATGGGAAATGTAGCCTTCATGCGGACTGACTCTATTGGTCAATTATTCCCTTTTTTGCCGAATTCTGCGATCCGTACCCTCGTAAGAAGGCCTCGTGGAGGCTAGCCCTGGTACGCGCGTAATCCCTCGTGGGCCATCACGTCTAGGGGAGTGCAGGTCTTGCCCTAGTGTGACCGGTGATGGTGATGGTGTAAAATAAACCCAAAGACAGTATTTACAGTGGTGAATGCTCGCCTTGGTGCACGCGTGTAGTTTACTGTTCGCTCCCTTCGTAGAGGGGTGAACGTTGATGTTCTGAGTGCTGAAAACGACTACAAAAGTCTCGATTTGTCTTCACGCCACCTCCTCACCCTGCTCTTTGTCGACATTTCCAGTTGCAGTAAATATCAACGCCGTATAATGTTTGGCTTCCTGCTCTGCGGTGACGAATAGCCTCCTTTTGTCTGAGCTGTTATATATAACCGTGGGTATTAGGGTAATCAATCAGGCTAAACTTTAATAATCCTTATTGTTTCTTCCCCATCCAGCTGAAAGATGCTGCATTTTTCTTCAGAGAGAGGGTTCAATTTTTCATCACATTGTGTAATTTTCAATTTCAAGTCCACAAAAATTTAAGCCTGCGAACGGTTAACGAAAAAATATGAATTGTGACTGACCGATAAACATAATTGTGACCGACCAAAATCGATTAGAATGTCATATAATCACCATTTTGATACATTCTTTCGCACATTTCATTCTTTTGCCATTGTCAACCGTTCTCATTCTCCCCTTCACACTGTTTTAGAACGGGACGTGTCCTGAAGAACGTGCATTGAGATGCGTTGGAAATATTTCACAGGACATACCACTTAAATGTAGTCTGGGTACCATCCTATTTGTATAACGTGGCTTCCATAACCGTTCCCTAAAGGCCAGCGAGCATAAAGGGCCCCGTAGCAAATCGGATGGCACCCAGGCTAGCTGAAATGACGCACCAGTTGGTGGAATCAATACCCGGGGTGAGCATCAGCCCTCCCGCCGTCTAACCCCGCAGACTTCCGCTCACATCGCCCCGTCTTCCCCAGCTCTGACGCGCGGGCTGATCTCACGGCGTGGGTGTGAGTCATGGTGACGGCAGTCAAGGGCAATTACTGTCGTCCACGGTCACACCACACGTGTGAAGCTAGCGTAAACGAGATTGGATTAACTAGTACGTCAAAGCGTGGGGAGTACAGAATGTGTCAAAACCGGGCTTCTATTTGCTTAGAGGGCTCAGTGGAGCTTGACGCGTGTATCTTAGAATTAAAAGAGTACATAACGTTTCCTGCCTCGTGATCTGTCTTCGTTGAAAATTAGGAGTCTTTTACATACAGGTCTTAGCATCTATCCCCAAGAACCACACGCCAGGGTTCTCATCTCTCCAGCTGCTGCTCTCTGCTTCTGTGCCAGCGGTTTTTTCAATAACCACAAAGGTAACCCTTGTACCTCATGTTTGAGGTCCGGGGACCATGGAAGCCCTCAGTATCAGTCTCTTGAACTCCTTGCTGTCTCTGGCTCTGTGCATGCACTCCGTCAGTGGTTTTCCAAGCCACTACACAAACGGGATTTTCTGCCAATGAACCGACCACCCCCATCACCAACTTATCACCGTGACACCCACGGATTCTTGTCTTGATCTGCTCTCACCCACGTACGGCGTATACCGTTGTTTCATTCTTCCTAACAACCTCAGTATGTACTAAGATTGTCCTGTTCATAACATCCTTTAATCAAGATCTTTATCAACCCATGACGCACTGGCATGCCGGAACTTTTCCTCTTCATGTTTCCCCCTTTACACACACTGGTAGCTCCTTCCAACTTAAACAGCAGTTAAGAAAACTACATGTAACACATCAGTGATAAGAAAGTATGTCAAATACTAATTAATGAAACGACCAGTGAACCAGCAATATTATTTATTATATACTTAACCTGTAAGGGAACATGGTTGTAAATAAATGTTCTTTCAGACCGTGTCCCATTACAGAGTTCACAACACAGGGGCGCACTTCAACTATAAATCACACAACGTTTGAAATGGTTCGCCGTACTTCTCTGATGCCCTTGCTGTACCCGTCATTAGTTTGAATTACCCCGACATTTTCGCCTGTATATAGTAGCTCGATGATTCTACGGAGCCATATAAGACGTGCGGCGGGACTTAGTCTCATGAATAAACCACCCATCTTCACGCGTGTTTGACTTGTCATTATGTGTGCATAGGCGTAATCAATGCATGAAACGTTGTTATGTGGTCGATAATCAAGCAACAGGTGAAAATCGATGATTTTTGCTTTGGAATATGACAGACCATCTCAATCGGACGGGTGTGCAGATAAACTTGGATCAATCCGTCGTTTTGGGAAGTACCCTTTCCTGTGTAATTAGATGCATATCTTGTACATCAAATTGTCTACCATGAATTTGAAGACTGATAATGCGACATGTGTGAAATAAAGTTTCAGTCCTTCTATTCTCCTGTTACCACGTACATAGTTCATGGTCACATTTGTCGTACGATGGCAAACTGACTGCATTCTCCGACTAGTCGTGCACGTGTCGTACAAAACTCACCCGCGGTGTACTGTGGCGGAAAAGGCTGCCTTAAATCCTTGTCGGCGGTTGACTCTGTCACAGCCTGCTTGAAAACACTAATACATCATAATCGTACAACGACTTTCACAACTACGAATGTGACCGCGTCTTTAAGACATACGCCTGGAATAGTTTCTGCACGCTTCTGTGGGTGCGCTGTCCACTTGGAAACGGAAGATCACAAAACGCTTGTCCTTAAAATGAACTTCTTATGTGAAAAGTTGACGTAGAATACGTGACATTGTCTTATAGTTATACAACGGTTTTAAAAACTATATATTACTTTCGGTATTTCGACTAGATAACTTACTCATAAAGCAGCAAAGCAAAGCTATATCTGTTATTCTATCTGTTTTCCACATCACTGCTAGAATAATTAAAGGCACAATCTAGCTATTAATCTGGGCTTTTCTCATTCTCTTGATGGATATTATCAAGTGATATTTGATGCGCTCATCCGGAGTCGCATTACACATATGTGAAATATCGTCCAAACGCAAGCCTCACTATCGCATTCATAAAACGATTTCACGGAAAATGAATAGCCCTGTGAATGTAGGAGACAGCCGAGGCTGAGGTGGTCATCAGTATTCCATCAGCGGTGGGTGTTCCCTGGCCGGTGATTATACGTCTGTGGCCGCGCGATGGTCCCCGCTGCTCCCGCCATGGTGATTGCTCCAATAATCATCTTCATTTCAACAGCTGTTCAACCACAGTTCCAAGGTCCTCCCAAGGTCTTACCCACCGCTGTAATTGACTCGGTAGATCTATAGAGGACAGACATAGCCTTGAAAAGAAGACTGTTCTTTCGTCTTTGCTTTGGCCCCTGTTACATTACATACCCGTTTCCGAGAAGCATGGTAGGGCATTGTAGTGAGACATCAATTCTAACGCAACTACTTTAAAATCAAACAGAGGACTTCCAAGTTTTAAGCAATGGAGACGAATGATAAAGTAACCCGGTTTTGTTGTGTTTTGTCATTTCGCACAATTTACTGTATCCTTCATCGCTTTACCGCGAATTACTTGAGGTCTTCACCCTAAACTCCCAAGAATGCCCCAATGCTGCTATTACCAAATGGCCTTGTTATGCTCTCTTACGTATCAATTCTACGTCTGTCATTACTGTCAATGTCATAAGATCACCCAGGTTCCGCGACCTCCCATATGCCTACCCTCTGCGCATACCTATAAAATGCCAACGGGGTAACATCTGGCTGCAGAAACGTTTATTGTCAGGAGCTGGGATATTCTGTTGACTTTTATCATCATGGCGAATGTCTGCAGCCACCTCCATATACAAGAGAGATGGCTTTCTAACAACCCATGAAGGGTTTGTAATTTCCACCTCAAAGGTCAATGGAGACGAGTAATTTCCAATACCTCCCCAACGCTAATCGTCCCATAACACACCCTCCAGCGCGAATTCCGAGAGGCGGTTTCGTCTATAGCCATTTCCTAAGGCGCCGTTATCACTAGGCAGCGATCGCTGAACGACCGTTGAGCGACCAAAATTTGGATTTGTGTGACCCTTGATTTTGTGATGGTAAAATGGTGCAAGACGTTAAATATGGTTTGAAAGACCACAAAACACAGAAAAACGTGAACAAATTCGTTCTTTATGAAATTCGTTGAGCAATGTGTCAAATCTATGGTCGCTGAGCGTTCCCAGTCTCTAGTGGAAAGGGGTTTATACAAGAGAGACGTATTTCTGACAGCCCACTTAACTTAGGAATCGTAATTTTCACCTATAAAAAAGTCATTGAAGAAGGTCAATTCCCCCTCTCTGCGGCCGAACCAATCACCATAGAACACAGCCGACATCGTTCGGTCTGCGGGATGAGCTTAGTGATGAGACTGGGTGTCCGGGTGAGTGCACCTGCCCAATGAATGGTTTCTTCACCCATTTACCTCCATAAGACAGGTAGACTTGCAATTCCCGGTTCCATGAGACGTTCTGATCTTGTTAGGCACCGTTCGTTGCATCCATAATCCTTTATTTAGAGCGAAGAATCCCATACGTAACGACAAGTTGCAGTCAAAGCTGACCTATTGCCGGGGGCGCTATCAGTCTTGTGAGACATAGTAGGTATGGAGACAGGAGGATACTTCGGTGATATCCCGTAGATTAATACGAGCGTATGAACATACGTCTTGTAATCAGGTCAATTACACATGGTTTAGTTACACGGCGTTACTCCACCTTTCCACTAGAGACTGCGATCACTGAGCGACCGCTGAGCGACCAAATACTTGACCGATCACTCAACAACTTTCACAGACAAAGAGCGATTTTTTTACGTTTTGTGTGTTTTGTGTGATCCATCATATCCCAAATTTGGTTGCTCAGCGATCGCCGTCTAGTGAAATGGGGGCCTTAGGTATTACTCTGAAGATATCTATCAACAACACAAGAATATATCTCTCATTCTTGCTCTGGTGATAGCGAGACTTACAGCGGATGTAATGAAAACTATTGGACGAGAGCAAGACATGACATGAGTTCGCGGTACAGAATTCAAGTCTTTGACAACTATTATATCCTTCATTTGCAGCTTAGTGTTGATTGTCTGATAAGAACAAACCATCCATGTACAGCCAGGACGGAAATTGTCTTACTTTGACGTCAGGGCCCGCTGATGCGTGGGCAAATTGGGTAGACTTTATACCGGGATTAACAATCGTATAGCACCAACGAGAGTGAACGAAAAGGTGCTGACGTGTTACTGGTAATGATTACAATAATGTATGAAACCATAGATAACAAAAGAGACGCGTTTTATGTACAAAGCGGTATTCTATATATAACTTACATTTATGCCTACAGAAGTGGATTGTACTGTCAACTATTGACTGAGGCAAGAGACCCCACGCTTTCTTGGTGAATAGAATGTTCCTTTATCAAACTTTTGTTCCTACAGTTGTCGGCAATGTGACGGACGGCTACAATGTTACAGAGGCGCCTACAGGGGTCCATGATGCCGTGGTGAGAGATAAAACAGGTAAGTTTGGTTTCTTTTATCATGATATTTTACGAAATCATAAAATATGTGACAATTTATACCAACCTGCCAGCTAAAGCTGTGCGATAGACACCCAATGAGTCACTTCTCTTTAAAAGTTTACGTTCTGCGCAGGAAAGCACTTTAGCTAATTTTGCTGCAATTTAAATTTTTCCTCTTGAAAGCACATTAACAACAGATAAATAAACAATGAATTTGGTATCATTGCAATTAGTTGTTTTTTACCAGGGAAGAGAGAACGTTGATGAGCAAATACAAATCAATATGATCTGCTGAATAATTGAAATGCCATCTGGAAAAAGTTTAGTCAAAGGTTTTAACAAAGACGAAGATGTCTATTTTCG